>JALMQS010000150.1:8905565-9217682 GCA_024734495.1 Forficula auricularia | reverse complement strand
ATTTAGCCATTGATTCAGTTGCGTGTGCACATAAATATGGCATACAAAGAATTTGGTTGAGTTTGGTCGAAAGGGCTGAAATTTCGTTTTGCCTTCTTTTTGTAGGTATTATGTTTAAAATACATTAAGAATATGTCACTTTCAAAAAATATGTTAATTTTTTAACGTTGATTTTCATTTCATTTGCATACACTTCAGAAATGTGGAGATCTTTATGCCCCATTCTTCAGAACAGTTTGTATTATTAGCCTCAGATCAATGGGACCTTTAGTAGAATCTGCAAATGTATCACAAGTGTTTCCAAAGATCAATAATGTAGAAATCTCTCTCAAGTAAAATAATCTTATTAAGCGTTCCAATTGACGATGCTAGTACACTTTAAATTTTGAGAAAATCGCGAGAGGTTTTCATCCACTAGATCCGAGCTCCACTATTTAATTTTATTTAGGTACATGTCAGAAGGGTGAAGTAATCTTATTTTCCAATAGGAATTTCTTCTCCAATGATTAATTCTTTAATATTAAAGATAAAAACATATCCAAATAAAAAAGCCCATTTATTGGAAAGATTGTAGAAGAGGTTTTCCCCTTAAGGACGTTCCCTAATAAATCAATTTTTTTGCAATCCTTTTAAAACTTTGAATACACATATTTATAAGTGTCCTTTATACGTAGACATTTTTTTCACTAGTCCTTGCGGCACTAAATTTGTAAATATTGACTATTGAAATTTGAATATTTAACACGCGAACCCTATCGCCATTGATGTTAAAGCGACTGTTTCATTAAATAACAATCGTAATTTTCTTGATGTTATTTTGAAAAACTGAAAATTATTAACTGAAGATTGAACAAATATTTTTCTATTAAAATAATTGTATCAAGCGGTATTTGTTTTGTATGAAAAATGTTAAAAGGTAGGTATTTTTGATGGTTTTCATTTTGGCATGAAAAGTGTGAGATTGCGACTTGGCGCACTAAAATCACTTAATTTTTCCATATCTAAAAAACTTCTGCATTTGGTGCATTTGAGATTTTTAGCTAATTCTCTCAACCTAATTTATACTGTTCTCATCTGGAATTTTGCGTTGAGCTGTGTTTTTTTTTTTATTCTTTGTCTTTAAGTGTCGGTAAGTATGCAATGTTGCCAGATCCAAAAAACGACACAGTGAAAATATTTTTGTCTTTCTGCGCATGTGAGAGTAGGGAAAAGAGCGAACTTCATCTGAGCTATATTAGGGAACGTTCTTAAAGCAGACATTTTAGAGTATTTTATATTTTGGTTAACCTCTTTCTTATCTCTCTCTCTGTCTCTTGTATTCCTTCAAAATTCACATTGCCTCACTAGACATTTTCAATGCTAAAATAAGTAAACATTTTGTTACTAACCTTTATTTTAAATAATAAATTATATCTAATATTAATTGATTTAAACTTTTTTTATTATTATTTTTTTTTCTTTCTAACATCTATATGCTTTGCTATTATTTAGTCACTAGTTTACTATTAGCCCAAGAGCCCACGACGGCCAGACCTTCGTTATTTTATAAAAGCTGAAAGTTTTTCTGTGCATGTCCCCTATACAGGTAAGAACGACCAGCGATTATAGGGTTTGGGTTGTGGTTACTTTGGCAGGTAACAGGTAATAAAGGTGTATAAAATAGTACTTTAAATTCGTTAAAGTATAAAGCTCAATTTTTTTATATTTTCTTCGAGATAACTTTAGAAATCTCGTCATCCATTGCCGGACACTTATGACAGCTGCTACCCCCTGCCATACTCCCCTAAACTTTAATAAATTATAATTATACTTTCGTTATAATATAAAAGATAAATTTTATATATGTTACTTGGCGACCTATAAAAAAATGTTACCTCAATAGGCGGACAGTTTTAATGGTTTTTACATAGATTTTTGACATTTCGGTTATTATTGATAACCATTGGTGAAGACATGGAGGAATCGTCTTAAAATCAAAAATAACCATAACCATCGATTCTTATCTAATACTAGAGGAATAACCTTATTGCATTCCATTTTTGTTGTTTTGACTATTAATGGCAACCTGTTCTGAAAACATGGAAGAATCGACTTAAAATCAAAAGGAAAGTTTAGGGGTGTCTGGCAGGGGGTAGCAACTGTCATAAGTGTCCGGCAATGGATGATGAGATTTCTAAAGTTATCCCGAAGAAAATATAAAAAAAATTGAGCTTTATACTTTAACGAATTTAAAGTACTATTTTATACACCTTTATTACCTGTTACCTGCCAAAGTAACCACAACCCAAACTCTATAGTCGCTGGTCGTTCTTACCTGTATAGGGGACATGCACAGAAAAACTTTCAGCTTTTATAAAATAACGAAGGTCTGGCCGTCGTGGGCTCTTGATCTATATTATTTTATTATAAGTTGCCAAAGATTAAATGTTGGCCTTAGTCACTAAATACTATATAAAAATTCCCTAAGTTGTGGGCAATCTGAAGAAGTCACAATTCCCGTAAAATGATCAAATTTCATTGCTGATGACTATTTCATTCTATAAATTAATAAAAAACTGAAAACTTTTTCAGGACTTCGAATGCTCTCTATAAATTTTAAGTAAAATTTCGGTCATTAACTTTAATCTTCCAATAACCTCTTTCAATTTTTTCTGATTTTTTTCATTTTCCTCGTACATTTATATTGTATTATTCAATTTCAATTTTTAAGAGATAAAATGATAAATAAATAAATAAATATTATTTGTAAATAATTTCTACCGAGTAATGGTCGTCTAATTAGATATTTAAATTGACAAATTCTCCTTTAATTGCTAAAAAAATTACTCCCGTCAAACCTTAGACGTAACAGTATATGTTGATCGAATTTCGTTACTCTTTTAAATGTAGCTTTATGGTACCCTCTCCATTCTAAAAGTCCTCTTTAACTCCAAACTTCTTTTAAAAATGAATTTCTATGAATGATGATTTTTTTTATCATTCTTTAAATGATAAATTCAAAGCTATCAAATCTGCAGGGAGAATATTAAATTTATAACTCATAAAATACCTACAACAGTACCTATATTTCTCAAAACAAGATTGACTCTCTTCTTTTTTATTTATCTATAAAATTATCATTTTCAAATAGATTGTTCAATTTTCTTCTACCGACTTATTTTGGCCTTATGATTTTTATATTATCAATTTTGATTTCAATTATCATCCATCATATAAATCTCCCAAGAAGATACAAATGAAATATTCGAAGAAATATGCTTGCTTTAAAAGATAAAATCATAAAAAAAGAAAAAAAAAAATGAATTCTTTTCATCTATCTTGGAGAAATCGCTTATGCAAGCGTGAATTTTTTTAAATACGATCTAGAATAAAACTAAAAAGTGTGCGTATGTATGTATGTATGTGTGGGTGAGATAGAGAAAGAGGATATAGGTTGCTTACTCAGTTATTTACAGTAAAACCTTTAAATCAATTTGACAGGGCGGGATTGAAACGGAGGAGCGTTCGTTATCAGGGAGGTTGTCTTCAAAATAAAGAAATTGGTCGTTTGCCAAATCAAGCGTCGTTAATCCCAAAACGACGAGCGCACTTGTTGATAGCTGCCCGGTCCATCCAAATGCTTATTTCATTTCTCGTTGTTCCAAATTGGCAGTTCCGAGCTAATCCAGGTTAGCCACGGTCTTATAAATTAGTACACACTTTCACTTAATTTCAAGAAATCTTTTTATGGGAGAGTTCCATGTTTTTTAATTTTTTTTATTTTTATGATATTGATGTGAGAAGGAGATACACCAAAAAGGTGTATTCCCTAAAGGCCTGGGTTGGCCCCTCCATCGTGAAAAGAAGAAGAAGAGGGGATTTTATGGGCTGGGTAGGAGTTGAAGGTATCTGTGGATGCGGGTCTTATTTTTTTTTTATTTTTATTTTTTATTTATTTATTTATTTATTTATTAAAAACATTCTATCTGTAGGGCCATCTAGCCCCTTTAATGTACAATTTTCGGCCAATTCAATTACATAAATATTAATATAATACAAAATAAAAAACGAAAAAACAAATATAAAAGCAAGAAATATTCAAAAAGTAAAACATATGGTACGTAATAATTAAATGAAACATAAATATTAAAAATACAATATATATAGAAGGAGAGTAAAAAAATAATAATGCCAACATATAGTGATACAAAAACAGAAAATAGAAATAAAATATTAAGCTAGGTGCTTGCCAAGTTCTTCCTCGAATGCTTCAGGACGCCCAATCTTCCTTACGTTGAGTGGCAGTGAGTTCCAGACCTTGGTCGCCGTAACCTCAAATGAGTCCGCCATCATTCTGCTTCTATGTGGTGGACAGACCAGCGCGCGCACGTATTGACGGACCACAGACCAGCGTCCGACTGAGATAGTCAGGCGCACGACCCAAGAGAACCCCGTGCACAAACAGGTGAAGGTTAAAAAGTTGTGGGGAAGACGGTGGCTGGCAGTGAGTTCCAGTCTCTCGAGGTCATAGTGATAGAAGAGTTGTCGACGGCTTTTATCCAATTTGACAGCGGAGGGGTGCTGAGCTTTCGAAAACCGCGTGTTTTTAGCAAAGAGGGCTTTAGGGGGGATAATTGATTTCAGCTCTACTGAACAGACACCATGATAGTATCTGTAGTACAGGGAAAGGGCAGAAACGTTTCTTCGATGAGGCAGGAAATCGAGTGGGTTTGTTAGGGTTGGGTCTCCTATTAGTTTAATTGCTCGTTTCTGAATTGCATCCAGTGTGGCAAGAGAATGCTTGGAGGTCCTTCTCCACAGATGAGAGCCATATTCGTGACAGGGGCGAATTTGAGCTTTATACAGTGTAAGAAGTTGACTGCGAGTATAAAAGCGTCTAGACCTAAATAGGAGACCAAGATGTGATGGTGTTTCGTGAGGATATCTCAATCACATAATATTTAGCCTCCCAAAATTCTTTCGAACGATATTAATATGTCATATATGATAAAAAATTGATTTATCAGGTTTACACTCTAAGGTGATGATATACCATATTATATAATTGAATCGGTCATTTCAAAAAACACCTAAGTCACACAATCAGAACTTTTCAGGGATCAAACTTAAGTCACTGGCTTGTGTCGTTTAAGCAATGAACGACGACTTCGGGGTACTGTTTGAAGTGGATGGAATGGACTGCATGGTTTTTACTCAGATTATGGGTTTACCTTTAAGAAAGTGTTCGCGAAAAAAACCATGTTTGGAAGAATCTTAATTTATGTGGTTTTTGAAATGACTGATTCAATTTATTTGTTAGAGACTATATTTTGAAGGTTGAACATTCATCGTCAATTAGAAATATTTCATCTGTTATATCTCATGGGTTCAATTACCCGATTGGATGGAAGTAAATTAAAATATCGAATACATGTCTAATTGAAATTCAATGGTGAAGCTTATGAGAGGATCCTGAGAGCTGCAGCCCTCTACCTTCACTGGTAGGACAATGGCTTTCTCTCTCCCTTAAGGCTTAAGATCATTGTGCGTGTAGAAGCAGATGTGTTGGTGTTTATAAACAGGCCTTGTGGCGCAACGGATAACGCGTCTGACTACGGATCAGAAGATTCCAGGTTCGAATCCTGGCAAGGTCGATTTTTATTCTTTTTGACATTCGATTCTTTGGAAATGTTAGCTAAATGTAAAACATGCTCAACCCCATCGAGTAGGGTATATTTTGAATTTATTTTGTAAGGAGGTTCTTTCGCGACAATCCACACAAAAGGTTTTACCCTCGTAACCACTCTATAAATATAAGCGGTGCTAAAATTTTACGTTATGTTTTTCAACGTGACTGTACTTTTACACTACTGTGTTCTCTTTATGAATGGATCGTTTTCAAGACATTGATGTTATATCCCCTCCACTAAAAATAATCGCCCAAATATTTTTTTTTTTTTATTTGTTATCAAAATTACGAGGTAAATAATTTCAATTATTTTTAAGTTGAATGAAATAATTTAGTCAAAATATAAACAGCGCCATAGCCAAAATTCTGTCAATAAAGGGTGCGGTCTAAAAAATATCCCGGTTATTCAACTTGCCCTGAGTTCACTATTCTATATAATTTCAACTTCAAATTAGGAATAATCACGATTTTATTTGAGAATTAACAAATTCAAATTCAAAATAGTAAATTTCAAATAGAGAATCTATAAAATATTAAATCTGTTTTAAGGAGGTTCTTTCGTGACAATCTACACAAAAAGTTTTAGCCTCGTAACCTCTCTATAAATATGAACGGTGTTAAAATTTTAGGTTATGTTTTTTTAACGTGATGGTACCTTTACGCCACTATATTCTATTTATGAATGGATCGTTTTCAAGCCATTTATATTTTATCCCCTCCACTAAAAATAATCGCCAAAATATGTTTTTTTTTATTTTTTATCAAAACTACGTGGTAAATAATTTCAATTTTTTTTTTAAGTTACTCAGAACCAATATTAGTTTTTCATCAAGATGGGGAAATTACTTCAATGAAAAAAAAACATAATTATCATTTCCCCACCCTTTCCCAATCTACCATATGTAAAAATTTCATTTTTAATTGCAATTATTTCATGTTTGGTGTGGTAAATCGTCTTCAAATTTTAACAGTGTGTTTATTGTGCTTTTAATGACTTACATTCCAAGTTTCGCAGACTTCTTGAATTTTGGCATTTGTGAAAGAACTACCTTAAAATCTTTTTAAACAAAATTTTATATTTCGTACACCCAATCTAGTGAAGGAACCCCTTGAACTTTAAAACCCAATCAAACATGTTTTTTGTATTGTCTAAAGCAATCCACTACAAATCACGATTACTCAGAATCGAATCCTACTTAAGTAAGGAAAATATTTACACAACCATTTTAGGCACCTCACTAAATCCAGGAGAACTCAACCGTAAAACATCCCAATAAAATTACTTTAGAGAGGATGCTTTAAGCTCTACATATAGTAAACCCCAACACTCGAAATCGAGTATGACACAAGAAAAAGAAAAATATTCTTGGATTGGAGAAAAAAAGTGAAAAATTTGACTCTGAACTGTATCTGCAAATTTTAGAGATTCTGCAATTTTTTGTCAACAAAAGATTTCTGGTAGAAATTCGAACATCTCACACATAGAAGCAGTAGGTATATTCGAACTTGTATGCCAAATTCCACCTCATTAGTTAGAAAGCGTTTGATAGTCTCGTTAATGATAATAATTCATTTTTCCCGATTTTTTTGAAATTCAAGTTCTGTAGCAAAATCTAATCAATTATCTTTATCTTATCTTATTATATTAAACGAGCAATTCTTGTATACATATGTAGGGATCGATTTTCTGCCTTTTGTTTTCAATTAGAAATGTAATTTATTTTTCGATGTTAATCGATTCGTGGCTTATGAAAGACTAATTAGCGAAGAAGGAGACCACGCCCTTTTATAATTAATCGAGCGCGATCTAGGAAAAATTATTAACCAATCACCTTAATTACCAATTAAATCCACGGCTATAAAAGAGACGAAGCCGTAATTAGCAGGCAGTTGCAATTCAGCCCTCACTGTGTGAAGAGCTGTTTTACGCTCTCCAAGAGTTCGCCTGTCGACTTTGGAACGATTAAAGAAACAACGCTGTACGAAATCTTGTAACCACGAAGAAGTAATAAATTTCGGGCCTTGTGCCATTTATTTTGTTGAAAGCATATTTCACCGCCCCCGGGCAATTTCTTATTTTTAAAAAGCATTTTTCACAAGCCTCCGGGCCAATTCTTATTTTGGGAAAGCAAATTTCACGGCTTTACGCCACCAAGAGAGGTTTTCACCTCTGAAGAAAATCGACGACATCGGCGCTCCTCCGACATCTTTCCACCAAGCCTTTCGAGTCAAAAACTCATCTTCATCCATCATCGGGATTATTTCCTATAAATTTGGGGGCTCGGCCGCGGATTCGTTAAAGGCTTTATCGGACGGAGCTGGACCATCTCGGTTCGGACCCAAGGAGGTTTGTCTTGACTCGTCTCGAGGCACCGACCGTTTTTGCGCGGGCAAACACATTTAGCGCGCCCGGCAGCCAAGCGACGAGCAAAGGCAGGCGACGTAGCAGGCAGCAGCAGCGCCCATCGACTGAAACGATTGAGTGAGGGTTAAGCAACACGACGACGGCAGCGCCACTCGCGGATAACAGCTGAACCAGCCACCCATAGGAGTAGCAGCAGGAATACGACAGAAGAATTAACTAACGAGGTAAGAGCCGACAATCCCACTGCACACCTACACACCTATCCCTCTTATCAGTTATAAGACCACTATACAGTCATGGAACACAGTCCAATCAATTTTAGGGACGTAGAACCACTAATAAAAAAATTCAACGGAACGGATAACTATCCAATAGAAAGATGGGTGCACGACATAGAATCCGAAGCAAGTATTCAAAGTTGGAGTAGCTTGCAACTATTTACCTTTGGCAGACGGCTAATAACTGGACTAGCTAGGCTATTCGTAGAAAGTGAAAGAAACATTAATACGTGGGATAAGTTAAAAGAGGCCTTGTTGGAAGAATTCTCATTGCAAGTTAGCAGCGCGGATATTCATAAACAGCTAGCCAGAAGAAAATTGCAAAAGGGCGAGCACGTTTATGAATACTTCCTGATTATGAAAGAGATAGCAAGCAGGGGAAACTTAGAAGACAAGGCATTAATAGAATATATACTGGATGGTATACAAGACATTAGTCCTAATAAAGTAATACTTTACGGGGCAAAAACATTAAAAGAATTGAAAGAAAAATTAAAAATTTATTCGGAAATCACTTCCAAGTCAGCTAACGTAGCAAATCATGCATGCAATAGACAGCCAGTTAGCAGTAAGGGTGGAAACGAAAACCTAATCACCAAAGAAGACCCACCCATGAACATAGTTACAGTAAATAGTCAAAAAACGAAATCCAATCACAAGATCATTTCAATAAGCAACCACAAGATTAACGCCTTAGTAGATACCGGTGCAGGCTTATCGCTCATGAGCGAAGACATCCACAAACAGCTAGGTTCACCACAACTAACAGATTCAAATATTATTTTAAACGGATTTGCATTTTCACGAACAGGAACTAAGGGATATTTTAAAACGACCACACGAATTGACAACGAAGATTTTAATATTAAATTTTATGTAGTTCCAAACGAAACAATAGACGAACAAGTAATTTTAGGAATCGATCTGTTAGATCAGGCCGAAATTAAAATAGGACAAGATGACATTCAAATTATTAAAAACATAGACGTTAATAAAATTAGTAAAACAAGAACGGAAACAGAATCTCATTTAATAGATGAACTACGCATGGAAAACAATTCATTAAAACACGAAATTCAGTCAATGAAAAAGGAATTGAACAGTTTAAATAGAAGTCTCAACGAAGAAAGAAAAATTCAAAGAAACGAAATTAACCATTTAAAATTAAGGAACAACGAACTGATAGATCAAAATAATTCATTAATCGAAGTTATAAATTTAATTAAACACGAAAACAGGGAATTACACAAGAAATTATCAGATCAAGACAGTTATTTTGCGAAAACAGCTAACGCTTTGAAAGAAGAAAATAAAGATATCTCAAATAAAGAAAGTCATTTAGAAGATGGTCAAGGGACAAATTCACCTATGAACAAAGACAAGATTAAGGGGTTTCAAGCAAGAAGAATTGGGGAACTTACGAAGAAAATTAGAATCAAAAGCCAAAATGATTACGCAGCCTATGACGTTACAAAGTTTAGTGGTCTTAAATCTGATAAAATTAATTTCAATTACCCCTCAATACCAGTTAAAACCCATGTCGGTCCCTTACCTCAGACTATATTAAGTGTTCAAGAAGATACCCAAGTGAAGTGTTGTGTTAATTATAAAAGTGTAAAAAAAAAAAAAGTGTTAATTTAAGTGCAAGTGAAAAATAGTGTGTGAAAGTGTTAGTTTTTAAGTTAAAATCAAAGAAATAGACAATTAAGAAACACTAAGTTTAAGCATAAAATTTGTTTTTTGTTTTGTTCAAGTAATTTTCAAGATCAATTTGTTTTGTAAAAAATAACAATAGTTAAGTTTAGTTTTAAGTGCTATTTCATTGTAAAAAAAAAAATAATAATTCTGTATTTTATGACTAAGCTAAAAATACCTAAACGGTTTTAAAGAAGAAAAGACAATAACTAAATTAATTTTAAGTTGAAATATTTAACTATGTAAAAGATGATTGGTTATAAGTTCCGAGTCGTAACTTGATTGAGAAAGGGAGAATGTAGGGATCGATTTTCTGCCTTTTGTTTTCAATTAGAAATGTAATTTATTTTTCGATGTTAATCGATTCGTGGCTTATGAAAGACTAATTAGCGAAGAAGGAGACCACGCCCTTTTATAATTAATCGAGCGCGATCTAGGAAAAATTATTAACCAATCACCTTAATTACCAATTAAATCCACGGCTATAAAAGAGACGAAGCCGTAATTAGCAGGCAGTTGCAATTCAGCTCTCGCTGTGTGAAGAGCTGTTTTACGCTCTCCAAGAGTTCGCCTGTCGACTTTGGAACGATTAAAGAAACAACGCTGTACGAAATCTTGTAACCACGAAGAAGTAATAAATTTCGGGCCTTGTGCCATTTATTTTGTTGAAAGCATTTTTCACCGCCTCAGGGCAATTTCTTATTTTTAAAAAGCATTTTTCACAAGCCTCCGGGCCAATTCTTATTTTGGGAAAGCAAATTTCACGGCTTTACGCCACCAAGAGAGGTTTTCACCTCTGAAGAAAATCGACGACATCGGCGCTCCTCCGACATCTTTCCACCAAGCCTTTCGAGTCAAAAACTCATCTTCATCCATCATCGGGATTATTTCCTATACATATATACAATTGGATTGCCCAAAATAGCTATAACGATTTCTGCTAAAAATTGGTGTACTTATCAAGTATCTTAAGTTATTAGTTGTGTCAAATTTTTAATCCGATTGAAATAAAGGAAGGGGGTAAATTAGTCATGTCGCAAAATAAATATTTTAATCGTTCATATCTCGTCTTCGGTAAGTCGCAGTGCCTTGAAATTTGAAACTTAAGCTATCTAAAGGGTACAAGAAGTATCACAAGATTTTAGCTAAAATCGAAGTACCGGAAGTTGATGATTACGTACATAAGAATGTACTTCCCTGCGTTTCTCAACCATATATCTCAGAGCTACGAAATTCGAAACTTAAGCTCAATATAGGCTAGAAGGAGTACAGCAAGTTTTTGGTAGAAATCGGAAAACCGGAAGTGGACATTTACTTGAAAATTTTTTCGTTTTTTTTTATTTTCTCAAAAACGGCAAACAATTTTTTTTAAAACTGGTGTACTTATCAAGTGTCATGAGTTATTAGTCGGGTATAGATTTTAATCCGATTGGAATAAAGGAAGAGGGTGTAAATTAGGAGTGTCGTAAAATAAATATTTTAATCATTCATATATCGTTTTCGGTAAGTCGGAGAGCTTTGAAATTTGAAACTCAAGTTATTTAGAGGCAAAAAGCTACCGAGCATCGCTCGGTGATCCAGGCACTTTGTTTTAAAAACACCAAAATTTTAACAAAAGATCGAAATTTATACAATTATGTGCTCTTGATTTACCGTGAGTATCTGAATTCACACAAACAGACATTCAGAATAATAATTATGCTTGAAAATAAATTTTCTGTTAGTTTCAAACATTTCTAAACGCAAAAAGAAAAAACTCATACTGAACGTAACCCGAAATCAACTGGTGTGTTCACCACACGACTTTCACATTTTCGAATTTCGTATCCCTGAGACTTATGGTTTCGAAACGCAGGGGGGGATACATACGTACATACGGACATATGTACGCACTCGCCAATGGGTTTTTGGCCCTTTTTTGGCCTCTGGGGACCACCATTTCCGGCTTTATGTCCTAAATTCGATTTCCAACTATTAAGGGCATCGATTCCTTCCACCTAGAAGTTACAAAATGAAATTACCTTTTTTCATCTCTGAGATACAAGCTCTCAAAGAGTCAGGGCCCAGACAGGCCATCGCACTACTCCCATTATATTCTATGAATATAAATGTGAAAGTAAAAAAGTATTACTTGATAATTTTATTGGTAGGGCTGAGGATCTGCCTCATATTCTGATATAGAAATTAGACGAAATATTAAAATCATTGAGGAGCTTTTGTCTCTACTTAATTAGCACTTTAATAAGATCATTTTCTTGGACCTTCTGTTAGCTAATTGAATTTTAAAGATACTCGGCTCGTTTTTTTGCTTGATATCTTTCAAAGTATACAACATTGAATTGGAATTTTCGTCTCATATTAAAGTAATACCTATCAAGAATATAAATATAAAAATCCATCTCTTTATTTATTTTTACTTGAAAAACAGAATCCTTTATGATTCTTCCAAGATGTATTTGCATTTAAATCTTTTAATTTATGTAAATCATTTTGGATTTATTTATCTAATTTTAAAGCAAATATTCTAATAATATGTAGCTTAAGTTTATGATACATTTTATCTTTTCATCTCTTAAGCCATTTATTCTTAAATCTATCTTGGAAAAGAACTTAATCTTAAATATTTCTTTAAATAAAAAATATTTTATTTGAACTAAGTTGCTAAGTTTTTTCTTTTCGAGATTTTTAGAATTCTCAAAAAACTGAATTGCAAATAATAATCATTGAATTTAAAGTTTCTTTTTGCCGAGAGTAGCAGAATTTTTATAAATATAAATGCAATGGATAATTTTTAATTATATGTCAATCGGCCCGGATTGCTTCTTTTGACACCCAGGTTCGATTCCGGAGAAGGTACATACAATCCTTCTGACATATAATTAAAAACTATCCATTCCATCTTGGTAGATCTCAAAACTTATGATTTTTTAAAAAGTTAAAATTTAATTTTATCGAATTTGAAATTTTATATTTAACTATTATTAAAGTTCTTATCGGGAAATGAGGACTATATTTTAACCGACTTCAAAAAAGGAGGAGGTTCTCTATTCGACTGAATTTTTTTTTTTTTTTTATTGTGTCTATGTTACCTCATATCTCCGCCAATTGTGAACCGATTTTGAAAAAAATTTGCATTAGCTTCCGATTGGTCCCATTTTTTTATTGGTATTAGACCTTTTTTGTTAGGTTTATTCAGGCCTAACTTCGTTGTTTATGAACCGATTTCGATGATTCTTTTTTTATTGGAAAGGGGGTATCTTAGGGATGGTGCCATATTAATTTGGTTAAGTTCTGATGATATTATACCTATTAATAACATCACTAAAAAGAAAAAAGAAAAATAATTTTTAAGAAAAAAATAAAACCGACTTCAAAAAAATTAAATGCAACAAATAAAATACACTAAAAGGTATAAAATAATTATTATCTTATTTAGTTACAACTAAACGACGAAATATTAACATGAAATTACTTTTTGAAGTCGGTGCCAAACATATACCTTTCATGAATCACACTCGGCGGATTGGCACCGACTTCAAAATGGGATTTCATGTTAATATTTCGTTGTATAGTTGTAACTAAATAAGATAATAATTATTTTATACCTTTTAGTGTATTTTATTTGTTGCATTTAATTTTTTTGAAGTCAGTTTTATTTTTTTCTTAAATTTTTTTTTTATATTTTATTGCCAATGTTTCATCAACTTTGTTAACTTATTCAGGGCTCAAATAGTTATCTTCCCTGCATATTTGTCATTTTTAGAATTATTTTTTCTTAGTAAACATAACAATAAATAAAATAAAATTTTTTTTAAATTGATTGATGTTAATGACTTGCTTTGTTATGTTTACTAAGAAAAAATAATTATAAAAATGACAAATATGCAGGGAAGTTAACTATTTGAGCCCTGAAGAAATCAACAAAGTTGATGAAACGTTGGCAATAAAATATAAATTATCTTTATAAAAAATATAGTCCTCATTTCCCGATAACAACTTTAATAATTTAATTGATGGACATAACTAATCAAAATATCTATATTTAACTTTTATAGTTTTTGTAGATAAATGATTTTGAAAATGAACCTCCAGAAAGTAAAAAATTTACATTCGAGAAAAGAGAACAGTTCTTACTACAGTACTCCTCAATGTACTTAACAATAATGACCAGAATGACACAGTATCGACCTTGATCTCCATTAAAGTTCAGCTTTCCAAATCATCCCCTTTTTTTTGTCCCCTATCCCTTCAATGAAAAAATTTTATGGATAGGTTTAGGATGTATAAATTATTAAAAAAAAAATGAAATTTTTAATTAAAAAATGCAACAAAAAACCATAAATGTTTTTCAAATTGGTTTTTTAACAAAGAAAACAATTTGGATTTGATTATTGGATTAAAATACTATTAATTATTAATTAAAAATTTAATGGCTTATCAAATGTGTTCAGGATTACCGATGAACAAAAGCAAACAATTTTTCTAAGATCTTCACGTCTATCTCTTACAGGTTCTTCTGTTTTGAACTTTTTTAATTATCTCATTTTATTTTTTTATTTATTTAAATACGTCAGCTGCCTATATAATTTATCTTTGACGAGGCGAATTTCAATTCAGTTGCTGAGCTTCTATTTATTAAATCGAGCCAGTCGGTCTTGGTTGGTTCTCGAGATGTTGATTGATTATTAAAATGGAACAAAATCAATTATTTCTTTACAAAACTTCTTTTCACAAAAAAACTCATTTGTCATCATTCATTCCTTCTTCTTAACAAATAGTAAAACTGAATTCTAAAATTAATTTATTCTTATTAAAACTTTTAAAAACTTGTGTAATATTTGAGACCTCATCATTTATGATATGATTTTTGATGTGATAACTTCTTTTGGCGTGCTTTGCACACTTTTTATTTTACTTGGCAATAAATGGGATTAAGCCGTCACACATCACGGTTCCCACCCGTCACGGTTGGGGTCTAGCTACACAGATGGCGCTGTAGCATTAACTCTAAGCTCAATTTAATATCTTATAGTGAAAACAAAGATTTAAGTATCTTTTTGGGTGTCTTTTTTTGAAAAAAAGATGGAAATTATTTCAAAAATCAACCCAGTATATAATATTATTAAATGAATTTAACTTTAAAGGACATCATAGATATTAGTTGAAATATTTTTACATTGCATATCAGAGAGGTTCGTCCCCTTAGGAATCGAACCCAAGCGCTAACTAAGCTTGCCGGGCCAGTAGCCAAACCCTTAAGACAAAACTCTCTCTGACATGCAACATATATAATTATTATAGCTAGATTTTTCACTCCCTTCAACTCAAAGGGAATAGTGAAAATTCCTGCTAAACTGAAAAAAGTTTTCAGTGACGGACCCATGGATTTTACAGTGAAAACAAAGATTTAAGTATCTTTTTGGGTGTCTTTTTTTGAAAAAAGATGGAAATTATTTCAAAAATCAACCCAGTATATAATATTATTAAATGAATTTAACTTTAAAGGACATCATAGATATTAGTTGAAATATTTTTACATTGCATATCAGAGAGGTTCGTCCCCTTAGGAATCGAACCCAAGCGCTAACTAAGCTTGCCGGGCCAGTAGCCAAACCCTTAAGACAAAACTCTCTCTGACATGCAACATATATAATTATTATAGCTAGATTTTTCACTCCCTTCAACTCAAAGGGAATAGTGAAAATTCCTGCTAAACTGAAAAAGTTTTCAGTGACGGACCCATGGATTTTACAGTGAAAACAAAGATTTAAGTATCTTTTTGGGTGTCGTTTTTTGAAAAAAGATGGAAATTATTTCAAAAATCAACCCAGTATATAATATTATTAAATGAATTTAACTTTAAAGGACATCATAGATATTAGTTGAAATATTTTTACATTGCATATCAGAGAGGTTCGTCCCCTTAGGAATCGAACCCAAGCGCTAACTAAGCTTGCCGGGCCAGTAGCCAAACCCTTAAGACAAAACTCTCTCTGACATGCAACATATATAATTATTATAGCTAGATTTTTCACTCCCTTCAACTCAAAGGGAATAGTGAAAATTCCTGCTAAACTGAAAAAAGTTTTCAGTGACGGACCCATGGATTTTACAGTGAAAACAAAGATTTAAGTATCTTTTTGGGTGTCTTTTTTTGAAAAAAGATGGAAATTATTTCAAAAATCAACCCAGTATATAATATTATTAAATGAATTTAACTTTAAAGGACATCATAGATATTAGTTGAAATATTTTTACATTGCATATCAGAGAGGTTCGTCCCCTTAGGAATCGAACCCAAGCGCTAACTAAGCTTGCCGGGCCAGTAGCCAAACCCTTAAGACAAAACTCTCTCTGACATGCAACATATATAATTATTATAGCTAGATGCATGGGTCCGTCACTGAAAACTTTTTCAGTTTAGCAGGAATTTTCACTATTCCCTTTGAGTTGAAGGGAGTGAAAAATTATTTTTAAATACTTTGTAAATAAATGCATCTGTTTTTATAATATATATTTTTATTTCTACATGAGAATTTCTAAACTTAATTGTTGTTTTTCCTTTGTTTCAGGTAAATATTTCCGTTTATCTTCAAATAAAGCATTCAAGCCTGCATGTACATATGTAAGTCGAAATCACTCATTTATCAATTTTTTCTTTATAATTATTTATTTATTTATTCATTTATTTGATGCTCGGGGACGTTTCGTTTCATAGAGCAGATAACAAAAAGTAACATATTATAAGAAGACATGGAGTACAGCTTGGTAACACAAAAAAATTCATAAATAAATAAATCTTTATTCCTCGACCTGCTTAGAGTCACAAGTCCTCGGTGTCTAGGTCAAAAATCAATACAATCTAGATACAATACATTAACAAACATCAACACAAATTAAGTATAAAAATTTAACAAATAATAAAAAAGAAAAAAATAGAAATGAATGCTCATTAACAAATGACCATAAATTTCCATCAAAAGACAAAAAGTAATTTAAAAATTCCTCGCTAAAACCTGATACCAGGAGCAAGCGACACATTAGCCACCCCGTCATTTGCCATAAGTTATTAGGGAAACCTGGTCAAAACCTTAACAAGGATGGTATGATCTCTCTCTACCTCAGCTAATCTCTGCTTGGGAATAAAACTTTGTACAACTTTAGGACTTTAGGACATGACAAAATTTATAATTGATTTAATCATAGGAGTCAGATGACTATAATCCCCAAGTAGTAATAAATAGACTGTCCCACAAATTGTTGGAGTGATGAAACAAGCCACTGAGAAAGTCAAAATAAATTGACGAAACGTCTGTTTTGTTTGATAAAAGCTCTGTGTTTTGATTTTAAATCATTACTTTATCCAAAGTCATTTGAAATATTAATATGTTGATTCCTTTATTGACTTAAATTCAAAAATAGTGATCGATTCTCATCTAATACTTGAGGAATAACAATTCTACATTGGATTTTTGTTGCTTCGATTATTATTGGTAATCAATGCTGAAGACATGGAGGAATCGACTTAAAATCAAAAATAACAATCGACTCTTATTTAATACTAGAGGAATAACCTCATTGCATTACATTTTTGATGTTTTGACTATAAATCGAAACCTCTACTGAAAACGTGGAAGAATTGACTTAAAATCAAAAAGACTAAATTCTTTTATGGTAAACAGCTCAAAATCCAATGTAGAATTGTTATTCCTCAAGTATTAGATCAGAATCAATCGATATTTTTGGTTTTAAGCTGATTCCTTTATGTCTTCAGGAAAGGTAACGGATAAGAAAACAACGCAGTTGCTATGGTTACTATTAAATTTCCTCCTAAATTTTTAGCATTTCACAGAGAAAAGCCTATCCGCTTTTACTTAAGTTAGGTTAAATGGGCTATATTAAAACGATCAAATGAATAAATTTTAAAGAATTTCAAAAAAGTATTATCTTACTCTAGAGTAAACTACTTTAAAATATAATTTATATAAAAACTTTATTTAACCTTTTTTGTGGTCCCAAAGGAACTTAATTAGGATCTTAATTTTCATTAAAATTGGTTAAGTCATTTTCAAGATATTTAGAAAGAAATGTACTGAAATAAAGTACTAATGTTTGTGGGCCGATATGTACCAAAAACTAATCAGCGCTTCATTTTGTTAAAAGAATGGTAGGTTTTCAATTTCATTTCATTCGGTGAAACGGTGTGGAAAAAATCGTGGACCGAAAAAACGATAACATACATCCATACATACATACATCCGCACGCACTAAATAAAAAAATCGCACTTTTTGGCCTCTCGACGAGACCCCATGTAATTTTTGGCAAAACCGTCATGTGCTAAAATTCAACCTAATTGAATACTACAATTTGAAATATATCGAATTCAAAACTCAATTTTGTTTTATTTCTTTTTTTGTGAAACCTACCTCGTATCTTACTCAAGTTTTATTATTATATTAAAATGTTTCACCTAGAACCAACACCGAACTCCTTAAAAGTTACTACAATTTGTGACTTTATTTGAGTCCATGAGTTCCGTAGTCTTTACCTGAGGACCCTTTGAAGTCGCGCTTGCCGCAAGACCGATTACAATACTTTCTCCATACTTCGTATTGGATAAAGTAAAAAAAGATTTTTTATTGTCCAGAAATACGTTATTAATGATTAAAAAAACTTTTGCCTTTTAAGTTTATTTATTAATTAATAAAATTTAATCAAGGTATGCATGTTGATTTAATATTAGATGAAAGTAATTTTTACTGATGGAATTTAAATTGTAAAATTAATAAGTAGACAGAGGAATAGAAAACATGGAATTAGAGTAAAGGTAGGAAAGGAAGGTACTTGAGAGACAAGTATAGTAGATGGAACTGAACTCTTCGAGCTAAGAGCAATAGACATAAAACAAGAGAATTACTAAAGAATTAATTAAGGCGAATCTTCTCTTCTCGTTTGGCTTCAGTAACTAAGAAGGAAGAGAACTCCCCCCCCCCCACCCCGGCTTCACCCATCTTCAGCTCCTCTCCCGCCATACACACCTACTTCATCTTGGATTAAATCGTTCTAATGAGACTTGGATAATTATTGAAATTATTAATAAAGGCATTGGAAACGTGACAACGCGAGAGAGGATTTGCTCCTGCGTCCTATTCCTTTGATTATCATTTATACGTATACATACAGTAGAACAAGGAAATATCCAAGGGAAAACAAAAGAGAATATGCTTGATCGATGGGGCCTTTTGTTGAAATACTAGAAATAAATAAAGAAATTGTGTTTAAAAATATCTGAATCGTTGAGAAAAGTATTTTTCAACTATGCTTTTTTTACTTTACCATACAGGGTTTGGTCAAGTATTGTAATCGTGCATGAAAAAAGTGTTTTTTTCCTTCTTTTTTTCAAAATATCTAAAAAACGGCTTAAACTATTTTGATTAAAAAAATTGAGCAAAACCAGGGCATTTCGGTCTACAAAAAAGCTCTTATAAGTAAACATCGAAAAAATTATATTTTTCGAGATAATAATTGTTTTGTCAAAATGTCTTTTAGTTAGTTAGTCTGTGCGTTACCAAATTTTGTGGACGAGCTAGCTCAAAAACTAGTGTGAATATCGAAACCAAATTTCACACGTAGTTTTGGTTCATTGAGATTAAGAGCTGATTAGATTTTGGTGCATTTCGACCCAAAATTAAGGGGGGTGGAGGGGGGTTAAAAATTAAAAATCCAAGTACTTTGAGCAAACTCAACCAAATTTTGTATACATAATTAGTGGACCCCCAGAAGTCTAACAATGCAAAAACTAACCGCCCGAAATGGGGGGGGGGGCGGAGGGTCAAAAAATGAAAATCTTTGTCATTTCCCAAACTCAACTAAATTTTGTATACATAATCAGTGGGTCCCAGGAGTCTAAAAATGCAAAAACTAACCCCCCTACATGATTATAAATAATTTTATTAAATATTAAATATAAGTGAGGGGCCAAGTTGTATGGTAAAGTCAAGTGGATGGCCACATCAGAACACGTCAGTTTATTTCATAAAGAGAAACAAAGAGGTTGTCTTCTGCTTGATGCAAATAAACATACACACATATATATATCAAATACAGGATGTTTCAGGAGGAATAATAAATATTTTAGGAGGTGGTAGTATAGACGAATTGCAATAAAAAATTCCATATAGCATGTGTCCAATTTTTATTCGGTACAGAGATACAGCTTTCGTTTCGTCTCTTGGTAAACCATTTGCCATGGGTTGCTATGGGCGCATTTATCGAATGTCAGCAGTAGAGTGTTGAGGTTCATGTGTGAAGTTGTGTTTTAGTTTACATCGAAGTTTGCATTGTGATTTGTTGGCCAAGTCTACTGTACTGTAGCGTGTAAACATGCCGCAAGTATTTACACATGCTTATATTGGGTTACATATTAACAGCTGTATCTCTGTACTCAATAAAAATTGGACACATGTTATATAGCATTTTTTATTGCAATTTGTCTATACTACTACCTCCTAAAATATTTACTATTCCTCCTGAAACACCCTATATATATATATATATATATATATATATATATGTATAAAGCAATTTGAGCTGCGAATTCATTTTTTCTTTACAAAAAAAAATAATAAAATAATTTTCTAAATATGTAGAATTAACATAAGAAATTATTGATTACATTATTTAACTTTTGCGGTTCAAATTGCTTTAAGAAAACATTGAAACTAACGTTTAAAATATATATGTATATATATTATTTATTAGCATCAAGCAGAGGGCAACCTCTTTGTTTCTCTTCATGAATCAACAACTTTACTACTCTCGGCAAAATAAAAACTTTTCAATACTTTTTTGTCTACTTGATTGGGGAATAATGGAATTGAAATAATTATCGGAAAAGAGGTTTTTTATCTAATTAGATTTTTCCTCTTACTAAAAACAAGGACTAAAGATGATCAAGGACACTCGATGGTGGAGAAGTTATCTCCGGAATCGAAGCAAAAGATACAATGTATACATTAATTAATGTAAAATAATTGGTTTAATAAAATTTATAAAAAAAAAAAAAACGTTTGAAGATTGTTTTTAAGGTAGTTATTTCGCGACAAAAAGTTAATGCTACAATATATAGAACAGACAATAAGGATTCATAATTCATAATCCCAAAACTTTTTGCTGTTTATGTACCACTACTAGCCAATCCCGGGCTCGTTTGAGAAATCTGGCCACACTGTCCGAGCTTGTATATATTTTATCATAGAAATTTAGGAGAAAGTACATTATTAAGGGAGATTTATTAAAAATGTTCTTAATAAACGATTGAAAGCTGTTGCGACAATGGCTGAAGCAAAAAAACATTAAAAAATTACTAAAGTTTACCCAATTTTTAGGTTAAATAAAAGCGTTGTTGCCATCTTGTTTTTAGTGTAAATTTTTCTTTATACATTTTTCATTATTTATCTACTCTTATTGAACGAGCAAAAATTGTATATTTATTAATATATATATTTGTTTGTATATTTGTATCTTGGTTATATTTTGAAAACGACTCTACCGATTTTGATGAAATTCATGGCTTAGGGGGTTTTTGGGATGACAATTCGATCTGTCACGGTCTCATCTTCGACAAAATTGTTTTTGATGGGTTTTTTCATAATCAAATTAATTATTCTCAGGTAGACAAATCCCATTCTTAGGGTTTTAAAAAGGTTACTCTTTTCCTTTTGTACCCAGGCAGACAATGGGTTGCCTTAATTCATTGTTCTAAAAGGCCTTGAAGAAGTATTGTGATTGTGGATTTTAACATATTTTGTTCGCCATAAACGTTAGAAATATGAATAAACGTTTTATAATTGTTTTTATAAAGAACTTTATTTATTTAATAGAATAAAAAATAATCAAGAATTTATTTAAAAATATATTTTGCATAAGCAGGTCTCAATTTTCTGAAAAAACAACACATTTTGATAGGTTTTATTTATTAACAATTGGATGAATAAAAATGAATCATATGGTTGAATCAAAACAGGTGCAGGAGGTGGGGTGCAGTGGGGGTGGGGATCCGGGGGTAGGGCGAGGTTTCGGGGGTGGGGTCAAGCGGGGTGGGGGGGGGTACAGTGGGCGAATACTATATATATTTGTATTTTTTTTAATTTGAAAACCACTCTCAAATAAAAATCGACCTTTTCATCAGAATTTTAAATTAAAAATAATATTAAAATAAAGGTTATAACTGAAGGAAGAAGTTACCGAGCATCGCTCGGTGCCTCCATGTACTTCATTATTATCACAGAAACTGTCTTGTAACTATGAATTAAAATTTTCTTAAAGATGTATTAGTTATTGTTTAATGTTGGTTTAGTTTTTTATAACCATTGTAAGAAGAGTTTTTCAATTATAATTAAATATGTATGTTATATGTATAAGAGTCTGAAAAACTCTATCTTTGGAATTTAATATCTCCGGAACTACTAAACTTAATACCTTATTATGTTTGTTAAATTTAAGCTACAACCATCTTTGGACTTTATCATATTATAACGATTCAATTTTCGACCCATATTTCTGTATTTGTTCATCTGCAAATTCTAATGCTCTTAAGGGCCTCAATTCTTTTTATATCTAAATACAATTAATTCGGCACCAGTACAAACTCATACTTGAATTATGAGTTTTGAAATCCAGATAGAGAGAAAATAAATAATTGCAAAAAATCTTCCCAAACATTATTTCCCTGGGTTTCCACTTTCAAGCTCAAATAGTTTTCTAACAAAAAATTTGCAGAGTATACCGTGTCATGAAAAAGTTCAGTATTTCTTGATATTTTTTTAATTCTACATATTTTTAACTTTTAATTCTACCGTGTACTTTTGTTTAAAAATTTTACTAAAATTTGATACACAATTTGGATTAATGTTGCAGTAAAAACCCATTTTTTTACTAAGAACGGGTTCTTACTAGTTTAACATGTTTCCCTGAATACCTTTGTGTCAACTAGAATTTACTGATGTTGGTTGAGTTTGGTTCAATGGTCTAGAATCTTCATTTTTGAACTTCCGCCTTTTTTTTTGGGTGTTTATTTTCAAAAATTTTTAAACGAAAATATCAAAAATTATACTCGAAAACTTTGCTTCTAATGAGGATGTAATTTTTGACATTTTTCTTTAAAAAATGAGGTGGAAGGTCAAAAATGAAGATTATAGACCTTTGGACCAAACTCAACCAACGTCAGTAAATTCTATGTAGTTGCTACAAAGGTATTCAGTGAAACGCATTTTAACTAGTAAGAACCCCTTCTTACTAAAAACGGGTTTTTACTGCAAAATATATTTTATGTTGACCTTCGAAACACAATTCTTTTATTCCCGCCTCATTTTGGGTGTTTATTTCCAAAAGATTTTAAGCGAAAATGTCAAAAATTAGAAGTAACGTTGTAGAGGATATAATATTTTACATTTTCGTTTAAAATTTTTTGAAAATAAACACCCAAAAATGAGGCGGAAGGTCAAAAATGAAGATTCTAGACCTATGAAACAAACTCAACCAACATCACTATATTCTAGTTGCCAGAAAGGTATTCACTGAAACGCCTTTCTACTAGTAAGAATTCGTTCTTATTAAAAACGGGTTTTTACTGCAATATTAATAAGATAGTATGCACCTTTGTGCCAAGTTTCAACTTTCTAATTTGAACCATTTACTAACAGTAAAATCTTGAAAATCACTGAAAGCAGAGTGTTTTCCAATTCTAAATAAAGGACAATAAAAATAAAACGTTCAGAAATTTTTTTGAAAGCCCTTAGGACTTAAAAAATTGTATCGCATGCTAGGTTTATTTTGTTTTAATATTAACAGTATTCTCTTTTAAGCTCGGTTTGCATGTAAGGTAAACTATATTATATATACATGTTCACTATATATTTACATAAAAATGCAAATTACGCGAATTTATATTTGCTATGATTATGAGAATAAAACGAGATTTCTTTATTCTTTCTTCTTTTGTGGATAGATTTTTTTTTAATATGAACAATAAATTTTCTCTTTTTTATAATAAAACTAAACAGAATAAAAAAACCCTATATTTTAACATTTGATTTATAAAGCCTATAAAATTAAAATTAAGAAAGAAAAGAGGAACATTATTATATATAAAAGAGAATGAGGGGCTGGGGGGGGGGGTGAAAATTTAATTACTCAGGTAGGTATGAATGGATTTGTAAAATATGAACTTCCCTAAGAAAAGAACAGGGTGAAAATTAATTTAATAAAATTCCACTCCATGATTTTATCGTCATCATTTATAATTATTTATAATCCCAAGCTGCTGGCGTATGTACTCGTTCCAAATTTCATTTTACTTTGACTAGGCTTGGAAAATTTGAATTTCTCTACTCACCCTCTTTTATTAGCATTTATGACAAATGGGGAAGGTACTATTATTTATACTGAAATTTCTGGC
Source organism: Forficula auricularia (assembly GCA_024734495.1). Taxonomy (NCBI): domain Eukaryota; kingdom Metazoa; phylum Arthropoda; class Insecta; order Dermaptera; family Forficulidae; genus Forficula; species Forficula auricularia. The sequence goes on along the minus strand of JALMQS010000150.1, from coordinate 9,193,217 downwards.
ATGACTTGCAGATTTGATTACAAACCAACATTAAAATAACATAAAAGGAATCGCAGGGAATTGGATAAATTAAAACACAGAGCTTTTATTAAGTGGGCCAGACGTTTCGTCAATTTATTTTCACTTTCTCAGTGGTTCATTTTATCACTGTTTGTCAAAAATATTTTTTCTATAAGACAAAACATCATATTATATTCATTGATCTTTCTTTAGCACATTATTGGTGTTCAAAATTGCCACTAATTTCCTTTCGTTGCCAACTTCCGAATATCCATTCACCCTCATCTCATGGAAGTTTGAACAAACTCACCCCCCCCCCCTCCTGCTCATCTCTCTGATATAACCTGCAACTGCTGCAAACATCTTTCTTTCCCGATCAATCCTCAGGGATACAACAACTACTAAATTCCGTTACAAGCACAAAGTCATTATATGCTAGCTTCATAAATTCAAGCATTGTTTATATGTACAAGCATTTGTTTATTTAAAATCAGCTATTTTTAATAAACGTGTATCCTCTGAATTGATACGGTATTGCATTTGGACCTAAGGTTTATTCTTACTGCAAGATAAGAACGGATTCTCCAATATCCTTCAATCAATTATTCTCATCTTCTCGGCATCAAGAGAAGTTGAAGCGATTCTGCCGTCTGGCGTGGAATCCGGCCCCGCAGTTAAACCACAAGACTGTCCAAAAATCCTTCCTCTATTTTCCTCCACAAAATTCAACCTCCAGATATCTATTTTTTAATAAAAGAATTTACGTTTTGTTTTCTAATCTATTTTGTTTCATGCTGCCTATTGAAAAACCCACTCCCTTTCCTCTAGTCATTTATTAAACAGAATATTGATATATAGATAATTAAGCCAGCATTCTAAAAATTCTATAAAGTTAAAAACAAAGTCGTCTTGAGGCCTTACAAACCTCAAACAAAAAGGCGCGAGACTTTTAAATAATTGGAAATTTTTGCTTTAACATCAACTTGAAATTTATTATGGATACGAATGATGTAACATTAAAATTAAATAATTAAAAATGAATTATGGAGTAGGGAAGTCCTGGATATATAATGATAACACTGTGTTCGTATAAAAATATTTTTTCGAGTGTCGTTTCAACCTTTAACTTTCACGAAAGAAAAAATTTAAAATTTTATACGAGAAAGTATTATATTTATAATATATATATATGTATAAACACATTTTCTTTTTTTTTTCAAAATAAAATTCAAATATTATGTTATCTTGACAAACGATACAAATTGAAAGAAAAAAAAATTGACACGTTCTGATGTGGCCATCCACTTGACTTTACCATACACTGTTGGTTGAGTTTGGTACAAGGGCCTAGATTTTCACATTTTGACCCTACAACCCCCCCCCCCCATTTCGGGAGGTTAGTTTTTGAATTTTTAGACTTCTGAGTGCCCACTGATTATGTATACAAAATTTGGTTGAGTTTGGTCCAAGGGCCTAGATTTTCATTTTTTGACCCCCCCCCCATTTTGGGCGGTTTGATTTTGCATTTTTAGTGTTCTGGGGGGCCACTGATTATGTATACAAAATTTGGTTGAGTTTTTTGACTGGACTGTACATGGAGTCTATATAAGCCTGACCGACAAGTGATTGGCTCACTTAACCTATAATCGGAGTGGGTGTTCATACTTGAGAATGTTCGCAGAATAAGTCGATCGAAACGTCGTAGCTATATTGTATAATTTGTTGGTGTTCAAAAAATAATTATAATTAATTATGTGTGATTTAAATAAAAATTCAAATTTTATTCAAATTAATCAGCTTCAACAGCTTCATTACTAATACATTAATCGTATGAAATTATTATTTTAAAACCCACTTCGGCGTAGCTCCCTGGCCAGCAAGATGCTGTGCTTTGAAGCTGGTATTTAATAATGCCATAATAAAAAAATAACGAAGCAGCCCTTATGGACAAGCCCTCGCCGATACACACCCTTCAAGATAATGATACTTAGGTCTAATTGTTAGGAAGACCAATTATATCATCCAATTGAATAGAAAAAAGAAATTTACACCATATAGGTATTGTAGAAGGTTCTTTTTCAATAAATTAATTTAATTGAGCTGTGGCTGATGGTAAAATGAATAAAAGAGAACAAAAGAATTGAAAAGAAGGAATTACTTTATAATGGTTTCAAGATATTACGCATTTTTTATAATGAATAAAACGAGAGAAAAGGTAAAAAAAAAGATTATACAAAATCTAGATTAATTTTAATTGGGATCTTTTATAATTAATTCAATTTTAATTAAAATTTGTAATTTTTACTAAAATATTATAATATCTTAGTGTTGTGTAACGTGGATAAATTTAGATTCTTGATTAAAGAAATAGAGCTGCAAGATATATAGCGTTGTTCATAATGTAATAATAAAACTTGAGCAAGATGCGAGGTAGGTTTCACAAAAAAGAAGTAAAACAAAATTGAGTTTTGAATTCGATATATTTCGGGGGTGAGCCCATTATCAGGAGTCAAAGAAAACTTTAAACCTAACTTCTTAAAAATTTTTCTTTGACTCCTGATGATAGGCTCACCCCCGAAATATATCGAATTCCAAACTCAATTTCGTTTTATTTTTTTTTGTGAAACCTACCTCGCATCTTGCTCAAGTTTTATTATTATATTAAAATGTTTCACCTAGAACCAACACCTAACTCCTTAATAGTTATTTATTCACAGTGTCTGAAAAATCTAAAAAATTGCTAGAGTTTTTAAGCAAAAAATGCAGGGTGGTTCGGTTAAAACCAGTGTGATTAAAACCATTGGTTTAAATCGGTTTAAACCTTCCTGGACTTTATCAGATTTTGACCAATGGTTTTTTTTTTGAGTGAACACTTGATTAACATAATTTAATTCATATTTTCATACTTACATTCATATACCTTTAAATAAAATAACGTAAATAAATAAACAAACAAATTTAATATATAACATATCGTCGGGTTACTGCCAAAACAAGCTAACTCCATAATTTGAACTTTTGAGAAATCGTCGTTTGAAAATTTAAATTGAAATGAAAAATCGTCACAGCTTTAAAATGATTTATTGATTGAAAAAAATCAAAGTAAGTTGTCTGGTTTTTTGTCAGTATGTTTTTCGAACATTTTTTAATCTAATGGAGTACTTAACTCCGAATTGAGTAAAAGTGGAGTTAGCTTGTTTTGGCAGTAACCCGACGATATATGCCTAGATATATTTCGGCAAAATAAAATTGCACACATGAATCGAATGAAACCAAAATCGAACTTAAAAGTAACAAAACATAAATTATGCATCAAATATACTATATATATTTGTCTAGATTAATTTGCCGCAACGCTGACGTAATGCTGCCGAGAGAGAGCGCCATCGGTATATTTGCGGCAAATTTGAAGGAAATATAATCGTAATTTGGACTCAAATTTCGAAATGAAAGACTCAATTGATTTTAAATTAAGAAACATTAAATATATTGATAATTATTACCCCCCCCCTTCACCAATCAAAAATTAAATATTCAATTCCTTTTCTTTGCGCACAGAAAATCAATCACATCTTATTTGATTTATATATTATTTGTTTTATTTTTTAATAATTTGCCACTTTTTTATAATTTTCTAAAAATCTAAATTTTGTTATTCTTATTTTTTTGATTTTTACAAAATTAAACGACTTAACACGCATGCCCATTTGAGTTTCTCATTGCAATACTGGAGCAGCCTGTCATACAAACAACACCTGATCTCTTTTAAATATTTAGGGCCTTATATCGATTATCGATCCCAAATTTTAAAATGATATAATATAATTCTCCTCCTCACACGATACCCTTATTTAAATAAATCTATTTCCACACAAAAATATCACAATGCTGTAGATTATAAAAAAAATACTTCCAGATTCATAGCCTCATTTCTGTAGCTGTGTCAGGACGAAAATGAGGCGAAACTTTAATAGACTATGTATTTTCGGTAGTTTACAGGTACATTTGGAGTGAGGTTTTTAAAGAAGGAATACAATTTTTGGACAGGCGCCTATAATATAATAATAATTTTAAAAATTACACTTAAATACTTAGAAAATACTATTAATATTGTGGAATAGTTAGCATGATCGACTGGTATGAGGAATGGAGCAATAAAGTAAAGTAAAGACATTTTTTAGAAACTTTTTAAAATTTAAAATATATAAAATACTAGATAGGTTTCAATAAAATTCATATGAAAACCTACCTAGTATTTTATATTTAAAATTTTAAAAAGTTTCTAAAAATATTCTTTACTTTATTTAATATGTTTCACCAAAAACCTACACCATTCTCCTTTAACAAAATCAATAAAGATAATCGGAATTGCAGTCGGTGTATTTATTCAGCTAAACTACTAAAATCCAACGTTTCAACGCACACTTTGTGCCTTCTTCAGGGCGCGTAATTTATGACTTACCATTACTCGCCCTGAAGAAGGTACTCGATTTGCGCAAATTAATAAACGAAAGTAGGTCTTTTCCTTCTTCATATAAGTTTCTTATATTAGTTATTTATTAATTGCCATGGATACTTTCTTGTCAATTTTATAATATTTAATTGAGCTGTCAAAGAAAAATTTATTTAGTTTCATATTTATTTCATAATAATATTTTTGGTATTAATAAAATTCCCTTGGGTGTATTATTTATAATTACGCCCGATGAAATAAAACTATCTCTTTCTTCCCTTTTAATACACACATAACACACAAATATTATTACACACATAACTATTAGTACCTGGAGGCACCGAGCGATGCTCGGTAACTTCTTCCTTCAGTTAAAAGCTTTATTTTAATATTATTTTTAATTTATAATTCTGATAAAAATGTCGATTTTTATTTGAGAGCCGTTTTCAAATTAAAAAAAATACAAAAATATATAATATTCGACCACTGTACCCCTCCCCCACCCCCACCTCCACTCCGCTCGACCCCAACCCCGAAACCTCGACCTACCCCGGATCCCCCACCACTGCACCCCACCTCCTGCGCCTGTTTTGATTCAACCATATGATTCATTTTTATTCATCCAATTGTTAATAAATAAAACCTATCAAAATGTGTTATTTTTTCAGAAAATTGAGACCTGCTTATGCGAAATATAGGTATTTTTAAATAAATTCTTGATTATTTTTTATTCTATTAAATAAATAAAATTCTTTATAAAAACAATTATAAAACGTTTATTAATATTTCCAACGTTTAGGTTGAACAAAATATGTTAAAAACCACAATCACAATACTTCTTCAAGGCCTTTGAGAACAATGTATTAAGGCAACCCATTGTCTGCCTGGGCACAAAAGGAAAAGGGAAACCTTTTTTAAATCCCTAAGAATGGGATTTGTCTACCTGAGAATAATTAATTTTATTACAAAAAAAAACCCATCAAAAACAATTTTGTCGAAGATGAGACCGTGACAGATCGAATTGTCAACCCTAAAACCCCCTAACCCGTGAATTTCATCAAAATCAGGCCGTTTTCAAAATAGAACCAAGATACAAATATATAAATATACAATTTTTGCTCGTTTAATAAGAGTAGATTATTAACTTGACTGAATAAAAGTATAAAATGAAAGGAACATATAAAATATATAGTAAAATACTAAAAAAAATTGTTGTTAAAACCAATTTTGGACGGTTTTAACCACTTTTGACCATTGCCCTGGTCAAAATCTAAATTTTTTTTTAACAATCCTGAAAAAATGTCATATTTCTATACTTTACAACAGGGGTAAAAATCTTTTAACCCTTTTAAGCCGCGACCCAAATTTGAGAAATATGTTCATGTCGCAACCCCGCAAAAAAGCGAATATATATGTTTTCATTATAATTATATACGTATAATTTTATTTGTCTCAAGCAACTCAAAACATCCTCATCTATTTCTCATTGTGAATCAACAACTTTGCAAATCTCAGCGAACTAAATCTTTTCAATTAAATCCTAGCTGAAATGTCACATCTTCTTAATCTTTCTCTCTAATATTTTCTTTTTTCTTAAAAAGCCCTGTGTTTTCCTCCATAAAGTTGTATTTTTAACAAGAAGCATTTTCTACTTACGAGGATTGTGGCTATTATTAATTACCCTTCATTAAGCTTTCAAAGCAATCTAATCTAGTCTTCTGCTTATACGTATTACTTTGTCTTTCCTTTGGCCCATACTCATTATGCTTAAGGGGGATTTGGCTAGATCCATCACTCGTAATCCTCATTTCTCTCAGATTGCCCACATTTTCACATTCTCTAATGATTTTTCTTTCAACGTACAATTCTGAAATGAATACTTAACACGTAAAAAAGTTAAATATTAAGGAATAATAAATTTATTATTATAAAATATTTTTATTGATAATTCAAAGCACATATTATTTAAGTTTGTAAAATCACCATTTCAATAATCGAATAATTCAAAAATACTAATTTCTGGAAGATAGGGTCAACTTGCCCCTCTCAACAATTTCGTTTCGTAATTTTCCAATACGTTGACCTAACACAAACAGTTCATCACAATATCAGCGCAATTAAAGAGACACATTTTTATAATTTTTTTTGTTTTAATGGCATTGAATCAAGATGAAGTTGCATCAAAATTGTACAATTTATGTAGTCCGAGATAGACCTTTGTTTCGTGAAAAGAAACCAAATCTTCAACGATTAGGTTGGAGTTGAAGGTATCTGTGGATTTGGGTTTTGAAAAACTGAAGGTTATATGTAACTGGAGACATGCTTTTGTTGTGATTAACTAATTTAATTGCAAAGGGGTGTAAATTATTTTTTCTCTTTTCAAAAATTTATAAACAAGAATATGCAAAAAAATATTTTGCAACCATTAATTATAATTATATATTCAATAAATAAATAAATAATAAAGGGAGTGTATTTTTTAAGAAGAAACGTGAAAAAATAAATAAATACTTTTTTAAAAAATTATAAAAATATTAAATAAAAATTAATAAAATAATATGAAAAATTTTACCAGGAAGAGTTTTTTGATGGGTATTAAAAAATTAAGAAAATCAAAAATTAAAATTTTTCAAAACGTCCGATTTGGCGTGAAATGTCTCATAGATATATATATATATATATATATCAGTGGCGCTTGGTGACTTTTCAACCAAGAGATGCTGTCCAAAAAAGTATCCTTCATTTTTTGAAATTTTATTTTAATCTTCGTTTATTTATTTTTTTTGCCTATTTCATCGAATTCAGTCAGCATCATTTTCGTTATTTTTCAAATTTAACATTAGATTTTTTAGAAATATATTTTCGGACCTTTGCCCCAAATGGATATTGCTTTGCGTGATTGAGGGTAGAAGTCAGAAATTATATCTTGTGACTTAAAACTCCACACTCCTTAAGATGGAAATAATCAAGCTATGACTTGTCTATATGAACTCTTAGTTATTTTCGATCTTATATATTGAGAGTTTTTAGAAATGAATTAGTCCAGAAATTCCCGAATCATATTTATTTATTCCTTTTTTGTATTATTCCTATTTTAATAGTTCCTCAGTGAGAACAATTTTTATTTGATTAAAACTTGTCTGGACTTGTCTTTGACATGCTTGAACTGGAAGATATACCAGACAGGGACTTCAAACATTATATCCGCGCCCTTTTAGGAAAAAACATTCATTTTAATTGTTCCTTGAATAATGCAACAATATTATTTCATTTTGAAAAACCAATATACTTATCGAAACAAAAAATGTTTTTTATAGACATATTTATTTGAATAACGGAAAATAATTTTAAAATTTAAAGTTCCTACAGAAATTTTGAAGTGAACTTTAGGTTATACAAAAAATATAAATATGGTACATATATAACACTGATAGGAATCCAGAAATTGTTTTTAAATAGAAGATCAAAATTACAAAATAAATAAATAATCTCGGTAAAATATATATATATATAAATATGGTAATAAATGAAAGCTTAAAATCTAATCAGTTTTTCGGTTTGGAATCACAAGCATTTTGGTACGGAAATGAATTTTCTATCACTTTCTATTCATAATTATTTTATCCTAGGTATTTTAATCCAAACACATATGAACATGTTTTTTTCCCGTCGATTAATAAAATCTTAGAAGATATTTTAGTAGATTTACATATATATTACGTCCCTGATGTACTAGATATATTATACTTTGAATGATTTGAATCTTTTTTAACTAAGTAAATTTTTGTTAAAAATAAAATAATTTTCCAAAAACTATACTTTTCAAACTATAAAACTAATAATATCAAATCATTTTATGAAAACTTATTTAAATTATTTTCTAATTTACTCTAATATAAAAGGTCTCTTCTTTTAGTATCTAATATTTGATATTTTAAGAAATGTTTTTTTCATCAACTTTTTCTTGAAATTCTGATTTCCTAAGAATTTTCCCAAGACAATCGCTTATCTTTTTGATTATAAAAAATAAATATTTCCAGGGTATGAAATTATTCTCTACATGTGCTTTTTTCGATTCTTTTCAATTTAATCTGTTTTCATTTTATAAAGTATTTTGTCAAGTGAAATTCGAACGATTGCTGCTCTGTACTATTAAATAGAAATATTGATCTAATTGAAAAGTTTTTGTTTTGCCGAGAGTAGCAGAGTTGTTGATTCACAAAGAGAAACAAAGAGGTTGTCCTCTGCTTGATGCAAATAAACATATACACATATATCTCAAGATGATATATCTGTATATATATTATTTATTTGTTTGAGACTATAGTTTCGAAGACTTGGTCTTCATCATCAGTCCCTCTTCAATTATAAATGTTTTTCATGGAGTCAATATCATATGGATATTGAAAACTTGGTGTTCTTTCGTCACTGCTGGAGGCTAGGAACTAATAAAGACACTCTATCTGGGCTCACATTCAAATATAACAATATGTTTCCCTTTCTCCTTTCTCCTAAGGAGAAAGGGAAACATATTGTTATATTTGAATGTGAGCCTAGATAGAGTGTCTTTATTAGTTCCTAGCCCTCCAGCAGTGACGAAAGAACACCAAGTTTTCAATATCCATATGATATTGACTCCATGAAAAACATTTATAATTGAAGATAGACTGATGATGAAGACCAAGTCTTCGAAACTATAGTCTCAAACAAATAAATAATATATATACAGATATATCATCTTGAGATATATGTGTATATGTTTATTTGCATCAAGCAGAGGACAACCTCTTTGTTTCTCTTTGAGAAATATTGATCTCTTGCTTATACGCTTAAGGTATCGCATTATTTATATATAATATTTTTATTTAGTGACTTATCCGCGTTATCATTACATATTTTATTTCAAAATAAAATCTATATTTTTCTATAAATCCAAATCAAATTTTAAAAAATATCCAACCTTGATTAAATTGGCTAATAGTTTAAAACTTTATCATTTTTTTAAACCATTCTGAAAGATTTATCATAAATCAAATTATCGATAGCTACTATTAATATTATTTTTAATGATGAGGATATAAGGTGTTGCACCCAAAGTGAACAACACACCTGTAATCCAAGGAAATTAAATAGAACTAAATTGGTGCTGTTAACGTCCATGTTGAAAATTTTTCTTTGTGGTTGGTTATTGGGTACTTAGACTTGAAATAAATTAGAAGTTAAATTTTCAAAATGTTGCTACATTTTGCAGTATAACTTAAACTCTTCGTATTACTTATTACGACAAGGTTAAGTTTAAAAATTGCATGAGGAAGCAGAAAAATATACTGAGAAACGTAGCAACATTTTGAAAATTTAACTTCGAATTGATTTCAACTGCAAGTACCCAATAACCAGCCACAAAGAAAAATTAAATAGAACAATTAAACGTAATTTATTTAATTATTTTATATGATTTTTTTCAAGTGATTTATTTATCAAGTTTAGGTTACTATGGTTGTTGGATGTCTCAGAAACTGAAGATTTAATTTAGCAAATTCCAATGAGAAATTATTTATTTTTAGATATTAAGAAAATGTCTGTCCCATTATTCGAATACAGTGAAACCTCTCGAATCCGAACCCCAGAAATCCGATATCCCGGGAAATCCGAACGAGTTTCTTTTGACAAATTTAAGTTTGGCTAGGTGTTTTTTCGAACTCGAAGCTAGGTCAAAGCTTCTTCCAAGTTCAAGTTCACACTTTTATTTGTATTTTGCCACGATTCTAAAACCCAGTAAATAACGTCTTTTATTGTAACATTCTTCAGCTTCTCAAGAATAGAAAGATAACCATTTTCTTCAATAAGAAATCCTAACCACCAGCTTTTGGCTAATCCGAACAGGCTACATCCCCAATTAGTTTGGATTTGAGGGATTTCACTGTATAATGTTTCAAATAAATCCTTATCCTGTATTTGGAATAGAAACGTTGATTATACTGGTGAGAATTTATTAGTGAAAAAACTTTACTTCAAAATAAAATTGATACCTTCCACTAAATCTGTATATTAAATAGGAGTATGAATTGAGATTGCAATTTTCTGAGGCTCTTTAAATTTTGTAAAATATACATTTTTCCGAATTCAGGCCGGTGAAGTTATTCCTTACGGGTTAGATTTTGGGGCCTCGGGCTTCAGAACTTCTGATTTAAGATTGCAAATAACTTTTTTTTAATTCTTTTTTTTGATATTTTAACGTTAGGTTATGATAAAAAGAAAAATAAATTAACAGGTTTTTTTTTAAATTTAAATTTATTGATTATTTTTTTAAACCCTCAAATATCTTATTACAAATATTTTATATTAAAATAAAAATTAGAAAATCTAAACCTCCAATAAGTTTACGGAAAGCGTAAGTTTTTATTTTTTTCCTACCATTCTCTCCTAGTTTTCTAGAAATACCTACTAGTAATTGAGGCAATAGGTTTCGAGAAATTCTAAGCGCCTTTATCGTAGTCATCAAATTATATGATTTCAATTTCATAATTACAGACAGACGCAGAGATAATATAATTAAATATATAGCAAAATATCCATATAGATTTATATTGAATTTGCTAATTATATTTAGCTAATTTGACACTCTTATTATTAGGCATGCTATTCAATAAAAAGAAAAAACAATCAATCCATATGTTATAGATATATATATATTTTAATTATTTCAAATAATTCATTAGAATTGAAAATTATTTTAATGGATTGGTCAGATATATAAAATTAACTAAAAAATAAAGCTAAAAAAGAGACTAATAAAACAAAAAAATTTAATTATATCATCAATAATTTACTTAATTGATGGGAAAATCCAATTTGTTGTATTTAAAATTATCGATATGATTTTTAATGTATAAGAAGAGACATTTATTTCCATTTTTAACCGACTTCAAAAAAGGAGGAGGTTCTCTATTCGACTGATTTTTTTTTTTTTGTGGTCTATGTTACCTCATATCTCCGCCAATTGTGAACCGATTTTGAATTTTTTTTTTGCAATGGGTTCAGTCTAGCTTCCGATTGGTCCCGTTTTTTTTCATTGGTATTAGACCTTTTTTGTTAGGTTTGTTCAGGCCTAACTTCTTTGTTTATGAACCGATTTCGATAATTTTTTTTGATTGGAAAGGGGATATCTTACGGATGTTGCCATATTAATTTGGTCAAGTTCTGAAGATATAAACAATGACAAAATAACGTAAATCTCCAATTCTTTTGACCAAATAATCGAAATTATAATAAATAAAATCTTTTATAAAAAAATATATATTAAGTCACTATTAATAACATTACTAAAAAGAGAAAATAAAAATAATTTTTAATAAAAAAATAGAACCTACTTCAAAAAAATTAAATGCCACAAAAATTACTTTTTGAAGTCGGTGCCAAACAAAGTATACCTATAAGCGAGCGTACCCGCCAAACGTTCTAAGTAAGATCCGTCGAGGGCGATTCATAAAATGTATATATTTGGCACCGACTTCAAAAAGTAATTTCATGATAATATTTCGTCGTTTAGTTGTAACTAAATAAGATAATAATTATTTTATACCTTTTAGTGTATTTTATTTGTTGCATTTAATTTTTTTGAAGTCGGTTTTATTTTTTTCTTAAAAATTATTTTTAATTCCTTCAACATTATGATTTTTTATGAATATATCTGGAGAATTCGGGTGGAATCATTTTTAGGCCGGAAAAAGCACTTTATGTTTTTTAGGGTACTGCTCAGAAGAAAAATGGGGCCCTTTTAGCGTAAAATGCCTGGCAGTCTGTCTGTTCTTATTCTATAGAGCAGGGGTGGCCACCAACCTTAACTTTGGGAGCCGCAAATTTATACAACTGTTTCAAAACGAGCCACATTGTTTGGAGATTAATTAATGGTCTATTAAAAAAAGACACATTTTTTATTTTGTAAAATATAAATGAAGTAACATTTATATTTTGCTCTACTTATAACATTAGTGTTCAATTACAATAAAAAAAGAAATAACATTTTACTTTTGAGAAGTGCTTTTACGGGTGTTGGTGTTGATTGTTAGTTGTTTGAAATCTGGTTGATAATTGGTAAGCGCAGTTCATTCGAGTTCACTTAAATGTTCATCATTTTGTTCGGATAGATATTGAGATATAATGAACTTAAGCGTTGAGTACCTACAGTGATTCACACACATAAGTAGTTCCAAATATTGAGATTAGTAGCACACTCTGTTAGTGGGTATTTTTCTTCTGTGACCTAATTATTATACTTCTTAAAATATGTATTATTCAAGAGGGTTCAAGAGCCAAACTGACTGAAGAGCCGCATTCGGCTCGCGAACCACGTTGTGGCCACCCCTGCTATAGAGCATATCACCTCGTAAACTAAATAAGATATAAATTTGAAATTCTTTTTTTTTTAAATAAAAATTGTATTAAAATTTTAATCGAATGAATATTTTGGGGAGAATCAAATTTTTGTAAATTCCAAATTAAAATAAATGAATGAATAAATTATCATGGGGTCTGAAGTATCCATATTTATCTTAACTATAAAGTTGCTTTATATTTTCTTTTTAACCGACTTCAAAAAAGGAGGAGGTTCTCTATTCGACTGAATTTTTTTTTGTCCCTATGTTACTTCATATCTCCGCCAATTGTGAACCAATTTTGAAATTTTTTTTGCATTAGGTTCAGTCTACCTTCCGATTAGTCTCATTTTTTTTCATAGGTATTAGACCTTTTTTGTTAGGTTTGCTCATGCCTAACTTCTTTGTTTATGAACCGATTTCGATGATTCTTTTTTTATTGGAAAGGGGGTATCTTAGGGATGGTGCCATATTAATTTGGTCAAGTTCTGATGATAGGATCACTATTAATAACATCACTAAAAAGAGAAAAATAAAAATAATTTTTAAGAAAAAATAAAACCTTCTTCAAAAAAATTAAATGCAACAAATAAAATACACTACAAGGTATAAAATAATTATTAACTTATTTAGTTACAACTAAACTACGAAATATTAACATGAACTTACTTTTTTAAGTCGGTGCCAAACATATAGCTTTTATGAATTGCATTGGCACCGAGTACAAAAAGTAATTTCATGTTAATATTTCGTAGTTTAGTTGTAACTAAATAAGTTAATAATTATTTTATACCTTTTAGTGTATTTTATTTGTTGCATTTAATTTTTTTGAAGTCGGTTTTATTTTTTTCTTAAAAATTATTTTTTAAAGAAATAATTTTTCTAAATTTTCAATGTAGTGCAGGCAAATTACGTGAAAAAATGGCATAAACAGGAAATAATTTCCGGAAAAGATTTTATTTTTGGAATACCTTTACTGGTACTTCAATATTACTACCCTAAGTTTTCCCCAAATCTGTGTTGTGGATATTTATCTACGCGCCTCAAAATGAGAAATTTTCGGAGTTTTTCAGTTTTTCTTGAATAACGCTAAAACATCTTATCAAATCAAAAAGATAATCATTTGATAAATTAAAGCTCTTTAAATTACACGTTAAATGATAAAAATTTCATCTATTTAAGTTAAGTATAATCGGTACTAGCGCCTGTCAAAAAACAGCACCCGGGATCACTTTTGAATATCCCTAAAACCCATACTTTTTTCGATTATTCCCCATTTTGACCATGAAGGAGAACGTTTTCGACAAAGACTACTCTATACATTTTTAAAATAGATTAAATTTGCTACAATTGAAATAAAGTTTCATTCTAATTGGATAATAGTAACATGAGGTTGAAGTTTTGAAAAAAATGCAATTTTTTGCAAAAAATCGCAGTTTTTCCTTCATAAAATAAAAACCACTCATTCTAGAAACTTGGTTCCTATCTCATTGTCTAGGAAATTTTATTGACTTGAACGTTTACTTGGACCACTTTTTGTTAAAATTCTTAGATTTATAGATATCCAGCATTTTTCAAAACTGAAAAAAATCCGAAGTTTTCTCATTTTGAGGTGCGTAGAAAAATTTCCACAAGACAGATTTGGGGAAAAACTTAGGGTATTATTATTGGAGGTACTCCAGCAATAAAATCTTTTCTGGGAATTATTTCCTGTTTAAATCGTAATTTGCCTGGACTAATGATAAAGAGAGATACTTTGAAAATAGAAAAGAATATCTAATCATTGTCTCTTTTCAAAGTATTTTTTTTTTATATTTGCTTTATATTTTATATTTCTTTTTTAAAGCAACTATTTTTCAAAATTTCAATTGAAACTTTTTAATTTCTAATAAACATTTTTAGATTGTATTATAAAATCTTTGTATATACAGGTATAGCTATGATTCTTTGCATCAAGCAGTGGACAACCTCATTGATTTCTCCTTATAATATATTTGGATTCAACTGTGAACCCAATACCTATAATATAGTGTTACGTCTAAAAAATACTTTCTAAGGGATTATTATTGATGATTTATATCTAAAAAAATTAAAAAACCCTGAAATTTCATTGAAAATATTTTCTATATTTCGTGGCTATACTTTACCTTATCTGCCCCCTCTCTTATCTATATATATAAAATTAAGGTTTTGTCTGTACATTGCTCCAAATCACGCCAAATTTTGGTTGCACACGTTTCAAGCAAAGTTATGAACGAAAACACCCTCAACAAAATTCTTGTCTGTCTGTCTGTCTTTCGGTATGTCGGTGTGTATGTATGTCTGTCTGTTTCAGTGGTTTCCGAAAAGTTGCTCACGATTCACGTAAAAACGGCTGAAGGGATTGATGAATTATGAAATTTCATATTTACATCAGATCTCTTCTAACTTACGTTTTTAGCTACATAACGTTTTGATATTTTGACCCGAGAAGGGAGTTTGGGGGGGGGGGGGGGAGGGCGCACAAATGAAAATCATCAAATAACTCCTAAACAATTAACCCTACGGCAAATTTCATAATAAACAAAGTTGTATGGGGATGTGATTTATAACAACTTTTGTTTAAAAAATTCCCCCAAATAACCACCTAAAAAGGGACGGGAGGGTCAAAATATGAAATTTTTTTCTCTAGGACCAAATTCAACCAAATTTTGTATACATAATCTGTGGGTCACTAGAAGGCTAGAAATTCAAAAACTAACTGCCCGAAAGGGCGGGGGGGGGGGGTCAAAAAATGAAAATACTTACCCTTAGAGCCAACTTAACCAAATTTTGTATACATAATCTGTGGGTCACTAGAAGGCTAGAAATGAAAAAAACTGGGTGCGGAGGTTGGGTGTGGGGGTGGAGAGCACCGGGTGGGGGGTGCAGGATGGAGTGGAGGGTTTAGGTGAGGGTCTAGAGGCGTAATGGGGGGCTCAGATGAGGGTCCAGAGGCGTAGTGAGGTGGGGCGGGGGCTGGGGTGCGGGTTGGTGGGGTGAGGGCGGTGGTTCTGCATGGGTGCGGGGGGTGGGAGGTTCTGGATGGGGTTCGGGGGGTGTGGTGGGTGGGAGTGGGGTATGAGGGTGGGGTTCGTGGGACGGGGGTCCAGGGGCGCGCCCCCTGGCTAGCAAGAGGACCGCCGAAGGCGGGCCTTGCAGCTAGTATATATATATACTATATATATATTTGTATAAACAATTATGAACACCACCCTTCAAAAAGATTAAATTTAATAAAGGAAGATGATAATTTCTGACTTTTGAGAACAAAGTACAAAATTGACATTCTAATTAACTCTCTTTGTATACTTATGTAATTATTTAATTAATTTAAACATGTCCTAAGGTGAGGTTTAATTTAATTCATTAATGAAATGCTTTAGGGAGGAGACCATTAAGTAAATTCTGACGCTTGATTAAATTTTTGAAAAATATTAAAATTATATTTTCCCCGAGAGTTTTTAATTTATCGGCAAAAAAATTAGGAATATGTCTTCTGCTTAGATAAATGTATTTATTTAAATTGAAAGAGTGTGTCTTCTGCAAGAAAATTTTTAATTTATTTATAACGAGACTAGTTTCCAGGGATTTGCCCTCTTCATCAGTCTATTACAATTGATTCACAAAAAGTAATGAAACTTTCATACATTAATTCCTGAGAATCAATTCTAATTAATCATAAGTTTCCTGTATTTCATTCAATGCAGGTGATTTTTGTCAAATATTAAGTGAAAATAAAATCCGAATTTATATATTTCTAACTTGAAATAATGAAGTTAAATAAATTTATAATTTTCTCATTAATATATCAAAGAATAATTAACATATTACTGAGAATTGTAGAGAATTAATTGCAAACACCTAACACACGTGTTAACAGTTCGAGCTCGCTGGACTGGGAAATTGATTATATAACATCTCAGATTACAAAATCCATTTGGTGATCCATATCAGTGCTTGATATAAAAAGCGTCATGCGAGCTAAACGCGAAATGATGCTGGATTATAGCTAAATGGATCACATCTTTTTAATTCTCTCTTGGTCCAGACTTAAGACTCAGCAGACTCCAATAGCTTCAACCAGCAGTAGTCTCGCGATATATATCTTGTTTAAAAACGCGATCAAAAACAATACTCGTTAATATGTTAATTATTCTTTGATATATTAATGAGAAAATTATTAATTGTAATTGTCTGATGAAGAGGGCAAAGCCCTCGAAACTATAGTCTCATTATAAATAAATTATAAATTTATTTTTCTTACAGAAGACACTTTTATTGTCTTCTTCAATGTATTTATTTAATTAATGAAGAGGTTGTAGATTTTGAAAGACTTTACATTATCAAAGAGAAGAGGAGAAGGAGATCAAGCTAAAGGGCTGAGACGAGGTTCTTAAGCACCCTGGTCTTAATACTAAATTCAATTACATTAGCTTATACAATTTTTCGCAAATCATTCCACTTTAGAATAAAAATTAAATATACGTTGTTTGTATTCTACAGATGACTTTCATTTCGTGCTCCCTTTTATAGGGTTCCGTTTAAAATTGAAATTGAACTCTATTAGAGCCGCTACAATGCCTGTGACTAGCAGAGCATTGTAGGTCATAAACTTAATAAGATATACACTTGTTTGATATATTAATTTTCCCCCAAATCCAAAATCGTATTAAAATTTTAATTAAATCTTATGACAAGGTTCTTATTTTTGTTAGCCCCTAAATAAAAAATATTTTTTATCGTAGGGTGTGAGATATCCCTGTAAATAGATTTTTAAGTAGGGTTAAACAAAATTCTAAAAACTTCATTTTGCCTTAAAATGACGGCATGACAGATCACCAAAATGGCCATTTTTAGGTGATATTTGTCCAGCTCAATTTCAAGCAAGCACTTAGGTAAAATAAACTTTTGAAAATCATTAAAATTTGTTCATTCTCTCTTTATGAACGACAAGTGAGAACGATTTTTAATCTCTAGAATTTCGGAAAATATTTCCTACTGCCTGCCTGTCTTCTAGAAGAATAAAATTCACTATACGAGTCTCTTGTTATGCAAGTCAACTCGCACTTGGTCGGCTTGAATTCATTTTAAAACGGTATGATGACCGCAAAGTGGGCCTTTTTAGTTTTTTGTACCTGTTGGCGTTCATAAGTGACTTATCAACTAATTTCATACCTGAAGAATTTCACAAAATATAAGATACCGGACCCTCCGTGTACGAATTCGACTCTCATAATACCGTCTTATTGTTTTGATCCTTAAACCAGCCGAGAGACTATTACATGGAGTTAATAGAAGTATCTCTACTAGCTCTGGTCCATACTCCAGATAAAATTCATTGGAGAGTTCCAGGTGCAGTTCCACGCTCGTTGGATGGCCAAATGTTATACGCCATTAAAATCCACTTGTTTCGTGAGGATGACGGTTTCAAAACCACACAAAAGGAAAAATCGCAGTTAGAATTACTGAATTTTGGAACTCTTGTATGTAAAATATTGGTTTGAAGCATCTATGGCTACAAATGCTGGTTGGGCAGACCTTTCTCTGTGGAAAGACATGACGAATTAGGAAGTTAATGATCCTCAAATTAGTGAAGTGGTTAAAAATGCCATCTTTGGTATCTCTCGGATGAGTTAGTTGGCTTAAGTTTATTCTCAGAGAAAGTATCAAATGATGCAAAGGTGGAAATTGTCATGAAGATAGAGTGTGAGCCTACTGACCTGAAGGTAAGAGGAGATTTGTCACTTTTAACTGACCAAGCCGATTTGGATGATTTTTCCAATAAATGATCATTTCAGATGTTTGACAAGTTAAAAATAAATTCAATTTTTTAACCTCACATCCAAATGAATGGAACAGCAATGAACATTACATTAATTCATAAATTAATTCCTGTGAATACATTGTAATAGACTGATGAAAAGGGCAAAGCCCTCGAAACTATAGTCTCGTTATAAATAAATAAAATTTATAATTCCAGCAGAAGACACACTCTTTTATTGTCTCCTTCAAATACATTAGTGGTAAAAAAATCACAAAAACCCTGAAAGTTATTAATAATATAGCTGACCGTGGTGTTAAACTGCTTGAAGAGTTTAATAAGCTACTGACAAATGATGAAGAAGAGAAACAGTTGCTTCTGCAAGTGGTTGAAGCTAACAGAAATTGGGTTCCGACGAAAACGACAAAACAAGCAGTTGTTGAAAGTTTGGAGCCGTCAACTTCAAAGGATTAAACCATGATTATTTACCCCACTCAATACTTTCCTTTAAGATTTTTGTATTATACATCAATATTATACTATGAAATAAACTTTACCACTTCTTAGCAAGTTGTACATATTTTAAAACAACCCTCAAAATTTCAGATTTTTCAAATTTATTCTTAATATTACTGTCTTTAAATTGGAATATTATCTTCAAACTTTGCCAGAATACTTGTTTTATTATTAGTAAAAAATTTGGCGATGCTCAGATATGTAAACTAGTTTTGAAATTTTGACTATATAATATGGGCCATCCTACCCCACCCCCACTTGCACCCCATATTTTTATGTATATTTGATATATATGTGTGTATGTTTATTTGCCCGCCTCCGTGGTGTAATGGTCAGAATAACTGACTGGCAACCCGGAGGTCTCGGGTTCGATTCCCGGCTATACCCAGACATTTTTTCTGTAAGTATAGGGTCTGGTAATAAAAATTAAGTGGGAGATAAATTAACTGAATTTATCGCGCGGAGAATTTACCACTGCTCGAAGCCCCTAAAACCTTAGTAAATTGGATATTGAATTGTATCTAAGTTTCTGAGATTGGCTCGTGATTCCGCTTCTTTTCCTTCTACTCTGTTCTTTTCACGATGGAGGGGCCAGCCCTTACAGGCTCTTTAGGGGATCCACCTTCTGGTGTATCTCCTTCTCACATCAATATAATAAAAAAAAAAAAAAAAAATTTGCATCAAGCAGAGGACAACCTCTTTGTTTCTCTTTATGATTCAACAACTCTGCTACTCTCGGCAAAATAAAAACTATAAAAACTTTATATACCTAAATTATAAATAGTAAATACAAGCGAAAAAATTGCAATTGTTTTGAGCATATTCAAAGGAAGGTATTCAAATCATGTTTCTCTTTCTGGTCACTTTGAATGTTGGATATTATGATTTCCGAATAATAAAAACTACTCGTTATAAACGCGATGGAAATCGAAATGCAATGTTTCCTATTGCTGCTGTTTTATTGAATAATAATAACCCCATGAGAATTTTCGTTTATTTTTTAGCCATCTAGCGTAATCAATTCAATCGCCGATCACCAATTCATGTTGATTGATTTATGCTGCCAATTCGTAAATATGATTTATTATTTGTTGAGAAAATAGCCCCAGAATGCTTGCTCTCACGCCACAACATACCAATCAATTGGCGAGAATTTCTTTCGAACAATAATTTCCATGGAAATGTGCACTTGTGGCTTTAATAAATTAATTTGTTTTCACAAACCTCCAGTGGAAAACTTTATTTGTTCAATGCGGAATTCGCAGGCCCCCAACACCCATTATCGGTCAAATTAAAAACGAATCTAACCAACTCAATCGTCTATTTTTAATCACTAAGACTTTTAAATTAAATTTCATATTTTTTTAACCGACTTCAAAAAAGGAGGAGGTTCTTAATTCGACTGATTTTTTTTCTGTCATGTTACCTGATTTCTTGGCCAATTCTGAACCGATTTTGATTATTTTTTTGGATTGGCTACAGTTTGGTTTCCCATTGGTAAAAATATAAATTTTATTTGAATTGGAACTTTTTTGCTATGTTTGTTCAGGCATTACTTCTTTGTTTATGAGCCTATTTTAATGATTCTTTCTGCGTTTGGATCAGTATAGCTCCAAGATAGTCAAGATATCTATTTATTTATTTATTTTTATGTATTATAACTTTTTGCCTCGTAGACCGATTTCGATTATTCTTTTTTATTGGAAAGATGGTCCCATATTAATTTGATCAAGTTCTGATGATATGATTAATGACGAAATAAGGTAAATCTCCAATTCTTATGAGCAAATAATCGAAATTTTAATAAATAAAATCTTTTATAAAAAAACAATCTTAAAACGTTCATTTAAAACCCGCAAACGTTTCGAGAGAATTTCTCTATTTATGAATTGAATTTTATTATCATTTTCTCATTCATTCGCCTGATCTTACGAGATGCATGCAAGGTATTATTTTAAGTCACTATTAATAACATCACTAAAAAGAGAAAAATAAAAATAATTTTTATAAAAAAAAAATAAAATAAAACCAACTTCAAAAATTAAATTCAACAAATAAATAAAATAATAAGAACATAAAAATAAAATAAAATGCACTAAAAGGTATAAAATTATTATCTAATTTAGTTACAAATAAACGATGAAATTGTTACATGAAATCACTTTTTGAAGTCGGTGCTAAACAAACTATATAAGCTAGCTTACCCGTCAAACGCACTATGTAAGATCCGTCGAGTTCGATTCATAAAATGTATATTTTTGGCACCGACTTCAAAAAGTGATTTCATGTAACAATTTCATCATTTAGTTGTAAATAAATTAGATAATTATTTTATACCTTTTAGTGTATTTTATTTCATTTTTGAGTTCTTATTATTTTATTTATTTGTTGAATTTAATTTTTTGAAATCGTTTTTTTTTTTTATATATAAAAATTATTTTTATTTTATAAATTAATCTTTCATCTTAGAAAGAACAGGGGAATAATAGAAATTTAGGAATATTTAGAGATTGTTCGAATTCGAAAGTAGGTATATAGGGTCATTCATTCCATGTCAATTCAACGACGCGACGTTGACCCTCTTCGATTTTTTGGTTTTCTGATATGTTATTATATATGTAGAAATAAATATCCACGTAAATTTAAAACTTTCTATCATAACCCATAACGAAATTTCGATTTTTGAAGAAAATGGATCAAAGTATTCATAACTTTGACAAGAATACAGATATTTAATAGGGGGTCACTTCTATCATTTTTTAATGTATTTTTGTAAAAAATTTCAAAAATTGTGAAAAAATAAACTGATGTGGCCATCCACATGACTTTACCACACGCATGGCCCTTATCTTATATTTAATATTGAACAAAACTATTTATAATTATTTAAGGGTGGAGGGTCAAAAAATGAAAATATAGGCTCTTTGACCAAACTCAACCAATGTTGTATACAAACTTTGGTTGAGTTTAGTCCAAGATTTTTATTTTATGACCTCTCCCCCACCCCCTTTAATAATCTTTTCGTTATTAAAGGTTCATCTTATAGAATACACATTTCATTTTTCTCGTGTTTTTATTTTGAAAATCTTATAATTTTAATTTTTAAACCCCCCCCCTCTTTAATTTTGGGTACGATTTCAACCAAAATCTAATCACCTCTTAATCACAATGCACCTAAACTACTGGTGAAATTTCGTTTTGATTTTTACTCTAGTATTTGAGCTAGAGTGTCTACAAAAATTTGATAACGTACTAATAGACATTTTGACAAAATAATTAATATCTCGAAAAATATACTTCTTTCGATGTTTACTTATTAGGGCGTAGCGCGATGTCGCTTCCAGTGGACGAATGGGTTAGAAATGCCGCGTTCTTGGAAGTAAATTGATAAAAAAAATTGTAAATATTTTTTTAATTTTTTAAATGATATTACAGAGATAAGTGAATGTCGCGTTCTTTACACAATAATCTATTAAAGTACTATCGGATGATTAGTTTTATTAAAATAGATTATAAACATTAAAAAAAGGAGGGGGTTCTTGAGCCCCTTTCAACCATCTCGATCAAGGGGTAAAACCAAAATAAGTAGATGGTTAGATAAGGAATAGGATATAATATCTGGATTTGCACTTTGAAGGTTCTTTTTGAAAATTTTGAAAAATCCCCCCTCCATGTCTCCCCTCTTTAGTTGCAATATAAGGAGAGGAATCCCAGCACCCATGCCATTTGTGCTCCGACATTCTTACTGGATACATCTTTGGAAATTGTTCCTTACCAGTGAATAGTGAATTATTTCCCGCCCTTATTAAATCTAATCAACCCCTTACATTATTTAACGACGTTTTGAATAAAATTAAGTGACTTTTTCATTAATTATCCTTAAGGATCTTTTGACATTCTTCATCCAAATTGAACCAAATTTTAGTTTTAGCTATTTAACAACATTTTGAATAAAATTAAGTGACTTTTTCATTAATTATCATTAAGGACCTTTTGACATTCTTCTTCCAAATTAAACCAAATTTTGGTTTTAGCTATTTAACAACATTTTGAATAAAATTAAGTGACTTTTTCATTAATTATCATTAAGGACCTTTTGACATTCTTCTTCCAAATTAAACCAAATTTTGGTTTTAGCTATTTAACAACATTTTGAATAAAATTAAGTGACTTTTTCATTAATTATCCTCAAGGACCTTTTGACATTCTTCATCCAAATTGAACCAAATTTTAATTTTAGCTTTCTAATAACATTTTGAATATAATTAAATGACTTTTTCATTAATTATCCTTAAGGATCTTTTGACATTCTTCATCCAAATTGAACCAAATTTTAATTTTAGCTTTCTAATAACATTGTGAATAAAATTAAGTGACATTTTCATTGATTAATCTTAAGGACCTTTTATACTCTTTATAAAAATTGATCCAAATTTTAGTTTTAGCTTCCTAACAACATTTTGAATATAAATTGGCATGTTTTGATGTGGCAGGGGAGTTTCATTACATTATTAAAATATGTTTCACCAAGAACCTACACCATTCCCCCTTAACAAAAATAAAATAAAATTGTTGAACTGAGTACGTCACTTTTCCTTAGACCCCCTCTCCCTTGTCACATATCGTGAAGACTAAGCGACCCCCTCCCCTCTGTATTTTATGAATAACCCAAAATATTAAATTCGAGAGAGGCCAGGAGTATGGTAAAGTCATGTGGATGGTAAGTAAAAATTTTAATATTTATTTAATTCATTTAAATTAGTTTTATAATTATATTATATTATATTATAAGTATCATATATCTTACGGAATAAAAAAAATATATTGGGCATATTTAAAAAAGAAAAAAACTATTTTTTTTTTTTATTATAAAGTTAAAAGCTGTTTTTTAAAACAAGGTCTGTGAATTATGGCGCTAGTCTTTTCCGGGAAGCAATATATTATTCAAAATACTAATAATTTTTAATTACAGTCTACCAGAGTCACAAACAAGATAAAATCAATTTTGTTAAAAATGTATATTTTTTACAGAGATGATTTGAAATTCATTTTTTTAGCATATTTAGTTTGTTTATGGTCGTAAAATATCCCCTGTCGTGATGTTGGGTTTTTTAATCATGTCATTTTACCGAATCGAATTCCATTAGAATTAGAGTTTGTATTTTATTA
The DNA here is from genome assembly GCA_024734495.1 of Forficula auricularia. Classification (NCBI taxonomy): domain Eukaryota; kingdom Metazoa; phylum Arthropoda; class Insecta; order Dermaptera; family Forficulidae; genus Forficula; species Forficula auricularia. Next base: position 9,168,922 of record JALMQS010000150.1, on the reverse strand, counting down.
ACTTTTCCAATAATTCAATATCTATATTTATTTCCCAATGGTACTAACACTCTTTCTCTCTTATCCTCACTTTTCAAAAGACATCAAACAACATGCATAGTTTGATTAAAGAAATTTTTCATCGATAAATAAGGTATAGGTACCTATTGGGTTTGTATTCAAACAGTAATTCAATTAACTTTAGAACAACACAAATTGCATTATAAATCAATAACAAATTTAACTTTGTTTTATATACAACACAAGGGCAAACTATGGCAAATTAGCTGATACATAGACTTGTAACAAAAAAATATTGAAATATTGAAGTAAAAATTAAAAAAAAAAAAAAAAAAAAATAGAAATATTTTAAAAAATCAATCTTAAAAATGTTTATTTTAAATCCAGGGGTGATCCGCGATTGGAAGTAGGTGTACACATCTTTGGAAGTATTTTGGAAGTACTTGGTAATATTTAAAAGTTCTTGGAAATATTTGGAAGTCCTTGGAATATTTGGAAGTATTTGGTAATATTTGGAAGTACTTGGAAATATTTGGAAGTACAAGTGGAAATAGGTGTACAACATATTAGGTCGCGGTTCACCCCTCGTTTTAAATAATCCAAACGTTTATGGTGAATTTCTCCCATTATCTATAAAATTTTAATTTGAAAAAAGAAAAAAAGTTGCTTTTACTTTTACTTTTTTGCTATTAAAATCTTAGTAAAATCAACTTTTCTTTTTTTCAAATTAAAATTTTATTGATAAAGGGAGTTCTCCCGAATTCCCCCGAAAACGTTTGGATTTAAAATAAACATTTTTAAGATTGTTTTATTTTCTAAAGATTATTAAAAGATTTTTTAAATTGAAGTATATATACCGAATTGTTTGATTTGAAAAATTTCTGAAAGATTTAATTTGAATAATGAATTTTTAAAATTACGTGGCATAAAAATGAAAAATAGTAAAGAAATTGAAAGTTGCAAATAAGAGGGAAAGTGAAACGTTTTCAATACTTGGTACGCTGTTTGTATTTTCAGTAAATAATGCAAAACATTAGTTATTGTGTCGTTTTATCGTTTATTCAGTTATTTTATGAATGCATATTTAGGAGAGGATTGTTTATTATTAAAACCCAATGGATTTATTAATACAAGCCCTTCTTTGTGCATCGGTATATAAAATAATAACATTAAGTACTCTGTCCTTCTCGATAACCTACATAATTAAATCTCATAAAGGATAATAATATTCAATATTTTTTTAGCATCATTAAACACATACATTATTTATTTGTAAGTGGTTCTTGCCACTTCGAAATCTCGTGGTCAAAAATATAACTAAAACAAACGGGAAGCTGTACAGTTATCAATCATGCCGAGGATGATTTTTCAAAATTAAAGAAAAATAAAAGAGTGTGTCTTCTGCTGGAATTATAAATTTTTAATTTATTTATAATAAGACTATAGTTTCGAAAGCTTTGCCATCTTCATCAGTCTCTTACAATTGATTCACATTAATTCCTGTCAATCAATTATAATAGACTGATGAAGAGGGCAAAGTTCTCGAAACTATAGTCTAGTTATAAATAAATTAAAAATTTATAATTTCAGCAGAAGACACACTATTTTATTGTCTCCTTTAATTTATAAAAATTCCGATACTTTCGGCAAAAAACTTTCAATTTAACAAACTAATAATCTATCTTGTTTGTTTGTTTTTTTAAATAATTTTCTTTATACATTAAAAATAAATATGACCCGATTGTGTTAGTTTTTATTTTGACCACCAGTCAGCGCTATTTACTGACGGAGAGATACCAGTAGTAAAATATAGACGAACTAGTTTTCTATATTGAAAGTTTCTCTTTAATCCCTTCCCCTTATCTAAACTCTCTCGTTAGCGGAAACATTAAGCCTTGGATTAGAACTCGAATTGCGAATATGACAAGCATATTTTTTTTATTTAATGGAGAAGAAAACATTGAACGTGACACATTCTCTTTCTTTTATATATAATTCATCTAAACCAATAATGATAAAATTTTAATCCTAAGGCCGATTATCTAAAGCAAATGTTTAGTTTTTACTTTAACAAGAGTGTGGTAGTATTACGAAAACTCAATGGGATAAAATATTGTTTTGGTTTCAAACTAACAAAAAATAGATTTTATTTGGTAAGCCCGGGAGGCAAGCGATCTTGTACTTAAATCTTTGAATTTCCAATGAAAAAGAACTGACTAGATTTTGGGCTACCTAGCTCCAGATCTTTCATTTAAAAAAATGCAAAATTATTAAAAAAAAATCAAATTTTTTGAATTAAATCTTTGATTGACATATTTACTGGGTTCGCCTCAAAGAATTGTCAATCGACCCGGATTCTTAATGATTCCTAATTTTAGCACTCGGGCTCGATTCTCGAAGGATGAACACTATCCTTCTGACATTATAAAAATGATCTATTCCATCCCAGATCTAGTAGATGACGATATCGTATGATTTTTTTACAAATATTTTTTTCTGCCGCTCTCTCTGACTGTGAATTCTGATTCTTAAAGTTCCAAAGATCGAAGAAAATTAGTTTTACTGTCAAAAGAGAATTGTTAGTAGTATAAAAACAACTCAAATATAGTGAATTACAAAAACAAAGAATTTTTAAGCTAGCTACAATACTTCCTATTAAAAAATGTAAAAAATATCTGGGGCATTCCATGCCAAATCGACCACTTTCGATTTGGCTGAAACTTTTTATCTTTTCTACCCTATCAACAACGTTTTTCAGAATTTTTCCAAATTTTTCTACTCAACCGAAAAAAAATGATTATTTTTTTTTTTAAATGGTATTTTTTCTTTCAGACGTTCATAACTATTTAAAAAATTGACTAATCGGTACGTTTTTTTTGTTTGTTTTTTCGTTTTTAAACGCGCTTTTCAGAAAAAAATTCAAAAAAAAAATATTCAACCTCATATTCATTGACATTTTTCAGTTTTTCTGAAAAATCATTGATTTTTTGAAGTTTTTTAATTTTAATTTATATTTAATTATTGTACATTTGAATCAGCCTTCATTGAATTTGAACAAAATTATAAATTGGCTAGTGAAGTACAATAGTTCAAGCTTGTATTGTAACATACTCATAAATATAAAATAGATTAGCCTTTGAGGTGAAATTAGCAGATCTGGATTTGTATTTATACCCCGGAGGAATTTTTCAATAATCCGTAGGGTGATTTTTGATTGCATGTTGTCAAATTCTATTGAACAATATTCAGAATCAATCCACCTATGGTGTGTAAAATACTGTGTGTGTACTGTACTGTGTGTGTAATACCACAAAACCGGCTTGGCTAAGTCATTCAATTTTAAACGACAAACAATCCAATATACTATTATACGTTCCTATTCAAGATCCAAGGCTAGAAAAATGGCTTTCTGTTTTGAAATATTAAAATATGTTATTTCTACTTTGTTGTCAGAACAAAAGAGCTGACCATTCAAACGGTGTAAATTGAAAAATAAAGTAATCGAACACCTTGAATGACAAGGAACCCAATTCGCGAATCGGTGATTTATTTCTCATGTTTTTACTATAAGTCCACAATAGTGTTTCTTTTTTATTTTATTTTATTTTTTTTTGGCTTTTCGGCTTTTCTAGCCACAATCCGATTTACGATACTATATTATTTTTATTAAATTTTGTCTTCTATCTAGGGATCAGATTTTAACCGGTTGTTGCGAGTCGGATTCGAACCCGGGTCCCCTTGAATAGCAGGCTGTTACGCTATCCTCTCTGCCAACCCGACCTCCCCCCACAACAGTGTTATCCACCACAACAGTGTTAAAAATATACTTTTAAAGGCATGTAGATACAGATGCGGAAACAAATTTTCTAAAACATCTCTCTCTATATATATATTTATTTAAATTTATTTTATTATAAAAAGAAATTTAGATTGCGGATAAATAAATAAAAATTTGAAAAAAAGGTAGGCCCATTATGCGAAGCTCGGAGTTAAGTTCAAAATGAATCAAAGTTTAAATGGAAAAAAATAAATAATTAAAGAATTTAAGGTTTTTTCTGAAAAAATAAAAATTTTCATAGAATATGACTATGAATATATTTTTTGTATTTTTTCTAAAAAGTATATATTTAAAAACAAAAATTTGAAAAAAAACGTCCCGATAACTTAATTTTTGAAAAAGTTACGGTTATTTGAAAAAAAGAGCCATTTTTTTAATTCATCTTTTTTTGTGTTGGGTAAAAAGTTTTGAAAAAATTCTGAGAAACGTTTTTAGTGGAGTAGACTTTTAGTAGCTTAACAAACAGGAAGTTGATATTGAAGACCTATATGTATGGAGCATAGCCATGTACGGGTGTGAAACCTGGACAATTGAAAAAGCGGAGAGAAATAGATTGGAAGCTTTCGAAATGTGGTGCTACAGAAGAATGATGAATATCAAATGGATGGATAAAATTACAAATGAAGAAGTTCTTGGAAGAATCGGAGAAAGAAGAACCTTGTGGAAGAGTCTGAAGAAGAGAAGAGGTCAGATGATGGGGCACACACTGAGACATGGGGGACTGCTTAGGGATATCTTGGAGGGGAAGGTGGGAAAGAAAGGGGGAAGGGGAAGACCCAGATTAGAATATTTCAACCAAATAATTGGGGATATGGGATGCCAGACATTTAGAGAGGTCAAACAGCTGGCGGGGGACAGAGTCGAGTGGAGACGGATTGTTGCATCAAACCAGTCTTAGGACTGTATACTCAATGATGATGATGATGATGAGAAAAAAATTTCGCCAAAATCAAAAGGGGTCGGGGTCAAAAGTGGTCGACTTGGCGTGGAATGCCAATATTTAATAATAATAATAATAATATGTTTGCAAAATATCTAGATTCTAGATCAAGGATTCTCAACAGGTGTTGAATTCACCTCTGGGGATGAATTTCGAGCTACCTGAGAGTGAATTTATGCTCACATTTAGACCATGTTTTTTTTTTAAATATATTCTTGCTATGTTAACATTGCCTGCCCCCTCACCATTAAAATTTTGAGAAAATAAGGAATGAAAAAAATATTCCTCCAAGCAGGGATAATATTAACGTTTGAAATATTAATGTTTAGTCTTTTATTATTAATCAGATATCACTGGCTATTTGAAGTCCATGTTGACTTAAAATCAAAAATGACGATTGATTCTTATAAAATACTAGAGGAATATCCTTATTACATTCCTTTTTTGAAACGAGACCCCATGTAATTTTTTGCAAAACCGTCATGTGCTAAAATTCAACCTGATTGAATACTACAATTTATGACTTTGTTTGAGACCATGGGTTCCGTAGTCTTTACCTGAGGAGCCTTTGGATTCCGCTTGCTGCGAGACCGATTCCAATACTTTATCCATGATTCGCTTTGGATAAAGTTAAAAGCAAAATCACTTTAATAAAATTGAACTGAGGCACCAAATCGGGAAACGTTTATTTAGTAAACTCTACCTTTTCTATTTTTTACCTATTTAAAGCTTATGTAAAAATTATCTTTTCATACATACTTTATGGCTTACATGCCATAAGCTCTGGAGCATTCCATCAACGTCTGGATTCGCCTAGATCATACGCAGCTTTCATTCTTCTCTGCACAAATTGTTGCCTAAATACAGGCGAACCAACCTCTTAAACCATGTTCAAATTCAGACTATATTTTGACGATTTTAATTAGTACAGTTATTTATTTATATTTTATAATTCAATATTTTTCTTATACGTGCCAAAAAAATTGAATTAGTGAAAAAGTTCTAAATGAAAAAATAATTCAAATTCAAGTTCGATTTCGGACAGGGGCTACAATATTCAATTATTTAAATATGTATATTATTTGAAATACTCACGCCTTTCTGCTATTTTGATAAGGGGTGAATGAGATTTTGTACTATAGTAAATAGGGTGATTGAAGTAAAAAAAAAAAAGTTTGAGAAATGTTGGTCTAAATTCTTGTGCAGATTCAAAAAATTTCAGGTTAGGTAGTTGAATAATGTTTGTCCATAAAGAGAAATTAATGAGGATGTTCTCTGCTTGATGCACATAAACATATACATAACTAATATAATATATATACCAGGTGTATGCATATGAAATGAGCCTTTTACGATAGATGGGAATATAGGTTATTTTTATTTTGAGCGAACCATAACTTTATTATTTTTTCATTGCTTTGGCATCTGTCAACAACGTCCAGTCTTGAAAATTTGATTTGAACTAGAACAACATACAAAATTTTCGTGTTAAAAATATCGAATTTTGTGCCTACAGCATACTATTTGCGGACAGGATTAAATTTTTGTTATCATCTAAAGAAAAACGCCGCAGAATCTCAACGAATGCTTGAAGAAGCTTATGGCAGTCATGCTCTATCATTAGTAACATGCACAAAATATGCTTTCAACGATGACGATAGGATGACGATGACGATGGGACCAGAAAGGTGTCATCTATCATGAGCTATTGAAACCTGCTGAAACTGTAAATGCTAGACGCTACCAACAACAATTAATTGTTTTGAACCGTGCATTGCAGGAAAAACAGCCAGAATATCAAAAAAGGCAACATAAAGTGATTTTCCTTCATGACAATGATCCTTCGCATAAAGCAAAAACGTTTCAGGATACGCTGGAAGCACTCGACTGGGAATTGCTATCCCATACGGCTTACTTAGCAGACCTGGCTCCTTCCGACTACACCTTATTTTCGTTGATGGGTCACGCACTTCAAACCGAAGAAATCGAAAAATGGGTCAATGAATGGTTTTCTTTCAAAGAGCAGCAGTTTTTTTGGAAGGGGATCCACCAATTGGCAGAGAGGTAGTCAAAATTTGTAGAAAGTGATGGAGAGTACTTTGAATGAAATACTTTTTTTTCCTATTTAAACAATTGTTTTATTTTCATAAAAAAGGCTCATTTCATATGCATACACCTGGTATATGTATACCAACTGCGAAGCTCAACTAGACTGTCAAATCTATTGAAAAATGCTTCATTCGATTCATAAAAGTTGAATTATTGATCTGTATAAATTTGTTGAAAATAGTATAATTTGTATAGAAGCTATAGCCCTTTTAAAAGCTCGGTCCATTTACTTCCATGTTAAAAGGACAATTTTCAATAATTTATTTCTCGGTAATAGCACAACTTCAAATTTTGGGAATAATTATTTAATACATCAATGATTCGATGGTAAAAATTTGAGAATTTTCTTATAAAAATGATTATCAGACCATATGCTTTATTTCTATAATGTAAAATAAAAAAATTATACAAATATATATCTTTAGTATCATCTCAACCAAATCACTTTTACAAATTGAAAAACTTCTTCTTTATTTATTTATTTTCTATTTGATTATTCTTCAAATATATATAAATTCAAATCTCTTACTTTTTTTCTACTTGACTTCTAACTCATCTAATAAAATATTTAATAAGTATAATACGAATAGAATATAATTCAATCTGACTTGTATCCCGTGGGAGAAATGCACTCTAGCGTTTTTAATGTTCAGTAAAAAACATTTTCTTTTTATTCACTTTTATTCTTCCTATTTCCATTCATTATTAAACATGTATATCTCTTTGAATATACAAGTATAAATACTGTATTATATATCATTCTGAGTGTATATTTCGCTACCTAAATTCTTGGAACACTTAAAAGTTGGAAATTTTTTTAAAATGTTGGCAATTTATTTTAATTCTCCTTGAGGAAAATCTAATTGTTGTTTTTCTTTTGTTTCAGGTAAATAATTTCTTTCTTTCTTGAAATAATACTTCCTACATATATGTAAGTAGAATTTTTGCATGTTACTAAGAAATAATTTTTGGTTTTTGTGAATTTGTTCATGTAATATTAAGTTCAAATTATTGGCCAAATTCTGGGATATACTTTTAACCCTAGAGCGCATTACTCGGGCCTGTCAGGTCCGGTCACACTTTTTATAATATTAATCTTGTCCACCAGCCTAAGCTTGCCTGCTTGACCTATCGAGTAATAAAAGAAATAAAAGTTTTTTTGCTTTTTAATATCACTTTATTATAAAAAAAAAGAAAGAGGTTGTCCTCTGCTTAATGTAAATATAAATACTCACATAATATAATTATATCAAATATATACCTATATGTTATATATTAATTTTTTGTTTGAGACTATAGTTTTGAAGGCTTGGCCTTCATCGTCAGTCTTTTTCTAATTATAAATATTAATTTATATCAGGATTTATATAAATAAATAATAAATCAATATTTCTTTACTGTTTTTATGTATTTTTTACTATAAAAAAATTAAAAATTGATGAGTATGAGAGGCCCGGCTCGTGACTTTGTGTTTGTTTATTGGTTTATAATACATTTTTCAATAATTATATTTTTTATTAATTTATTCTATGTTCAAGCGGAAGCCCGGGTTCGAGCCTGGCTGGCATATAAAATTTCGACTGGTTAAAACTCGGCTCTCTCTAACTCTATAGTACTAACACTGTGCTGTCTAAATGGGCTTTGTTCCCAATGACAATAAATAAATAAAAAAAAAAAAAATCACGATTTATAAAAATAAATAATATATCAATGTTTTTTTACTATTTTTATGTGTTTTTTACTATAAAAAAATGTACACAAAATCACGAGCCGGGCCTCTAAAACACCGGAGGGTAGGGGGTTGTGAAATTGTTTTTCATACTAAGGGGGTCACGTCATGAAAAAGGTTGAAAAACACTGATCTATATTATTTAAATTAAATTACCTGGAGCCACCGAGCGATGCACGGTAACCAAATTAAAAAAATACAAATATATATAGTACCTGCCCCCTGGACCTCCCCGAAACCACGCACCTCGCCCCACCACGGCACCCCCACTCCTGCTCACCCCCGGATCCACCACAAATACACCTGACACATCCATCCCCACACCGCACCCAGTTGTTGCATTACTAGCTTTCTAGTGGTCCACAGATTATGTGTATACTTATAGGTATATAAATAAATTCCGTTTAATTATTTTTTTTAATTAAATAAATATTTATTGAATTTTTTAATCAATTAAATAAATACTAAATAATAATTTTATTGAAGCAATTTTTTACAAGAAATAATGAATACATTGTATTTGAGGCTTCAATTTAGGAGATTACTTCCCTTCCATCGACTGTACTTGATCTTCTAACATGCGATAATATTTTTAGTCCGTGTTTTTTAATAAAAGGAATTTTGTCAATTAAATTGGCTAATTCTAATATATAAGAATATTTGGTATAAAGTATTTGTGGGTTTTAAAATTAAAAAAAACTAATTAATAAATAAAAGATAATTGAAAAAAATGTAAACAAACTTTTTAATTGAGATTTTCATCTATCAATAATTACTTTAATGTAGAAAAGATCAATTAAGATGAAATTTGCCGAGGTCCAGACCTAGCCAGATCGCTTTCTCATCCTCAAAACTTGTTAATAGAGTTGGTTTCATCAAAATTGGTAGAGTCGTTTTCAAAATAGAACTAAGATACAAATATACAAACAAATATATAAATATAACATTTTTTGTTCGTTTAATAAGAGTAGATAGATTAGGTATAATTTATAATTTAGTTTTATACAATTTTCATCAAGTAAAATATCTTAATGCATTAAACGATTAAACAAAGAAAAGACGATAATAATTAAATAATCTTAGCTTTTCATATTTTAATTAAGCAAATTCATTCGATGATTTCGTACCAAAAATACCAAACTTTCCTGGTCAATTATTTCACCTTTAATTTAGAGAAAGAGAGAAAAAGTTATTTTACATTTGACCCCTCTATTCAAAATCCAATTTCTCTTTTTATTATACTCTATAAATCCAAACTCGCCTGAAAACATCCCCTAATATGAACAGAATGGTTGTCAATAGACGTCATTAATACAAGTTGGCATTGCTGTTGGAAACTTTGCACTTTCACCTTTCAGAAGAAGCCTTCATCATTCCATTCGTAGTTAAGAGTGTCTGTCTGTCCTAGCGATAGCGACGCGACGTCAGCAAACTTTTTTAATCGACCCCTACACCATTAAAGAAAAATAGCTTAGATCCCTTCCTAAAGAGATATTTATAAAAGAGATAAACAGCAGCAACAGAAAGCCGTTACGAGGCGTTTCGATAGTCTAATTTAATCTTAATTGTTTTCTTAAGGATGTGAGTTTTTACTATTCAATAAAAGATGATATTATTCAGAAAAATTCACCACACTTTGGTTAAAAAACATATCTATATTAAATCTAATATAGATCAGAGGTCGACAACCTTCTTTTAGATAAGGGCCAAATTATCCAGTAAATTAGTTACAAGTTTTTCTTTGTAGACGAACTGGTAGATTTACAGTTGAGGATTGGATGGAAGACAGTCCAGAAATAAAAAAATAAATAAAATGATTATTTCTAAAAAGAGGTATTGCCTGGAGCATCGAACAATGCTCGTTAACTTTTTGCCTCTAAATACGTTAAGTTTCAAATTTCAAGCACCTGCGACTTACCGAAGACGAGATATGAACGATTAAAATATTTATTTTGTAACATGACTAATTTTCACCTCCCTCCTTTATTTTAATCGGATTAAAATTTATACACTATTAATAGCTCATGAGACTTGATAAGTTCACCAATTTTAAGTGAAATCGTTAGAGCCGTTTTCGATAAACCGTTTCTATATATATGTGTGTACCTGGTTGATTGGTTGGTGCTGGCTCTGGGTTGCTCTCTGGGTTGGGAAGTGTTGGCCTTGTTATGATTATATATTGAGAGAGACTTGCTCATTTACATGTCAAGTATTTTCTGTATTTTTTTTTATTTCTGCTCTACGAAGTATTCGCCTCAGAGCATTATTTTATAATAAATACATATATAGTATATATGTTGGATTTTATTCTCCGCTCCTTTCAATGTAAAATGCTTTTGAAAATAAAGATTTGTTTTCGCCTTGAGAAAGGCGTTTGCTTGCTGTTTGCCGGTCAGAATCCTTCGATAAAATGATAGGTGAACAGCAAGGACACGCCCCTTTTATAAAGAATCAAGCGAGCGAAAAATTATGCATACGTCAGCTAAAAGGCGGGAATAATTAACCAATTAGCTTAATTGCTAATTAGAGCCAGGGTTATAAAAGCAGCCAGCTCCTCAAAGCGAACTCAGTTGTCATTTGTCAGTTGTGAGTTGTTATTCAGTTGATAAAGCTCATTGAAATGGGACAGGGAACGATTTGCTGAAGAAACAACTTGTGTCTAAGAAGTAATTTGTATACACGTTCTGTAAGGAAGAAGCAATAAATGCGGGTCTTATTCCATTATTTTATTTAAAGCATGTCTCAACTGCCTAGTGCAAATTCTTATTTAAAATAGCATTTTTCTGGCTTTAACGCCGACAAGAGAGATTCTAATCTCTGACAATTATCTCCCATCCAAGCCCGGCGAATCTCCTTCCAACTAACCATTTGATCCAAACATAATAAAATGATCCATGAAAGTAATTCACTCCATTTTACAAGTATTTTCATTTCAGCAGACAAAAGCTAAAAAAACTTCTAAAGCTATATAAATATAAATTTTATTTTGCTATATTTTAAAACCATCATAAAATTATAAAAACATGATTATCATAAAAAAATGAGGAAGAATTTATTTTTATTTTCACAAAAAATCTATCTATACATACCATATAGATTTATTTTTTCTACAGGATTCTTTTCTTTATATTTTCCCCGTTGTTTTTAACTTCTGAATTTTTTTTAACATTATATACATAGATATTTCCTCCCAAAATTGCCACTCCAACTAAACAAGTTTCCAGATCGATTTTGATTCGTTGCCAATATTTTATTTTTTATTTTTTGGTCTTTAGAGTTTTGATTATATATTCTCTATACATATATATAGGGCCTAGTTTGTTTAAATATATATCTAGAAGAATAAATAACCCAAACGAATCTGTTATCCTAAAGCAGCGGCTCTCATTTTGTCAGGCGCTTAGGAACGTTTTTAATCCAGGGATACTTTTGAGGGACGAAGAGTCAATTATTTACCCCATTCAACCGATTTTTTATTAAGAATTTTTTAGTCAGATAGCTAATAGAAAATGGAAATGAAGGGAATGAAGTTACAAATAATAAATATAAGTACAGTCGACTCTCGTTAATTCGAACCTCGATAATTCGAATTTTTTGATAATTCAGCTGTTACTTTCGGTAAATCGAAAAAATGCCGTATATTTTGATACGCTCGATATCTCGAAATCCTTTTCATATCAAGAAGGGGAGAGAACGTTCTATAATTCGAAGTTCCCCTCTTTATAATTCGAATTTTTTTTAATTATGTATGATACTATCTATTGCAATGTTAATACATATGTAATTCTTTACTTTAATATACAGTGTATGGTCAAGTATTGTAATCGTGCATGAAAAAAGTGTTTTTTTCTTTCTTTTTTTCAAAATATCTCAAAAACGGCTGAAAGTATCTTGATATAAAAAATTGCGCGAAACCATGGCATTTCGGTCTACAAAAAGCCCTAATAAGTGAACATCGAGAAAAATTATATTTTCGAGATAATAATTGTCTTGTCAAAATGTCTGAGTCTGTGCGCTACCAAATTTTTGTGGACGAGCTAGCTCAAAACCAGATGTGAATATCAAAATCAAATTTCACACGTAGTTTTGGTTCATGAGACCAGAGCTGATTAGATTTTGGTGCATAGCCCAAAATTAAGGGGGCTGAAGGGGTGGGGTTTAAAAATTAAAAATCTAGGCCATTTGAGCAAACCCAACCAAATTTTATATCCATAATCAGTGTGACCCCAGAAGTCTAAAAATACAAAAACTAACCGCCCAAAATGGGGGGAGGTGGCTGTAGGGTCAAAAAATGAAAATCTAGCTCCTTGTACCAAACTCAACCAAATTTTGTATACATAATCAGTGGGCCCAGAGTAATCTAAAAATGCAAAAGCTAACCGCCAAAAATGGGGGGACTATAGGTTCAAAAAATGAAAATATAAGCTCTTGTACCAAACTCAACCAAATTTTGTATACATAATCAGTCGACCCCCAGGAGTCTAAAAATGCAAGCAACCAACCCCCTTCGCCTACATGATTATAAATAATTTTATCAAATATTAAATATAAGTGAAGGGGATAAGTTGTATAGGTAAAGTCAAGTGGATGGCCACATCCAGAACCCCGTCCAGCTCATTTGTTCTTTTGTGTCGTTTTTCATTAGTTTTACTTTTTTAATTGAGGTTATATATAAAATTTATGTAAGCTCATATGTATTTTCAAATATAATAAAAACTCTTGAAGGAGACAATAAAAGAGTGTGTCTTCTGCCTGGAAGTATACATTATTATTTTATTTACTCACGAGAGCTATAGTTCTCGGGCTTTGCCTCTTCATCGAGTCCTATTACAATGGATGCACAGGAATTAATTTAGGAATTCACAATGAATTAATTCATTCCTGTGAATCTGTGTAATAGACTGATGAAAGCTGAAAATATAACTTTCATTTTTAGATAAATAAAATTTATACTTCCGGCAGAAATGATTTCACTCTTTTATTGTCTCCTTCAATCATATAAAAAATTCTGCTACTCTCGGCAAAAACTTTCATTTTAATAAAAAAACTCTTAATAATTTGAATTTTTTTCAGTCCTCTTGATAATTCAAACTTCTTGTCAATTTGAAATCTTGATAATTCGAATTTTTCTTGCTAGGTAGTCCCTTGGATTTCTAATTATCAAGAGTCGATTGTATTTTTATAACTTTTTTTCTATCTCTGAATGGCCACAACTCACAAACAATATGTTTTTCTATTTGAGCATAAGTATATATTACATTTCATTTCTGCTGCCAGTTGCCCACCATCAATCAGTTTTGAGGATTTAGTGAAATCCATGGGCTTTTGTTTTCAAGTCGAAATTAGTAATTAATAATAATCTGTCGATGCAATAATAAGTTCATATTAGCTAATTTAATATTTCAAAAAGATTTATCCATTTCAGATTGTTTCCCCTAATTATAATTCGTTAATTAATTTCCACAAATGTAAATTAAGCGATTTTATAGAACATCAAAGAGATAAATAATTATTTCATCGAGTTATCACACAGGCAGAATTATATAAAAGTTCAATTTGCGGATAGAAATAGACTTTATATTTCTAAGACAAACACAAAGAGATTGTCATCTATTAGATCCGAGATTGAATGGATTATTTTTAATTATATGTCAGAAGGGTTTTTCCACCTCGAGAATCGAACCCTAGTGGCAAAATCAGTAATCCGGGCCAATTAGCTACACTGATAAGTAAACCCCTCTGACATATGTATCTTGCTAAATACAGGGTTAGCAAGAAATAAGTTGCCACTTTTAGAAGTCCCCCTCTGAAGTGTGCAATTTATTTCTTGCTAACCCTGTATTTCATTCAAAGATTTAAATTTTGATTTCTTAAATTTTGATTTAGTGATTTTAAATTGTATTATGTAGTTAAAAAAAGTGATTAAGTATTTCGAGGTGGTCGGGTTAGGTTAGGGGTTAGTATACCAGCTTGGGAATCAGACTCGAGGCATCCGGCTAAAATCTGATCCCTGGGTAGAGACAAATTAAAAAAAAAAATAATAATAAGTATCCTAAATACGATTATGGCTAGAAAGGCCGAAAAGCAAATAAAAAGTATTTCGAATTTCTTCAAAATTCGAATGAATTTTACTTTATTTAATATAAAATTTCAAGTTGGTGATAGAAATACTCAATAGTTTTTAAGGAATTTGGTGTTGGTACTTGGTGAAACATTTTTTAAAATTATTGGATAAAAAATACTTGGTAGGTTTCACATTAAGATATAAAAAATAAAACGAATTTATTTTTGGAGAATCTTTAATCTCGATATATATATTTCGGGTGACTAACCCATCTTCAGGAGAAACAGAAAGTAACTTGGCCTGGATAAGTCTGAAATTGCTCACAAGGCCATCGTCAAATTTATTAAACATTATTATTAAATAAAATAGACTCCCTACCTTTTCTCCCTGCACTAATTTTTAATTATTTACGCTTTTTGTTATCTTAAAAAATAAATTTTACCATTGACTTGTATTCAATTTCGACTTATCCAGGTCAGTTACTTTCTGTTTCTCCTGAAGATGGGTTAGTCACCCGAAATATATATATCGAGATTAAAGATTCTCAAAAATAAATTCGTTTTATTTTTTATATCTTAATGTGAAACCTACCAAGTATTTTTTATCCAATAATTATAGAAATACTCTATAATATTTTTAAAAATTAACAAAAGGTTATTATCTATTAGATCCGAGATGATATTGTTTATTTGTAATTTTCTGTCAGAAGGGTTGTCTTCTAGCAAATCGAACCCAAGTGCCAAAATTAACAATTGTACAAGATTGCTAATTTTGGCACTCAACCCTTCTGATATAGAATTAAAAATAATCCATTCCAATCCGGATATAAGTGATGAAAATCTCTTGTAATTTCCCTAGGCAGAATCATGTTCGGAAAGCAGCCTTCAGTAATAATACCTGGAGATTTAAATCTTTGAGTGAAATATTTAGCGCGATACATAGGTATGCCAGGGGCGTTCGAACTCAACGGGAAACTAATTGGCAAGGATTGCTAATTTCGGTGGTCGAGTTTGATTCTCAAGGGGGTAAAAACAACCCTTCTGACCTATAATTAAAATTAATCCATTCTATCTCGGATCTAATAAATGAAAACCTCTTGTGATTTTCTATTAAAAATTTAATTAAACTATACAAATCTGAGAAATTTATTTTTTTGCACTTTTTATTGCAAAATATCCGAAACGAGGTGAAAAATTATTTTCAATCATTATTTTTTTCCGACTGAGTGAGTGAATCAAGTTTCTATGATGAGTGGTTTATTTTTTGCAGTTTTTCTAAAACTTCAACCTCATTGCGGCACGGATTACCGTTGTCCAATTAAGATGTAACTTTGTCAATCCCTTTTTTTAGCCAATTGGCAACTATTATAGGGGTCAGCACCAAAATTCGAAGAGTGGTTTCTTGTGAACAAATAATGAGCATAATTTATTCATTTTTCCGGCAAGTTGGTAAAAATTGCCTATCTTTAACGATCGATTGTGGCTAAACGGCTGAACCGATTTTAACGTTTAAGTAGGTTATTCGACGCAAAGTTTTGTGCTTTTGTATTTTGGTGAGAATGAAATTTTCTCTAGAACGTATGGTTTTCGAGTTATAAATTAAATTCTAAAAAAAAGCTCAAAATTTTCGTGTTATAAGCTAAATTCTCAAAAAAGTCCAAAATTTTTCCTGATTTTAAGGCCCTCAAAAATCTCGAACCAGCCAGAAATCGTCGCTAACTCATATAACTCTTATTTGAGATGCCTAACGTTGATTCAAATTATTTACAACTTGTGCATATTTATTGGCCAGCAGAAGTCTATTTTGCCTGGGCTATAAAATTTATCAAATCATTTTTTCATTTTTTTTTCTCATTTTTACTTTACCATACAGGGTAAGTAAGCAAATTTCACACGTAGTTTTGGTCCATTGAGATTAAGAGCTGATTAGATTTTGGTGTATATCGACCCAAAATTAAGGGGGGTGGAGGGGGGGGGGGGGGGTTAAAATTCAAAATCTACGCCATTTGAGCAAATGTAGCCAAATTTTGTATACATAATCAGTGGGCCCCCAGAAGTCTAAAATTGCAAAAGCTAATCGCCCAAAATGGGGGAGGGGAGGGGGTGAAAAAATGAAAATCTAGGCCCTTATACCAAACTCAACCAAATTTTGTATACATAATCAGTGGGACTCCGAGGAGTCTAAAAATGCAAAAACTAACCCCCTCCCCTACATAATTATAAATAATTTTATTAAATATTAAATATAAGTGAAGGGTAAAGTCAAGTGGAAGGCCACATCAGAACACGTCAGCTTATTTTCTTTGTCCTGACGGGCTTCAGCCACCTTAGCCCCCCCCCCCTCTTGGTTGCACCACAGTTCATTAATAACACCTTTCTGTCGAATTTCAACTTTAAATTCTTAATATTAGGCCTAAGAAAATAATTAATCCGGTAATTTATTCTTAAAGTAGGATCATTAAACGAGATTCAGTTTTATACTTAAATCCTTAATGATTTTATATTTTCACAACCGACTGCTCGGTATTAAGAAGAAATGATATTTTCTCAATTTACTCCCCCCCCCCCCCCCCCGCCCCGCCCTCCACCCGTAATATTTCCAGTAAATCGTAAAATTATTTATTTTTATCGAAGTCACTAATCGTCTCGTAAAAGAAAAGGGAAACGTTCTCGTTGTGTCGAATATAAACTGCACGGTTTGCTTGAAAGGAAAAATAAACAAATCATAACTTTTGTTTTATGGCTGTTCAATTGAGGACTCCATTAAGCATTAAGAAAACCTCCCCTTTCTTTTTTCGCACGTTTCACCCTTACGGGGCTCTTTTGTTTAACGAGCTCGTTTTTGTTTCTTTCGATAAAAATTTGACACCCTCCTTTTTTTTCCCCTCCACTCTTTTAAAATGATCTGCTATCTGCAGGTCCACTCGGCACCTTTCGCCAGGGGGTGCACACCCTCTTTTCAAGCTTAACTCTATGCCCGGGGTATAAACGCCTGTCGGCTTTTGAATATAAATGATTCTCCGACCTTTTCAATTATTCAACCACCGTCTGTTTGTTGCTCGTTAATCGTTCGTTCATGCTGACAAACGTCGGTTAATAATTAATTCTCACGCGGAAATTTTATTACTGGCTCAAAAAAGAAAAGTGTTTTGAGTGAGAGAAAGGAGTGGTTGTTATTTTGTTTTATAACTAATATATTCAACCATGTCTTAAGGAAAATTATCGTATTCTTTTATATAATATGTGTATAGTACGTGGTGTAAAATAAACCTTGTAGAGCAATTTATGGTACGAAACCAGATGGCACTTGCTTTCGGTTTTTCCTTAACAGCGAGAGGAAACGCTAAATATTCAAATATATTTTATTTTATAAAAATAATAAAAAAATATATAGCTACTATATGTATATTTTAGCCCCATATTACAAGCAGACTTATGCCTCTATTAAAAGATTTATTTTATCTGATTGATTAAAATACTTACTTTTTTTAAATAAATTTATAATTTTCCTCATTAATATACCAAATAATAATTGAAATATTAACGAGAATTGAATTATTTAACATCAGCGAAATCTGCAGCAAGGAAGATTGGCTTCTTATTCAGGTCCAAGCGATTTTACAAACCCCCACAACTTCTCACCATCTACAAGGCCCAAATCCGCCCCTATCTCGAATACTGCTCTCATCTGTGGAGAGGAGCCTCAAAATATTCTCTTGCTACCCTTGATGCAATTCAGAAACGAGCCGTCAGGCTAATTGACGATTCTACCCTCACCGACTCCCTCGACTCGTTGGCTCATCGAAGAGATGTCTCTGCCCTTTCCCTTTTCTATAGATACTATCACGGCAGGTGCTCTGATGAGATAAAGTCAATAATTCCCCCCAAAGCATACTTTGCACGCAGCACACGTTTTGCCGACTCCCAACACTCTTTTGCGGTCAAATTGGAAAAGTGCCGGACCACTTCATTCGCGAATACATATATCCCCATGACTTCAAGGAACTGGAACTCTCTCCCAGCCTCTATCTTTCCCAGCACCTATGATCTTCAAACCTTCAAAACCAGGGTGCATAGACACCTACGTCTACACCCTCTCACTTAATCAACTTTCCCTTCTCTTCGGTAATGCAAGGGTCTTTCGAGATCCATAGGGGCTACACCTTTACTGGTGCACCTTCTTGCATTCGATTGCATTAAAAAAAAAAAAAAAAATCATTATTTCAAGTTAGAAATATTTAAGTTCAGATATTATTTTCACTCAATATTTGCCAATAAAAATAATTTTTGGGAAAAAAATAAAACCTATTTCAAAAAATTAAATGCAACAATTAAAATACACTAAAAGATGTAAAATAATTATTATCTTATTTAGTTACAACTAAACGACGAAATATTAACATGAAATTACTTTTTGAAGTCGGTACCAAACATATACCTTTTATGAATCGCACTCGACGGATCTTAGTACGTTTGACGCTTATAGGTATAGTTTGTTTGGCACCGACTTCAAAAAGTAATTTTATATTAATATTTCGTCGTTTAGTTGTAACTAAATAAGATAATAATTCTTTTATACGATATATATATGAAGTCGGTTTTATCTTTTTCTTAAAAATTATTTTTTATTTTCTCTTTTAAGTGATGTTATCAATAGTGATCATATCATCAGAACTTGACCAAATTAATATAATATGGCACCATCCCTAAGATACCTTTCGAATAAAAAAAGAATCATCTAAATCGGTTCATAAACAAAGAAGTTAGGCTTGAACAAACCTAACAACAAAGATTTAATACCAATGAAAAAAAAACGGGACCAATCGGAAGCTAGACTGAACCCGATGCAAATTTTTTTTTCAAAATAGGCTCACAATTGGCGGAGATATGAGGTAACATAGACAAAAAAAAAAAAAAAAAAAATCAGTTTTTTTTTGAAGTCGGTTAAAAATCACTTTCATTTGATTGAATCAAATGTAGGAAACATAGGTTAATTAATGCCAATCAACTAACATACATGCTAATAGATCGGGCCCTCTGGACTGGGAGATTAAATATATAACATTTTAGATTTCAAATTCATTTTGTGATCCATCCGAGTGTCATATGGGCTATACGCAAAATGTCTTTGGATTGTAGCTAAATGGATCATATATTTTTCTCTCTTGGTCCAGACTTAAGATTCCGCAAACTCCAATAGCTTCAACCGCAGTAGTCTCGCGATATATATCTTTTTCAAAGCGCGATCAAAACAATTCTCGTTAATATGTTAATTATTCTTTGATATATGAATGAGAAAAATTATAAATTTATTTATCATCATTATTTCAAGTTAGAAATATATAAGTTCAGATATTATTTTCACTCAATATTTGACAAAAATCACCTACATTTGATTCGCGATTGAATCAAATGCTAGGAAACATACGATTACTTTTTTTTAAATTTATTTATTTAAGGTAGTTGTTTCGCGACAATACTAGCAAAAAATTAATGCTTGAGTATATAGTACAAACAATAAGAATTCATAATTCATAAGCCCAAAACTTTTTGTTGTTTATGTACCACTAATAGCCAATCCTGTGCTCGTTCGACAAATGTGGCAACACTGTCCGTTCTTGTATATATTTTATCATAAAAATTTTAGATAAGAGTATATTATAAAGCGAAATTTATAAAAAGCGATTAAAAGCTGTTGCGACAATAGCTGAAGAGAAAAAACGTCAAAAAATTACTAAAGTTAACCCACTTTTCAGGTTAAATACATGCGTTGTTGCCAGCTTGTTTTTAGTGTAAATTTTTCATTATTTATTCATTATTATCTCAGAAACTGTGTTGTAACTATGAATTAAAATTTTCTTAAAAAATGTAATAGTTCTTGTTTAATGTTGGTTTAGTTTTTCTAACAATGGTAAGAAGAGTTTCTTAATTATAATTAAATATGTATGTAAATTTTCCGATGTCCCGTATAGTGCAATGTATAAGAATGTGAAAAACTCTATCTTTTGGAATTTAATATCTCCGGAACTATATTGTTCATAAATTTCGTTTTGCCACCAATCGATGCAGAAGTATTTAGATAATAATCTGTCTAAATTTCAAAAATATCCTAAGAAAACCCATATGATGAAACAATTACCTTAATAAATCTAAAAATTTGAGTATCTTTTTTTGAAAATTAATAGAATTTTTTTAAAAATCAACTCGGGATGTTTTCCCGTTCTAATATTGGATTGGCAACTAAGTAATTGCGGATTTTGTTTAGAAAATCAAAGACAATTCTTTCATGGAACTAAATAACTTTATTCTGTAATGTATTGCCCATTTTGATCAATGACCTTTTGCCATCTTTCAGGCAGCATCATAATCCCACGTTCATAAAACTTCTGGTTTTTATTAGCAAAAAACTGAATCAGGTACAATTTGACATCATCATCATTATTGAAATTTTTACCATTCAAGGAGTTTTGTAAAGATCGAAATAAAAGTAATCAGATGGTGCAAGGTCAGGACTATATGGTGGATGTGGCAAAACATCCCAACCAAGCTCCAATAATTTTTGCCGAGTGACCAAATATGTGTGTGGCCTTGCATTGTCATGATGGAATACAACACCTTTTCGATTTGTCAATTCGGCCCGCTTTTCTTCAACTGCATTGTTTAATTTCGTTAGTTGTTCAATGTAGACAACAGAATTGATCGTTCGGTTGGGTGGTAAGAGTTCAAAGTAGACAATTCCTTTGTAATCCCACCAAACTGATAACTAAACCTTCTTTTGATGAATACCAGCTTTTGATGTTGTTCGAGCTGGTTCACCTGGCCTGCTCCACGATCTTTTCCGCTTGATATTGTTGTAAACAACCCATTTTTCATCGCCAGTTATCAGTCGATTTAAAAATGGATCATTTTCATTACGTTTCTTTAGCAAATCGCAGCTGTTAATGCGTTGCGTTAAATGCGTTTCTTTCAGTTCTTGAGGAACCCATGTATCGAGTTTTTGAACATAGCCAATTTGTTTTAAGTGATTTTCAATGCATGTATGTGATACATGAAGCTTCTCTGCAATCTCACGTGTTGTACTGTGACGATCCGAATCGATTATTGCTTTGATTAGGCCGTCATCAACTTCAACTGGACGACCAGAGCGTTTTTCATCTTTGAGTGAAAAATCAACAGAACGAAATTTGGCAAACCAATTTTGACACTGCCGTTCTTTTAAGGCTTCGTCGCCATAAACAGCACATAACTTTTTGTGAGCTTGCGATGCGTTTTCCCTTTGCGGAAATAAAAAAGCAAAATATGACGAAAATGTTCCTTTTGATTTTCCATTTTTCAACGAACGCCAAACGAAAACTACGCAACCGATCAAAAAACTTTTTTTACTGATTGACAGCTGAATTGCCAACTATCAAATAACAAAATGTGTTTTACATTTGGACTACGCCAGCAAACCTAAAAATTCAACTGAAGCCATCTATGAGTGAAATACGCAATTACTTAGTTTCCAACCTTATAGAATGGAATGAAAATTCTTCCCTTTACTATACAGGGTGTTCCAGAGAACTCGTTCATTAAAAGTTTTCATGTAAGGAGTTGAGAGAAAATAATTTTCTCATATCAATATGTCAAAGTTCATAATGATTATGAACTTTGACATATTTATGTTTTGGAATATACTGTTTTTAAATAAATTATTAACAACTTTTGGACACTTTCTGCTTTGCCGCAATCGCTATCAACTTTCTTATTTTCTATGGAACCCCCAAATATTTTTGCATCATTAGATTAAGTGTTAAAACCAAGATAATTTTGTATCATCCACTTGATTCCGAAAATTTATATCCCCCCCCCCTCCTGGGATCGAATAGTAAATTCTGTAACAATCCTGACTTCCGACTATGTTTAATGTACCGTATGTATTTAAGCACTACTGTATTAGTGTATTCTGCTTGTGAAAAATTAAATATTTCATTAATAATTTAATAATAAAATTATTTGTCTCCAAGCTTTGCTCATCCCCTCGAAAAAACAATTGTGGTCGCCACTGGGACCTCGTTATGTGATCCGATTTATTTGAGGGCTTTTTTAATATTAAAAACCCACTAATAATTCATTTCAAATATTATTAATATTATTGTATATTAAAATTATGAAATTTAATTAATTATATAGTTGATTAAATCACCTTTCACTTTTGCCTCCAATATATTCTACAAGTTCAAATTTTGGTAACTAATTTTCTTTAGATTCTTTATCTTTTTTGTTTTCGTTTAGGGCATATACTTTATTTACAATAATCTTATTATATTAAATGAGCAATTCTTGTATATATATAGTGGTGTATAAATTTTAACTCGATTGAAATAGAGGAAGGGGGGGTGAATTAGTCATGTCACAAAATAAATATTTTAATCGTTCGTATCTCGCCTTCGGTAAGTTGCAGAGCCTTGAAATTTGAAACTTAAGCTATCTAGAAGCTACAAGAGCTACCACAAGATTTTGGTTAAAATAGAAGAACCGGAAGTTGATGTTTACGCACTTGAGAATGTACCCCGTCTCCCTGCGTCTCGCAACCATAAATCTCAGAGCTGCGAAATTCGATATAATTTGTAGACCTCCACCCATTAGAAAGTACATATATCAATAGAAAAAAGTTTCACTTTTGTCGTGCAGGGATTCCACGCACACATTTTTTTTTTTATTTCTAAATCCAAATAAAAAATCGACCTTTTTATCAGAATTTTAAATTAAAAATAATATTAATATATATACTTTTAATTGATCAAAAAGCAAGGACTAGACATAATTTATTAAACTATAACACAAAAAATTTAATTCTATTTTTTTCACCCCCTGTTTTCTTTTTTTGTTTTTCTTGTCTGCCTTCTTTGAGTTCTGGGTCACTAACTTTCATCTCATCCATAATTAAATTATTTTCTTTTTTTCTTCCTTTGTCTTACATGTGTCTTCCAAATGTCTGTGGCTAATAGTGATTCCGTCCATTCACTTTCTCGGTCTTATGTTTTATCCTTAAATTGTATCTAGTTTGTTAGTCTATGAAATAATTCTGCAGTCTGTTACTCCCCAGACCCACAGCTCATTCTAGACTAACAAGTTAAAAAGTACTAATTGAAATAGAAAATTTTTCTTTATATTTTTAAAGAGAAATAAATTCTAAACCACCTTTTTCATTGTTATTTTTGTTACGGAAAGAAAAATTAAAATCGAAAGTAGGGAGGAAATCGCTAAAACACCATTTTCAAGTTACAAAATGCTTCAATAAGAAATAAAAACAGTTGATACAGGGAAATATGTTAAAATACCGAAAATAATTTATTATAACATAACATTTTAAATTTATAAGATTGGATCTGAGAATTTTATTTATATTAATTTATTTATTTATTTTTCGAGGATCTTAATTCTCTTTTTAGAATAGGTGTTGATTTTCTTTGTTTGCAAAAAATAATAACACAGTTATATTTTTTTCATTTATTTTATTTTATTGTTACATCAAAGGACGTTTCGACATATACATTCATGTCATCATCAACCTAAAAATAAAACCACCCTTTCATCATTTCCAATATCCATAATTTTATAAACAAATGAACACATCACATCTTTTTTACATTATTTACATTCTTTCTTACATCAAAAAAAGCATCAAACATACCTTGAACAATCTTAAATTTATTTGATCCAATCAAATCACATTCTGATTCATCTGAATACATATTACAAGTTATCAATTATTTCTTTTCTATATTTACTATTTAATGATCTATACGATAACACAAAGAACTCCAATTTTCAACACACAAAGCACCAGTGAATACACATCCCGAAACATTAAATCCCCTAAAATGTATTGCCAACCCAAAAACCTTCCACTATCCCCCTAATATTCTAAAATTTAATCAAAAAACATTAAAATGTCCTTCTGTCCACACCAGGAAAAAATAAAAAATCCATCACAATACTAATTTCTTTCGCTGATCTTATTCAATATTCCAGAATAATATCTGCTATTATTTTCTGTATCTACCTTGAAATTCACAGTTCTTTCTAGATTTTTTCTTATAGATATAGATTCAAAGAATTTTCTTTTGAAAGTATTACTTTCAGCGTATAAAATTTTTGCGTCGTCAAATTTAAAATTATGAACCTTATCTATTGCATGTATGGCTAACGCCGACACAAGATTTCCATGTATTACAGACTTCTCATGTTCTATCAATCTTGTCTTCAATTTTCTTTTGGTTTCACCAATATATATTTTTCCGCAGTCCTTACACTCTATCCTATATAGAGAATTAAGATCCTCGAAAAATAAATAAATAAATTAATATAAACATTTTAAAATTTAATTATTTAATCAACTTTTAAAACTTATGGGGATCAGGTTGGTCGAGTGGATAACGTACATGCTTTCTAATCAAGCGTCGACTTTAAGCCAGAATCGCTGCAATCCGCTTTAATTTGATTCCTACTTAATTGAGAAAAAATATATATGGCTGTCCAAAATGGGCTACCTTTTTCACCTACCATTGGTCAAATAGGGTACCTGAGGACAATAAAAAAAAAACTTTTAAAATATCTGTATTTTTCGCGAAATATGCAATATTAGTAAAAATCCTTTAATTATGCAATTTTCTACAAACCAGCTTCGAAGCCGGCCTTCGGTAGGCATCCTGCTGGCCTCCGTAGTGGGTTTTAAAATAATAAGGGGGTTCGGGACTGTTTGTCATTTTTATAAGAAAATTTTAAAATTTTTACCATCGAATCATTGAGGTATTAAATATATATTTCCGAAATTTGAAGTTGATCGTATTTCTCATTACCGAGAAATAAATTATTGAAAATTGTCCCTTTAACATGGAAGTAAATGGACCGAGCTTTTAAAGGGCTATAACTTCTATACAAATTATACCATTTTCAACAAATTTATACAGATCAATAATTCAACTTTTATGAATCGAATGATATTTGCAGCCAACAGAATATAACAAAAGCACTAGTTTAGAATTCCAACTCTATTTCTTAAAATCGTTTTTCTGTTAAATAAATTTTTATATAATGAGAAAAAATTTATCTCATTATTCTTTTTATTAATATTATCAAAACAAAGATTAACCTCATTATAACAATTTTTTTATTAAAAATTTATTAGGCAGACGTTGGCACTATGCAGAAATACAAAAGATTTTTTCGAAGATCAACTAGATAGATAAGCTGTCCCGAACCTCCTTAAGAGAGATTTAATTTCTCTGGAAAATTTTGGATTTCAAATAAATGTTTTCAGATTGTTTTTTAAAAAATATTTGTATGTAAACACAAAACATGTTTTCAATATAAACTTAACTCATGCCTGGAATCTCTTGATAAACACGAATTAAGTATATAAGAGAGTGCCTATTAATTGCGTAAACATTTTGGGAGATGATGGATTCCCAGAAAATCTTACCTGGGAAATCGGAGCTCCCAACTTTTCTTACATAACTTTCCAACATTTGTAAAAATGATTGAAATATCGTGAATTATTATCTCATCTAACTTAAATAAACCAACCTTTAATTAGTAGACTCTTTTGATCAAAGTTCAGTATAAAATTACTCATTTCCATATAAATATATAATAATTGGAGGAAAAGAGGAAACTTTTTTAATATTCTGTACCCTTTTTACAAATTTTAGTAATTTGAAAATTCTCATTTGAAAAGAGGAATATATTAATATTTCTAAGGAAAAATGAAAATGTGATCATCCGAGACTAAATGACTATTTTTAATTATCTCAGAACGGCTTGTTCACACCTGAAGATTTAAATCTTTGAGCGAAATATTTAGCGCGATACATACTCCCTAGTATCACAATGTTTCAAACTATTTAGTAACTGTATAGGGGCTATATAGATTCTCGAAATATATATAGGTACTATATAGTTTGAAACATTGTGCTACTAGGGTCTTATGTCAGAAGGGTTCAACTCACAAAGTAGCCATTTGCTCCGGATTGATAATTCTTTTACTCGGGTTTGATTCCCGAGGAGGTGAAAACAACCCTTTTGAAATATAATTATAAATAATTAATTTCATCTTGGATCTTGTAGATGACAATCTTACTTATATCGGAAATTTGTACTCTTTTAATAATAACTACTTTACTGCCAAATTTACACTATTGCAAAAATTCATATATTTTTATGGTAAAGTAAAAGCTTCAAAAATACTACACCAACTCGGAAGCAGTGTGTGCAACGTCCTGATTTTGACAGGCGGGATTATGAGGTGAACCCATTTCCACATAGTGCTTGAGAGTTGGAGTAGTATTTTTGCCACTACATACGTATGTGATGTTTTGAAATAGTGTAAATTTGATAGTAAAGTAAAAATTATTATAAGAGTTCAAATTTCTATAAAAGTAAACTTTAAATTTCAAGGAAATCACAAGAGGTTGTCGGGTTCACCTTCTTAATCCCGCCTGTCAAAATCCCAACAGCCGAAATCCCGATATGTGAAAATTCAGACGTTATTTTAATATTTTATTAACTAATTTTTAAATACTAAAAATATTGATAACATTTATTTTATTTATTTATTATTTTGATATTTCAATTAATGTACTTTTTGTGTAATTAGGTTAATCTTGTCAAATATAAATTACTATTATTATCATTTCCGTCCATAATATGTATTAATTTGAAAGTTTTTAATAGAAATAAGGAAAAGTTTTATTTGTGACTTTTTTATTTATCGACACAACGTTTTCATCGACTTTGCCGACTTCTTCAGGGCTTCTACAATTATAAGAATATTATTAATATCTAGTTGCAAAAGTACTTACATTATAATTTCATGTTTGTTCTGAAACTATAATGTACTCTTGCAACTTGATATTAATAATGTTCTTATAATTGTAGAAGCTCTGAAAAAGTCGGCAAGATCAACCAAACGTTGGCTGATAAATAAAAAAGTCAAACACAAAAACTTTTCCTTATTTCTTATTATAAACTTTCAAATATATAATACTATATATATTTTTGTAAATATTACAAAAGGTTAATAAACTATTAAAATAACACAGAAATTATTTAACGGATTATACTGGTGTTTCACAAAGAGGAAATAAAATTAAAAAAATTAAAAATATTTTAAATTATTTTGGAGATTTTTTTATTTATCTCTATACATATTTCGGGCTATGAACCCTTCATCAGGAGGTTTAACAAAAAACTGAATTTAAATTTTACATTGTATTGATTAAAATAACGTCTGAATATTCACATGTCGGGATTTTGACTTGTCGGAGTTTTGGCTGTCGGGATATTGGGCTGCCGGGATTTTGACAGTTGGGATTTTGGCTGTCGGGATTTTAGCAGTCGGGATTTCAGGCTGACTGGATTTTGACAGTTGGGATTTTGACTTGTCGGGGTTTTCACTGTCGGGATTTTGACAGTTGGGATTTTAGCTGCCGGGATTTTGGCAGTCGGGATTTTGACATTTGGGATTTTGGCTGCCATCCGAAGTTCTTATGTCATTTTCATATCTTTCACATATTAAGCGTCTTTTCTATGTATACCTATCATATATGACACGGTATAAAATACTCTTGACATTTTAAATTTTAGGGATGTGCCGCATGCACAACATCCATGGACCGCATGCCGTTGACAGAGAACTATTTTTTTTTTGGCTGTCGGAATTTTGACACGGATCTTAGTCTCCGTGCAACTGTACTCCCTGGCATGATGTATTCTACCTCAAAAAATACTTCAATTAATTACACTCCTCCTCTAGACTTTGATCCCATGTTGTCAGATTTGCTTACGAATTTATCTTGTATAAATTATCGTATGACTTTGAATGAAAATTAACCAAGTTGTATTATTAATAGAACTTCTAGTTATAGTATTATCCCATTATATCTCTATAAGTTTCTATCTTCCTACCTGTCTGTCTCTTTGTTTGCCATGCTGCCTTTACAGATTCAGATTATGAATAATTAGAATAGGATCCGATCTATTCAATTTTCGTAAATGAAACTAATTTGAATCACCTATATAATCATAATTACAGAAGACTTGTTGAAACGGGGATTAAGCAAAATTCATTTGTGCAATGCTTTGTTTTCGATGTGCTAACTCTTTTAATTTACTCACCTGTCAGAGGCTGTCTAACTGAATTTTAAGTTCTGCTGAAATTTGGTAATTGTATTAATCCAAAAATTCATAATAATTAAATATTTAAATAATTTTAAGTTTTCATTTACAAAATATGCTTAATATGTTTTTCTTAATGTTTAATTTATTTTTTACGTTCACTTATAGTATACTTACTATATATTACATTCATATATGAATGTTTCACTTGACAATTCGATTAACTATACATTATTTCATTATACCTAGGAGTGAATTAAGTGCTTTGACATTAAAAATAAAATAAAATTCAGAAAGTGGAGTTAATCGATTAGGCATTTAAAGCATTCATATGTCCAAGTAGCTCTAGCGAATCTTCACGTATTCGAAAATGGAAAAAAATTAAATAAAGTAAAGAAAATTTTGAAAAATTTAAGAAACTTTTTAAAATATAAAATACTAGGTAGGTTTCACAAAAATAAAAGATAAGATGCTTGTTTAGCACGACTCTATATATATATTGGGGGTATAAGCCCATCTTCAGGAGTTCACAGAGGAAAAAAAATTAAAAATTACTAATCCTACATCCCACATACTATTTGAAAAATACTTCGAATTTATTTATGGCTGGAACTCTTAAGATTTCAATTAATTCAAAATATTAAAGTAAAGAAAACACGAGGAATCGTCATCTATTAGATCCGGGATGAATAGAATATATTTAATGTCAGAAAGATAGTGTTCACTCCTTCTGAAATCGAACTCGAGTGCCAAAATTAGCAATCCAGGCCAATTGCTAACCCTTCTGACATAGAGTATCGGGCTAAATTCTTCACTTAAAAATTTATTTACATATTTATTTGTAAACCCGTATAGAACAAAAAATAATTAAAACTTTCAGCTTAAAAATCAATTTGTCTCGAAATAAATAGATTTTCGAAATATGGTTTTTTATATATTTTTGAAAATATATTAAAAATATAAAATTTTTGTGTTAAATTTATATAAAGTTCATGTTTTCTATATATTCTTAAAATTAAATTATTTTTATGTCACTCTAGTATAAATTTTATAAATTTAACACAAAAATTTTATATTTTTAATATATTTTCAAAAAATATATAAAAAACATATTTCGAAAATCTATTTATTTCCATACGGGAAATATCGCGGTAGAGTGATTCTAAGTGTTAAAACTCATTAGAAATTTAAATTTTATCCGTAAATTTTAGCTCTTATATGTACTCACTTTGAAAAAGCGATTTCATCCCAATTTGAATTTTGAAGAAATTCAAAATTCAAAACAGTGAACCACCTTTTTTTAAGCTATATTACATGGCTTATTTGGTTAAATTTAGAATCCCTAGACTTATTAAAATTAAAGGAAGATTTAAATCTTTGAGTGAAATCTTTAGGGGTTGTCCTTACAGGATAACCATTTGGCCCAGATTGTAAATTTCTGCTAGAGGGGGTGAACTCAGGCCTTTTGAAGAATAATCCATTCAAACATCAATTCCCGTGAATCTATTGTAATAGACTGATGAAGAGGGTAAAGACCTCGAAACTATAGTCTCGTTATAAATAAATTAAATAGTCTCATTATAAATAAATTTAAAAAATGCATCGCATAAAAACCATGCAGACATTGCCTCCTAATTAATTTAGACTTATGCAAATTTAAAAACTGGGGATCCCAAAACTTAGTTAACTTCAATGCAGTGAAAACTCAGTGTTGCCTTATTTCGAGGCGCGTCGACAGAAACCTCCCAAACATATCATTCGTCTCAAACTCACTAGAATTCAGGGATAAAATTTCAATGCTAGGCGTAACTCTAGGGTCTGACCTTGCATGGAATGACCAGATCTCAACCACTGCTAAAGCTGCAGCGCAAGCTTGGTCTCCTATTTAGGTCTAGACAGCTGATTATACTCCCAGTCAACTTCTTATACTGTATAAGGCTCAAATTCGTTCCTGTCCTCGAATATGGCTCTCATCTGTGGAGGGTGCCTCAAGCATTCTCTTGCTACACTGAATGCGATTCTGAAGCGAGCAATTAAACTAATAGGAGACCCGATTCTACTGACTCGACTCCCTGGCTCACCGGAAGAACCGTTTCTGCCCTTTCCCTGCTACTACAGATACTATCACGGTGTCTGTTCTGAAATCAATTTTCCCCCTAAAGACCTCTTTACGAGAAACACGCGGTTTTCAAACGCTCAGCACCCCTTCGCTGTCAAATTGGATAAAAGTCGAACAAGCGCTTTCGCCAACTCTTTTATCCCTATGACCTCCAGAGACTGGAACTCGCTCCCTGCCACCATCTTTCCCGCGACTTATAACCTTCAGCTATTTAAGACCCTTATCCACAGATACCTTCGACCCTCGCCCAACCCATAAAATTCTTTCTTCTTCTTTTCACGATGGAGGAACCAACCCAGGCCTTTAGGGGTTGCACCTTTTTTGTGTAACTCCTCTCATCATTTTCATTTAAAAAAAAACAAAATTTCCAGCAGAAGAGACTCTCTTTTATCGTCTCCTTTAAAAATCCATTCCATCTCGAATCTAGTAGATGGCAACCTTTTATCATTTTGTTAGAATAAAAATGCCACTTTTCATTAGTCATCTTTTACTTTATCAATTTTTTTTTATTTTATTTTCATATTTCCTAACATCCCTTTCTCCCTCCTTTTTCTTGCATCCTTTTATTTGTCCAACGCTGATTTTTCAAGTTAAATCGATTTTTCAAACTTTTTTTTTTACTTTCTGCCTTCCTTATCTGCTGGTTAATTTTTTTTTTTACTTTCCCCGTTAAATTCTTTCTTACTTTTTTGCATTAAATATCATTTATTATGGGATGTTGTGACAGACGATCGAACCTGGACCATTTGGATCCCATTTGTTGACAAACGCCCCCTCCCCCGCCCTGCCACTCACTTCACTGTCCACAACGGACATACACACACACACTTGTACAATTCAATTTCTTTCTCTGGGGACCTTTTCGAAAGTCGATTCCAATTACAGGTTGAATTTGAATTCGTCTTTTTTGTCGAGAGGAAAATGATAAATTCAAGAAGTGCTTTTTCCAACTTCTCTTTACATCACGCCTTCTTTTTCTAGTACCTATACCCTCAAGATTTCAATTCTTTTTTCATAAATAAAAGATTTTAGAGTTTTTAGTGCACGCCATACACTTTTTCATTAATGACAAAACAAAAACAAAATAAATTAACTAGAACTAATAAGTATTAAATAAATTGACATGTTCTGATGTGGCCATCCACTTGACTTTACCATACACTTCTGGTTGAGTTTGGTACAAGGGCCTAGATTTTAATTTTTTGACTCTACAACCCCCATTTGGGGGGTTAGTTTTTGCATTTTTAGTTTTCTGGGGGCTGTATACAAAATTTGGTTGAGTTTTGCTCAAATGGCCTAAATTTTTATTTTTTGAACCCCCCCCCACTAATTTTGGCCCCAGAAAGAAAATTATTTTCGTTATTATAGGTTCATTTTATAGTATTTTTCATGTTTCTTGTTTTTTAGTTTGAAAATATGATAATTTTAAATTTTAGCCCCCCCCTTAATTTTGGGTAGATATGCACCAAAATCTAATCAGCTCGTAATCTCGATGCACCAAAACTACGTGTGAAATTTGGTTTTGATATTCACATTAGTTTTTGAGCTAGCTCGCCCACAAAATTTGGTAACGCACAGAATAACAGACTAACTTGCAGACTAAATAACAGACTAACAGACATTTTGACAAAACAGTTATTATCTCGAAAATATAATTTTTTTGCTGTTCACTTATTAGAACTTTTTTGTAGACCGAAATGCCATGGTTTCGCCCAATTTTTTTAATCAAAATAGTTTCATGCGTTTTTGAGATATTTCGAAAGAAAAGAAGCAAAAAAAACAAACACTTTTTTCATGCACGATTACAATAGTTGACTATACCCTGTATGGTAAAGTAATAAAAATTAAAAAGAGTTCAAGTTGCCCATAGATAGATTTTAAATTTCTAAGAAATTCACAAGAGGGTGTCATCTATTAGATTTGAGATGGAACGGATTATTTTTATTATTATTATTTTTTTTTTTTTAGTAATCTAAAATCTTATTTTAATAGATTGTTCCGAACTTTAAGCAACAATTGCTAGATCAATTCCCAAAGTATTACAAAGTATTATTAAGTTTCAATTTCCTTGTCTTCTAAAAATATTATGTATTGACCTTTTTTTTAATGGGAATTTGCATTATACTTCTACATTGTATAGGCCTGCAGAAAATAATGATGAAAATCTTTTGGTATTACTGACAGACTGCTTACTTAATATTTTACTTTTATTTTTCAAAAGCCTCTTTGATCTTAAACAAACTCCCTAGTACCTGGAGCCACCGAGCGATGCATGGTAACCCCTGACCTCTCCCCTCCCCTCCTGAAACCACACCTCACCCCACACAATGCACCCCCACCCCGCCCCCATCCCACCCCAACCGCGCCTACCACCCCCGGATCCCCCACAACTGCACCCCACCTCCTGCCTCCCACATTCACCCACCCCGCACCCACTTTTTGCATTTCAAGCTATCTAATGGTTCACATATATATTATGTGTATATTTGTTTACTCGTACACCAATTTTCCACATTCGTTCATATTGATAAACATTATAAAAAATAAATAGGAAAAAAATATTTAAAAAATAATCGTATAGGATCTGAAATAAAAACATAAAATTAAATAAGATTTGTTTCAAGGTTATATAATAAAAACCCACTTGAACCACTTTATTTGTAAACAAACCTGTTTTGTTATGATTTAAACACCTGTTAATTTTTTTTTGTGGCTTTTCGGCCTTTCTAGCCATAAGCCATTTACGATACTATTTATTTTTATTTCAAATTTGTCTCTACCCTCGGGGTCAGATTTTAGTCGGATGCCTCGAGTCGGATTTAGGTCCTCTTGGTTAGCTGGCTGACATGCTACCGCCTAGCCTACCCGACCCCCGCACCTGTTAATTAAAAACAAACAAAACATTTTTTTTTTTTTTTTTATAAATTTTATTAAACCAATTATTTTACATTAATTAATGTATACCTTGTATTTTAGCTTCGATTTCGGAGATTGCTTCTCCACCATCGAGTGTCCTTATTAATCTTTAGTCCTTGTTTTTAATAAGAGGAAAAATCTAATTAGATAAAAAAACCTCTTTTCCGATAATTATTTTAATTCCATTATTCCCCAATCAAATCGATTGGATCTTGTCTCCCTCCCTCCTCCCTCCCTCAAAACAAAACATTCCTAATTTTAATATAATATTTTAATATTTGCTATAACCTATTAGTGGGTTTTAAAATTAAAAAACCAATTAAAAATAAAACATAATTGAAAAAAATGTAAACAATCTTTTTTATTGAGATTTTCATCTGTCAATAATTACTTTAATTAAGAAAAGATCAATTAAGATTAAATTTGTCGAGGTCCAGACCTAGCTAGATTGCTTTCTCATCCTCAAAACTTGTTAATAGAATTTGTTTCATCAAAATCGGTAAAGCTGTTCTCAAAATAGAACAATGATGCAAATATATATATAAATATACAAACAATTTTTGCTCGTTTAATAAGAGTAGATTTGTTTTAAAATTCCCTTATAAATGCCTATTTTATTTATTTTTAGTGCTTAGTTGCCTGCCTATTTTAAAGATTTTTAGTGCCTAAAAATCCGAGCTCTAGTTATATGTTGCTGGGAAAACGGTTGGAGGAAGAGAGTTCCCGTCTCTAGATGTCATAGGGATAAACGAATTGGCGAATGCGTTTGTTCAGTTAGCATCCATTTTAAGCGGGTAGGGTGTTAAGTTTTAGAAAATCGTGTATTTCGCGCAAATGAATCCTTTCGAGGGATTATTGATTTTATCTCGTCGGAACAGATTCTCTTCCTTTAAATTTTTGGTAACAATTTGGTTAGAATATTGTAACTAGTGACGTTTGATTAAAAAAATAAATAATATCTCTCCTTTTTGAAAATTAATAAACTCACTCAATTTAATTCATTGAAAATAAAAAAATATACTATGTATGTACCTAACAGCTAGATGAGTTCGAAAGTTCATTTCTGGGATGCCATTTCAAAATACTTTAGTTATTCTACATATTAATGAAATAATTATATAAAATAAATATTAAAGAATTCCATTCATTCGACGCTGTTTAATTTACTGTTTGTGCTCCTAAAAGATTGTTCATAAAGAGCGAATATTCCTTTCTATTTCTTGTTCTTACAAATGGAAAAGAATTCCATTTCTCTTTCGAGAAGGCAAATTTGTATACAATCTACCCTGCCCCTTATTCAAATTATCCCAATTATTTTTAATAATAATAAATCTCTTATTAAGGGAAGTTTCGTTGCAAATATTTCTTTTTTAAATTTAATTCAAGTTATTCTTGGAATAAAATAAATGATAATAAAAATATGGTAAATGAATAAAATAAAATAATGGTATTTTTCCAGAGTTAAGTATTTATTTTTTTCGAAATAAATGGAAAATTGTATTTTACTCTTATTATTTCACATAAGGGTATAAGATATTTAAAGGACTGTGACAGTTAATCGATCTTTGTGCTCCATATTGTATAGTTATTGTAATGTTGTTGACAGAGTAGAGTCATTTCCTACTGACCAGAAGGCCCGGTTTCAAGCCCGTCTCACTGGCAAAAATTTGACCTGCTATGATCAAAATCCTACACCATTTTACACACTTATAAGCACATATAAACATATATAAAAAAAAATATTCACTTTGGAGGGTTTCCGAAAAAAATACAAAAAACAATCAAATGAATAAATAAAAGTAGAATTAATTTTTACCAATGTAATTATACTTTTTATTCCAATATAAATTTTTGTAAGGAATTATTTCCGTGGCAAAAAAATACAAGGTCTGCTAAACGGATCCATCAAACTTAATAAGCCCGGGTCAAATGGAAACACTTAAGATTTAAGAGGAACATTAATAGGTTCAATATAGTCGAGTCAATGAATGGGTTATAGAAAACATTGAAGAGGATAGAATGTTTTTCTTATGGAATGTGTTTGGGGTAGATAGGAGGTAAAAATACTAAATGTCCCCAGTCCTATCTACCGGACTTTGGGATGTGAAGGGGTGCAATGTCCCGTTTTTTTGTTTTTGCTTATATCTCAAAAACTGTGGTTCGTATGGAAAAAATTATACGAATCAAATTTAAAGGTTAAGAAATTTGATACAAGATTGCATAAATTAATTTTTTCTTTATTCCTTATTGTTTTTGAGATATTCACCCTCGAATATCGTTTATGTATGAAAAAAATAAAATTTCCTATGTTTTTCGTCAAACTTTTGTCTCTAGCACCTCAGACTTTCTTTTTACAGTCAAAGTCCTCTGAAAAAGGGTTGTAGAGCATTTAATTTTCTTTAAAGTGATATATACATTTTACGATGCTATCTTAAAATTGTCTGGAATTATAGCAATTTAAAAATATCATGTCGATTTATCCATTTTGTTAGAAAACCCCGCAATAGTCCAGTATATAGGGGGTTTCAGGATTTTTTTTCTAAGATCGTTTTGTATTGTGTGGATATGCAAAATCTAAGTTTGCGACCTCGAAAGTGTTGGGGACAACTTTTGGTGGCCGAAAAATCTCGAACTTTTCGGATTTTTTCCAGTTTTTCGCTTATAATTCGAAAATGGTCCATATTTTGTGAATAACTCAATACTAATTTAAACATTTTTAAACTAAATTAAGTTTTCTACAATTTAAATAAAGTTTCATCTTAATTGGATAATGGTAACCTGTGCCGCAATGAGGTTGTAGGTTTGAAAAACTACTTTTTGCAAAAAATCGCAGTTTTTCCTTCATAAAATGAAAGCCACTCAGCCCTTGATTCCTATCTAATTCTCTAAGAAATTTTGTTGACTTGCACGTTTACTTGGACTATTTTTTTGTAAAAATCTTAGATTTATAGATATCCATTATTATATATACACCAATACCTCGCTTTGCGTCGTTTCGTTTTGCGTTTTTTTCGAAGTTGCGTCGCTGCTTAATTAGTACTAATTTTCACTGTGCGTCGTTAGATTTTCGAGGTTGCGTTGTTTTGGGTTCGAGTCTTTAATTCACTTTGCGTTATGTTTTTTTGGAACGTAAACCCGACGCAAAGTGAGGTATTGGTGTATAGATATTTTCCATGACACACCCCAAACACATTCCATAAGAAAAAAATTCTACACTCTTTTTGAGCGTTCGTTGACTGGACTAATAGTAGATGTAATGAGATTATATTTTGAATTATTTAAAAAATCATTAAGGCGAATTAATTCTTTGAGGTTCTTAATTCGTAAAGACACAAAAATTTCAATTTCATTAAAATGTATATATATATATATATATAATAATGTTGAGAGAAAATTCGTTTAGTAAAGAGTTATACGAAATTTTATCACCAGAACAAAAAATAAAACAAAAAAATACAACAAAATTAAATTAAGCCGTGAGTTTTTGCATAATAAATCCTTTTATCACGTTTAGATATATTTGATTACTCTGGAAGCTTATTAAACTTGGATAGTCATCGGCTAATGTAATTAAATACTTTAATAAATATAAAAACCTTCGTGTTTAGTAATTTTATTATTTGTTTTACATTAGAATCAGACATATTCTGTTTAATTCACAATGAAAGTGAATTATATTTTTGAATAAAAGAAACTTTGTATTTTAATATGATTTTAAATTTGAGGAGAATTAGAATATTGTGAAGGTTTTTGATTAACAAATCCCTGGTTAATAAAGTTGTATAATTTTCATTCGTTAAAATTGTTATCAGATTTGGTGAGATTCTGCCTATACTGGCAATATTCTAAGCCAAAGATGCCCCCAAAGCCTTATAACTAAGGTCACCAGTTCCCCCTGTCAATATCTTGGGTATCCCTCAAACACTATATTTTGAAATATTCAACTTGTATTTAAATTAGTATTTTATATAGAGAAAAATATAATTTTAATTAATCTTTTCGGACCCTTTGTCAAGATGAGGATAAATTTTACAAAGAGTTTTTGTTTACTGTATCTTTATGTAGGTAAAAAAGTTACATAAATTGCAGATTTGATGTTTGTTGAATTGTATATGGAAAGAGAAGTTTAGGCTAAAATTTCCTAGATTACACATTTTGAATGGGAAAATTTCATCAGAATGTACGACGTTTCGATGCCTATTTCTGGAATCATTTTCAAGTCTTGTAGGAGAATTCTGTTGACCTCTGTATATTAAGCTGTGGCAGAAAAAACATTGTAAAATTGATATTTTAATTATTTAAAAAAAGTCGATTAATGTCAATTTAATTAATTAATTAATGCTAACTGGCTTCTCGGCTCAGGAAGAGCAAAAAAATTACAATATCCACGCGATACTGACCCCATGAAAAAATAGATTTATAATAGAATGATGATGAAGTTTAAGCCCAAGCCTTCGAAACTATAGTCTCAAACAAATAAATTATATATATACAGGGTGGTGACTTGGCCGACGCAGCATAGTGATTACAATGTTAATTTTTGAATGTGCATTTATTTGCTCCCCTAATTATTTTAGAGTTAAAGTTCATATAGGTTTTTTGTAGAGAAAAAAATACTGAATCCGTTTTTGTTTTGTTTTCAAATTTTGAAATTTCAGAACCGTAATAATCAACATTATAAATAATCGTATTTTTACAAAAATCACTGAGGCCATGGAATTATTAAAACAAACAAGGCATTTTACGAAAGGTTGGGCCATTGTTTAGTGGTAAATGGTGGTTTATTCGAACATTTGCTATGATTGTTATTTTTTGTTATAATTTTATGCATTTGTTAATTATGTTAAAAAATTAAATTCTGTTTACCTTACTAATTTTATTGTTTTAATTACGTTTAAAAATATTACTTATAATTTCGTTGATTATTCTTCTGAAAATTTAAAAGCTCGTTCTGAACTTCATCTACGTGAATCTACTATTTTTATTTATCAATGACGAATACAAAACTCAGCCCATTCAAATTTAACGAGTTTCTCATTATGGTAATCAATAAATTCTAATAAGAACTGATTCTAAAAAGTTCAATTATAACAAACGTCACTTAGGAACAACAAATGAAAATGTCTTGTTTGCTTTAATAATTACATGACCTCAGTGATTTTTGTAAAAATACAATTATTTATAATGTTGATTATTACGGTTCTGAAATTTCAAAATTTGAAAACAAAAATATTTTCGGATTCAGTATTTTTTCTCTACAAAAAACCTATAAGAACTTTAACTCTAAAATAATTAGGGAGCAAATAAATACACATTCAAAAATTAACATTGTAATCGCTAGGCTGCGTCGGCCAAGTCACCACCCTGTATATATTTGATATAATATGTGTGTGTATGTTTATTTGCATCAAGCAGAGGACAACCTCATTGTTTCTCTTGATGAGTAAACGTCAAGTTTCAGCCAAAAGATTATCATATTATATCTTAATCCCAATATTTTCTTCGAGTGCCTATTACTCGTTTCGAAGTGTATTTCTTCTCATCAATTTTTTTGGGGGAAAGTATTTACAAGGGTGGTTTTCCGTTGCCCTCTCTTCTATTTGGCCCGATGCCTTTAATTTTCATCAGACGTGAACATTTTTCTGACTGAAACTGGAATCGCACGTTTTTTTCTTCCACAGCACTTGAGAATGACTCCGAAAATATGTATCGAAACATCTGATGAGATTTTCTCATTAAAATGTGCAATCTAGCTGATTTTAGACGAAACTTCTCGTTAAATAATTTCCACAAAGTTTCAGCTCAATTGGATATAAATTCTTTTCGGAACTATACACCAAAATTATTTTTTCAAATATTTTGGGAGCCCACTAATATTTTTTCCCGTGACAGTGCAAAACGTCTAACAGTCTCTGTCCTAAATAGCTCTTATAAACTTTATGCTTAAACATAATATTTAATAAAAGAAAAGTAAAAATATTTTTTTTAATTATTATTTACTATGAGTTAATGACTAGGTCCCTTGTTTCACGTGTAAGAAATTAAAGAGAGAGTTTTTTCTCAATATATACTCGTATATATAGGGTGGGCCATTCAACTTTTGGAATTTAAATGGGCTATAAAAAAAAAAACTAATGAATATTTTGTCAAAATTATGACTTTATTAGAAAGATTGGACATTTTCATTCATTCATGAAATACAAAATCATTATTCAATTTCCAAAAACAGTGCGCAAAAGATCGATTGTTATGTTGGCTGTGTGGCAAGTGCCCCCCGTCCTGTTGAAACCAAATGTCACCCATGTCAACTTTTTCAATTTTTGGAAACAAAAATGTTGTTTTTCATTCTTAAATGAAAATGTCCAAACTCATAATTTTGAAAAAATATCCATTAGTTTTTTTATAGCCGATTCAAATTCCAAACGTTAGATGGCCCACCCTATATATATCGGGCTGTAAATCATCGACAGGAGATACAGAAAATAACTGACTTAACTTTAGAATGCTTTTCTTTTATTAAAATATGTTTCAGTTTGCACCAACACCAGACTCTCTAAAAATTATCAAAATATTTATGGAAATTTCACGGTGTATATTCAAATAATATTCTAAGTTTCGACCTGCTTTGAACTAAATGTGCTTCAATATATTTATTTAGGAAATATTTCTAAACATGAGAACTTGTTAGAAAAAAATTATCTCAGTAGTCGGACTAAGGGCTTTGTAAGCCTGGGAAATTAATTCGTAATTGTTCCTGGAATGGTCTCTAAAGGACCTGAGATGCCACAACACGGCTTCCTTGGGTGAGTTCTGTGCCACAAGAGCACAGAGATGCTAATGAAGAGGCCGATCTTCTTGCTAAGAAAGATCCTTCTCTACATTTATAGTACCAGCTCTTCCTTTTGGGGTCTAGCAAAGAGCCACATCAACAATCATCTGGAGAGGTGGACAGAAAAAATAAAGACTTGGAACTTTTTTATAAAAAAATAAAAGAGAGAAAGCTTTTGTTGCCTCAAGGAAAAAGACTAAGGATATCCTGGACACCATTCAGTGAAGTTTTTTAAATAATCATCTTGAATTTTGACCTTTTGTCGATTAAATTAATGTAAAAACTAAACTTCTTATTTATTGAGTCTAGCGACTTAAGGCCGGACAAAAATAACCAAAATTTGTGAAAAGCACCTTGAAAAAATTAAAAATTGAAAGTTTATTTTTGCCGAGAGTAGCAGAATTTTTATAAATTAAAGGACAATAAAAGAGTGTGTCTTCTGGTGGAAAAATATTTTTTTTTCAATTTATTTATAACGAGACTATAGTTTCGAGGGCTTTGCCCTCTTAGTCAGTCTATTATATAAATAGACTGATGAAGAGATTCTATTATAGTCGAAGGGTGAACCGCGATTGGAATTAGGTGTACAAGTCTTTGGAATTATGCAAAATTATTTTAGTATTTAAAGTAGTGGAATTTTTTGAAAATATTTGGAAATGAAAGTTGAAGTAGGTGTACACGATATTAGGTCGCGGTTCACCCCTCGATTATAGTAATAGACTGATGCAGAGATCAAAATAACCCTCGAAACTATAGTCTCGTTATAAAAAAAAAACAATTTCAGCAGAAGACACTCTCTTTTGTTGTCTCCTTCACCGGGAAAAAGTTTTGATTTTTATTTCATTTGATAATGACCAATATCAGAGGCGCTAGTTAACACGGAGTAGTAAATGTATTATTCTTTCGGGACAACAGAGATTGTTTCCCGATAGCTTTATACCAATAGATGTCACGACGGCTGAATTCAGTCTTTTATTTCAAGATAATTATTAATTTTAAATAAATGTCACTTCTATCGTTATTTTCGCCAATTAAAAATAACCCTAGTAGCACAATGTTTCAAACTACCATATATATACTACCTGGTATATAGTCTCTATATAGATTCTCGAAAATTATAAGTTTTTCTATAAGGGCTTTATGTATTCTTATATAGCCATATGGATATATTGAAAAAATGGAATTGATTGTTTTGTGTATCTTTTATAGAACAACCAAAAACGTTCTAAAAATCCAGAGATTTCGGGAGAAATTCTCCCTTTATCAATTAAATTTTGAAAAATTATTTTTAAAGCAACTGTTTTTCAAATTTCCAGTGAGATGGGAAGAAATTCTCCCGAAACTTATGGATTTTTAGTAAACGTTTCTAGATTGTTTTATAAAAGATTTATATTTATTATTTATATATTTATTTGAATATGAAACCCCTCTTTTTACAAAAAGAACCTGAGAATAACCTCGAAAGAGGAGGACAAATGGATGAATACAATTGGCAATAAATTTGTCTCTTAAAAACGCCCGATTAAAAAACATAATGGATTTTTATCCAGTGGTGTGTAGGGTTTTAAATTTTCAATTATCTTTATGGACAATAATTCGGTAAATTAGTTCCTTCCGAATGACTGGCCATTAATGTTCTTCAATTTATTATCAATAATCACGAATGGAGAGGTCGTAAAGCGGGGTCGAGAAAGAGTGAAGGATTATAGCCGATTATTTTATGATCATTTACATTGGCCTATTAGGTCTAATCCTAATCTTCTAGCTTATAGAAACAATAGTACCCAATGGATTGCATTCTATTATAGCCAATAACTGATCGATTGAAAATTTTTCAGTGTGCATTTGTATAACGAATTATCGTGTTCAATGAATAATTATAATGTATAACTAGTGATTTAAACAAAATTTCAATAACCTTGCAGTGGGTCGAGTGATGATGGATGTTTGATTTTGATTATGGATATGAGGCTTGGATGTGAGGTGACGTGGGTTTGCTCTTATATCAAGGGTTTGCTTAGATACTAGTTTCTTGAATGGCTGTGGGTGTTACTCAGTAGTCTCTCAGTGCTTATATCTGAAATGATGGAAGTTAAAACAAGCTACTTTACTGAATTCAAGTAATAAATTGAATTTAAATAATAAAATGAATTAAAATAATAAAAAAATGCAAATAAAACAAAAAGGATGGATGTGTGGGTTTTCAATAATAATAAAGTTTTTTTTTAGAGAATTATTTAAATTTTGACTATGTGAATTTATTTTTCTTTATCAGTACTTGAAGTGAACAGTATAAAATTGATGTTTTAAGAAAATGGTATGTGAATATATTACATTCCTCGTGAACCAAATGTATAGGATTACTCTTCCTTCCGTCGCCTTGACTCCGATTGTACTTCAGGCACCAATCTTTGGCTATTTAGGTGCACCCGAATGGAATTTTCGGCGTCTGGTAGGTTCGGTGTGAAAAGTTTCCAATTATCCCGTTTGCTTCTCTTCTGGAAGTAAGTTGGCTCCAATTAATATATATATATATAGAGTGAGCGCCTCGGACATATATATATATATGAATGGAATGGTCTCTGGTTATAATGATATTTCAGGAGGCTGT
Source organism: Forficula auricularia (assembly GCA_024734495.1). NCBI lineage: Eukaryota > Metazoa > Arthropoda > Insecta > Dermaptera > Forficulidae > Forficula > Forficula auricularia. Next base: position 9,125,608 of record JALMQS010000150.1, on the reverse strand, counting down.
ATAAAGATATTTAGAGGGATAAAGTGATAGCATAGGTTCAGAGAGTCCTCAGTAGCGAATGTGTAGTGTAGAATGATATAGCGTAGAATGTTAAGATGCTCAGGGTAGAAAGATATAGTGTAGAAAAATTGATGATTTCATCGAGCTCTCACTGGAGAATGTGTAGTGTAGAATGTTATAGTATAGAATGCCTCTCTAGAATCCTTTTGTTTTTGTCTCTTTCACAAATTCCTCCTCCCCCCATCCGTCTACCCATTTTCAAGTATTGAATTCTTTTTATAAAATTAAAATTATAAATTATTATTTTTCCTCTGAAATTAAAAGGATTATTAGATAATTCTCAAAGATTCACTCTAAGTAATGCATTACTTCTCTCTTTCTATTTAAACTTAAACTTGAATTTATTTTTAATGTGAAATTTGCTAAATTATTTATATATAGACTAACCTTTATTTTAAATGAATTTATTATCGAATTTGTTTAATTAATAATTTATATTTAAGTAAGAAATTTTATAAAAGCTAAAAAATGAATAAAATATTATTTCGACCCTTATGTACTAATTTGTCCCTTTGCAATTTCATTATTGGGTATACCGGTGGGTATATTGTAACCTTTAATAAATTTAATCACAAAAATATAAACTTTTAACAGCTACGTGTCTTATATACGTTATATGTTAATTTCCATCAATCAGATAACAACCTCATTGATTTATCTCTGTAAATCAACAACTCTGCTACTCTCTGCAAAACAAAAGCTTTTCATTTATTGCTGAAGACGTGGAAAAAGGTCGGCCGTCGCATTTAATATTAAATATTTATCAAGAGTCTATCATTTTACCAATAATTCAAAGTTGTATATATTGATTGCATGATAATAAAGTCTTCTCAAATTAAAACAAAATTTCGTTTTAATAAAATATTGAATACAAGTTGAATACAAATTGAATACAAGATTTGAAATCTAAAAAGTGTTAAATTGTAAAAGAAAACTTTTTTAAGATATCACTGAAAATTTTTAAAATTATAAAAAAAAAATGAAAATTATGAAAAAAATAATATTTAAAATATTTTTTGGAAAATTTAAAAAAATAATAAAAATTTTGAAGATTTTCGAAAAAAATTTTATATTGTAACAAAAGACAATCTTGATTGTTTCATATATCTTATCTTTAATTTAATAACAGAATGTTAATGTTTCAAAGAGAAGATGTCCTTTAAAATATTTTTTCTTGTATTTTTAACATCTGACAAATGAAAAAATAAAACTTAAGCAAGATGCGAGCTAGGTTTCACAAAAAAGTGACGAAAGCGTTGATAAATTTAATTTTTAGGAGAGATATAAAAATAATTGTATATAATTATTAGAATGAATTAAAATTTCTTTAAAAGTAAAACTTTATTTTCTTAAAAAAATCCGAAATTGAGAGGTAAGGGGGGGGGGGGGACCTTTGTATCACTTCAGTATTTTTTGGAAAGTAACTTATGAGGAGAATTTCCTAGGTTAGGTTTCACAAAACCTTTTTGTGAAACCTAACCTAGAAAATTCTCCTCATAAGTTATTTATAATAAATTTTAAATTTAGGGAACGAAGGAAAGTTTATTTTTATTACAGACAAAAGGATCAGCCGGGGCTCGATTGGGAGGCGCTGGAATAGTTATTTATAATGTTTCACCTAGAACCGACACCTAAATCCTTAAAAATTATTTTTGGAAAGGTTGATAAATATAATTTTTAGGATAGATATAAAAATAAATATTATATTCTCTGTATATAATTTAATATTAAAATAAATTAAAATTTCTTTAAAAGTAAAACTTTATTTTCTTAAAAAAATCCGAAAATGAGAGGTAAGGGGGGACCCTTTGTATCACTTCAGTATTTTTGGAAGGGTTGATAAATTTAATTTTTAGGATAGAAATAAAAATAAATATTATATTTGAGCTCTGTATATAATATAATATTAAAATAAATTAAAATTTCTTTAAAAGTAAAACTTTATTTTCTTAAGAAGTGGGTCTACTCAAAACGGAAAAACATGGTAAGGGGTCTACGAAACAATAAAGTTTGGAAATCTCTGTTCTAAACCAAGTGCTCTCTCTATTTTCTTTTTGATCCTCGTATACCAAGCAACCAACTTTTATATTTTATCAATAAATTTTAGCATGGCTCTGAAAATGTTAATTCAAGTGTTTTCTTGTATAAACTCGTGCCCTAAATTAGTATTTATTTCATAAAATAAATTTATTAAATGAATTATTAACGAGAGCAATATAAGGCAGTGTGTGTGTATATGTGTGTGATGGGAGTTACCTACTCTAGTGGTTGTTGGGGGTGAACTGAACAATTTAAGTCTCCCTCCTTGTTTAAAATTATTATTCTCAAATTATCTTGTAACTTTCTAAACACACTAAACTTACTCATAGGTTAATTTAATTTAACATAATTTCGACCCTATTATCTAAGATCTTGCCTTCTACTTTAATATAAAATTTCTTCTTATTTTTTCAAAAAATATTTACATCAGATGCTCCGTCCATGGATTTAATGTAAATTTACGAAACATAAATTGTAACACGAACGAAAATTGTATATAATTACAAAGGGCGTATCTTGCTGGTTCCAGCCAGATTAGAGGGAATCATTTACTTAATTAATATTACATTGAGATATTAAGCTAAGATTAATTTAAAATATTCATATAAAATGAATATATTTAATATATTACACTATACTACTATCATTATTATATAGTTACTTAGAGTTGGTTTACGTTGGAGTCAGAATATACGATAGAAGGGACAACGATACTAATAAAGTGGAAATAAACCGGCCAAGTCTGAGTCAAACATCTTTTTAAACATTAGTAGCAATATAATTATATAGTATCTAAATAAAATGACACGTTCTGATGTGGCCATCTACTTGACTTTACCATACACTTCTGGTTGAGTTTAGTACAAGGGCCTAGATTTTAATTTTTTGACCCTAACGCCCCCCCCCATTTTTGGCAGTTGGTTTTTACATTTTTAGTCTTCTGGTAGCCCACTGATTATGTATACAAAATTTGGTTGAGTTGGATTTTCATTTTTTGATCCCTCCCTCATTTCGTGGGGTTTATTTTTGGATTTTTATTGTTCTGAGGGACCGCTGATTATGTATACAAAATTTGATTGAGTTTGCTCAAATGGCCTAAATTTTTATTTTTGCCCCCCCCCTTAATTTTGGGTCGATATGCACCAAAATCTAATCAGCTCTTAATCTCAATGCACCAAAACTACGTGCGAAATTTGGTTTTGATATTCACACTAGTTTTTGAGCTAGCTCGTCCACAAAATTTGGTAACACAGACTAAAAGATATTTTGACAAAACAGTTATTTTCTCGAAAAATATAATTTTTTCGATGTTCACTTATTTGAGCTTTTTTGTAGACCAAAATGACATGGATTCGCCCAATTTGTTTGATCAAAATAGTTTCAGTCGTTTTTGAGATATTTCGAAAAAAAGAAGCAAAAAAAAAACACTTTTTTCATTCACCTTTACAAAACTTGACATACCCTGTGTGGTACCTAAAGTAAAAAAACTATTTCTTCTTCAGAATCACTCATTTTTTTATTTTATTTTAATTTAAAGAGAAATATGGCTCATGTCGTCGAGTTTGTTAATCAAAGAAAAAGGGACTAAGAATACTTATCCAAAATACTCCACATTAAATTACTTGAAATGAAATCCTAGCGAGTTGGACAAAAAATAATATTAAAAACAGAGTTTTTAATATGCCAAACGTTTTATCAATTTATTTCTGACTTCTTCAGTGTCTTATTACTCAACTCAAGAGCATCAGAGAATTGAGTTGTGTAATGAGCCGCTGAAGAAGTCAGAAATAAATTGACGAAACATTTGGCACATTAAATGATAAAACTCTGTTATTAATTTAATTTTTTGTCCATTTCCCTATGATTTCATTTCAAAAATATATTCGATTAGTGAAATAAATAAATAAATAAATCTTTATTCCTCGATCTGCTTAGAGGGACAAGTCCTCGGTAGCTAGGTCCTCAAAAACAACAATACAATCTAACTACAATAAATTAACAAACATCAATATAAATTAACTACAACAATTTAACAAATAATAAACAAGTACAAAAAATAAAATAAAATAGAAATGTATGGTCATTAATAAATAACATGACCATAGATTTCCATCAAAAGACAAAAAGTAATTTAAAAATTCCGGGCAAAAACTCGTTCCAGGAGCAGGTGATGCATTAGCCATCCCGGCATTTGCCATAAGTTGTTAATGAAATCTGTTCAAGCCTTTAACCAGGATGGTATGACGTCACTCTACCACATCTAATCTCTGCATGTGAGAGCTAAATAAATAAACTGCAACGGATCGTTGCTAAACTTTATCCAAATTATTGGATAAAAATACTTGGTAGGTTTCACATTAAGATATAAAAAATAAAACGAATTTATTTTTAGAGAATCTTTAATCTCGATATATATATTTCGGGTGACTAACCCATCTTCAGGAGATACAGAAAGTAACTGACCTGAATAAGTCGAATTAATAATAAATTAGACAAAATTCATAAATTAGATAAATCAGGGGTATATAAATTGACTTGTGATAATTGCGACGCAATCTACATAGGACAAACTGGACGCTCTTTTAGAACTCGCTACTCGGAACATGAAAGAGCCTTTAATAGTCTCAGCAGATCAGATGATATTAATATGGAATCAACTTCTACCTTCGCCAATCATCTACATTTGAATAAACACACCTCTTCTATTAGCCACCTAGTTCCGTTACATTTCGAAAGAAAGGGCTTACGTTTAGATTTTTTAGAGTCAACCGAAATAAAATTAGCTCTCTCAAATAAAACGAATATACTAAATAACAATCAATCATTTTAGAAGTTAAAAAAAGTACAATCATTGATTACATTCTTTAAATATTTGCAAATTTGTTTTGTGTATAAATTCTCATTTCTCAGAAGACCATTCAAAATTAAACAAAATAGACTTCTCCCTCCACGAATTTTAAATATTTACCCTTTTGTTATCTTAAAAATAAATCTTACCATTGAGTTGTATTCAAATTCGAAATCCTCTTTTCTCAAAAGGCCATTCAAAATTAATCCAAAGTAGACTTCCTACCTTTTCTCCCTCCAGTAATTTTAAATATTTACCCCTTTGTTATCTTAAAAATAAATTTTACCATTGAGTTGTATTCAAATTTGAAATCCTCTTTTCTCAAAAGGCCATTCAAAATTAATCCAAAGTAGACTTCCTACCTTTTCTCCCTCCACTAATTTTAAATATTTACTCTTTTGTTATCTTAAAAAATAAATTTTACCATTGACTTGTATTCAATTTCGACTTATTCAGGTCAGTTACTTTCTGTATCTCCTGAAGATGGGTTAGTCACCCGAAATATATATATCGAGATTAAAGATTCTCTAAAAATAAATTCGTTTTATTTTTTTATATCTTAATGTGAAACCTACCAAGTATTTTTATCCAATAATTTTAAAAAATGTTTCACCAAGTACCAACACCAAATTCCTTAAAAACTGTTTATCCAAATTCATTTGAAATATTAATATGTTCTAGAGTAAAGTACTTTAAAATATAATTTTACTAAAAACTTTATTTAACCTTTTTTGTGGTCTCCAAGGTACTTAATTAGAATATTAAATTTCATCAAAATTGGTTAAGTCATTTTCAAGATATTTAGAAAAAACTAAAAAAGTACTGAAATAAAGTACTAATGTTTGTTGACCGATATGTACCAAAAACTAATCAGCGCTTCATTTTGTTAAAATACTGGTAGGTTTTCAATTTCAATTCAATCGGTGCAACGGTGTGGAAAAATTCGTGGACGAAAAAAACGATAACACACATACATACATCCATCCATCCGCACGCACTTCCAAAAAAAAATGGCACTTTTTGGCCTCTCGACGAGATTCCAGGTAATTTTTGGAAAAACCGTGACGTGCTAAAATTCAATCTCATTGAATACTTCAATTTGTGACCTTAATTGAGTCCATGGGTTCCGTAGTCTTTACCTGAGGACCCTTTGAAGTCGCGCTTGCCGCGAGACCCATTACAATACTTTCTCCCATGCTTCGCATTGGATAAAGTAAAAAATACATGATTAAATTAATATACATTTTTAATTAATCAATTTAAATTAAGGTATTAGAATTTACTTAATTAATATTACATTGACACTTTTTGCAAAGATGGTTTTAAAATATTCATATATGATGAATATATATAATGTATTACACTAATACTACTATTATTATTATTATCATTATAATTTTCTTGTAAAGAAAGTTGACTAGATAGGGAAAAAAGGGACAAAAAACTTTTATAATCAAAGTCAAATGTGAAAAGTTAGGATTCAAGTTGAGAACTGAGTGAAGATGAAAGAGAAGATTCGGAGAGGGGTGAAGGGGGAGGGGTTGGAATAGAAAAGTGTACTCGAAGGGAATCAATGAATGAATGTCTTCATTTATAACAAATGACGTTGTAGCCACTCAGGGAATGAGAAAAGAAGGAAAAAGAAAAAGCAACTGGTCCAAAAGAAATAGCAAGACATAGGAACCGATGGGGCAGAAACTTTAATTGATTCATTTTCATATTAGAAAGATTAATCTCTTCTTTTGCTTTTGATTAATGTTTTCTTTTTTTCTTTTGTTTTAGGTAAGTCCGAGAATTTTTCTACTGCGCTAGACAACGCGAAAAATGGCGTAAAAGAACTCACTCAACTCTTAAACATAAGTATAGTACCTACTTCAAAAATTCGATTATTTGTTTTTTATTCAGCTTGTCGAAAAATTGATATAGGGAAAAAAATAATTGCGTTGTTATATTTTTCGTAATTTCTTTAAAACACCTATAAGGGGCTGTTCATAAATTACATCAGACGGATTTCAAGATTTTTAGACCCCCTCTCCCCCTGTGTCACATTCTGTCTCATTTTCACTGAGCTTCACTGTATTGTGACGTCATTTTTATAATTTAATAATTGTAGATTTTTTTTTTATAAATTAAACTCAACTAAAGGATTTAATATATTTTAAGTTTAACTTCATTTTTTATCATATCATTTTTGATATTTTTTAATTTGACTTTTGTGACATTATTATATATATAGGGATTATTGATTTTATATCTTCAGAACAAAAGCCATGGTAGTATCTATAAATAAAACTTCAACGGATCGTTGCTAAACTTTATCCAATTTTTAGCATTTCACAGCGAGAAGCCTATCCATTCTTACTTAAGTTAGCTTAAAATGAACTATCTTAAAACGATCAAATGAACAAATTTTAAAGAATTTAAAATAAAAAAATTAAAAAAGTACTATCTTACTCTAGAGTAAAGTACTTTAAAATATGATTTTACTAAAAACTTTATTTAACCTTTTTTGTGGTCCCTAAGGTACTTATTTAGGATATTAAATTTCATCAAAATTGGTTAAGTCATTTTCAAGATATTTAGAAAAAACTAAAAAAGTACTGAAATAAAGTACTAATGTTTGTGGACCGATATGTACCAAAAACTAATCAGCGCTTCATTTTGTTAAAATAATAGAAGGTTTTCAATTTAAATTCAATCAGTGTAACGGTGTGGAAAAAATCGTGGACGAAAAAGACGATAACATACATACATCCATCCCCACGCACTTCCAAAAAAAATGGCACTCACTTTTTGGCCTCTCGGCGAGATCCCAGATAATTTTTGGCAAAACCGTCACGTGCTAAAATTCAACCTATATGAATACTTAATGTGACCTTAATTGAGTCCATGGGTTCCGTAGTCTTTACCTGAGGACCCTTTGAAGTCGCGCTTGCCGCGAGACCGATTGCAATACTTTCCCCCATGCTTCGCATTGGATAAAGTAAAAAAGTCGGGCCTGGGAGTCGAGAGTGTCAGTTAAAGTTGAATCTCCTATCAGTCTGAAAGCCGGCCTCTGAATTGCATCTAAGGTATTAAGAGAATGCTTGGAGTCTCCTCTCCACAAATGCGATCAATATTCGAGACAGGGGCGAATTTGAGCTTTCTAAAAGATAAGAAGTTGATTGGGGGTGAAAAAGCGTTTGGTCTGGAAAAGAAAGCCAAGCTTACATGCTGCAGCTTTTGCTACTGAAATAATATGGTCATTCCAAGAAAATTCAGAGCCTAAGGTGACACCCAATATTGATATTTTGTCACGAAATACCAATTAGCTCGAATCATGGTTCCTCCTACGCGCCTAGAAATTAAACAGCATTGCGTTTTGCCAGCATTAAAGTTTACCAAGTTGTGGGATCCCCAATTTTTATTCCTGTTTAAATCTAAATTAATCGAGGAAGCAATGTTTGCGCGATTGTTTTGTAAGGATTGAGCGTTATGGCGGGTGCTATCGTCTGCGTAACAATGTATTGGATTGGAGGGCAGATTTAAAAAGTCATTAATATAGATAATAAAGAGCGTGGGAGAAATGACTGAGCCCTGAGGAACTCCAGCATTAGTATTAAAGGACGAGGGTGATATTCTATCAACCTCGACTTTAATAGAGCTATCAAGCTACTTGCAGAGACTCGGGGGGAGGCCATTTATTTATTAATTTATTTAGCATGGCGAAAAATTGCATTTATGTAGGAAAATAATGGTGTTGTTGCTTATTATTTTTTGTTTTTGAAATATCTTTAAAACACCTATAGATATTATGGTAAAAGATCATCACAGTGTTAAGTCCTTATTTGAACAACATTATTACATAGATTTTTTAAATGATATTGAAACAAGAACGCGTTACTCCAAGAAGGTGCAACCCCTCTTGTCTTGGGTGGACACTTGCTTCGAGAAAAGTAAAATAAATTACAGGGATTGGGTCGGAGTTAAAGGTACCTCTGGATGCAGGTATTTAAAAAATAAAGGTTATAATAACTAGCCGGAAGAAAGTTTTTGTCACCAGAAGAAGAGATTAAGGAGATTGTTCGGTTAGTATCTAATTTAATCGCGAAGGGATGTTTAATGTTTGAAAATCGTGAGTTTCGATCAAATGAGGTTTAAGAAGGGATTATTGATTTCCATCACCAATTTTTTTCGATGTTTTTGAGTCGTTTTATACATGTATTATGTGAGTAGTTTTTTTTGGGAAAAAGAAAATAACAATTAAATTTTAATAATATAGGGAACTTTCCAACGGTTGTACGAATAACTAATAAGCTTAAATTTAAAAGCCATATTTGTATTATACCAAGATTCAACTTTCTAAACCTTGAATATTTTAAACTTTTTTCCCTGATTATTTTATTTTTCAAGATAAACTATTTTTTCATAGTTTTTCTTATTCTTTAATGAAGATCTTTAAAAACATTAGAATTATGGGTCTATAACTAGATTAGCGTGTTATAATAGCTAAAATATTGATCGCTTATGATTCCAGGCCTTTAATAGCTCCATGGCTCAAAACTTTGTGTCTAAACATTTTAAAAAGATTGCGTTTTTGTTTTCTAAATAAAATCTCCAGCCATGTCCAAATAAACGGACATAAGCGAGACACAAAGGCTCAAAAAGCTTAAATGCCTATCATCTGACTAAACTGTTTGAGCCCCTATTAAAAAGAAAAAAATCCCAAATGTTGCTAAGCATGTTAAGAAACAAAGTCTTAGAAAGTTTAGAAACTTTCTGAATATGTGGACGAGTCGGAAGCTTAAGAAAAGTAGCACAAGAATAATATCACCATAAATATAAAAATTGTATTTTAAAGTTTAATAAAAGCTTTTATTAAATATAATATATTGATGTTCTCAACAAGCGATTTTCAATTATTATTCTCTTATATATATATATATAAAAGTACTTTTAACATCTCTAAGTCTTTGACAAAAATAATTATAAAACAAAACACTTTTATTAATTACTCGGTATGTACTCTGAGAGCAGGGGTGTCCAAACTTTTAACTTATGCGGGCCGGAATTTGAAAAAAAATGCCTCGGACCGCATATAAAATATACAGGCCCACCATGTACCACATTTTGAATTATGACGCTTTGACCAAACTATGTATACAAAATTTGGTTGGTTTTTGCATTTCTAGCCTTCTGGGGTCCACAGAATATGTATACAAAATTTGGTTGCGTTTGGTCGAAAGGGCTAGAATTTTCATTATTGACCCTCTCCCTATTTTGTCTGATAATGTCTAAAACACATTTAAAAAAAAAATTTTATGATCTTTTCAAAAATATATTCGGTTTTTTTCTATTTAAATTTTTTCATTTTTTTATACCTCTTCAAAATGTGGTAGATCTTTATGCCCCACCTTGTATATTAAAAATTGAAAATCTCTACCCCTTTATTCTTCGAAAACTTTTGGGGAGATTTTCAATTTCTTCTTATTTTGAAACATATATATCAGATTGAATCAGATATGTTTTTAAATAAGCACATAAATATCTTAATGATTCAAGGAAGTTTATAATTTTATATCAGCGCCCATTCATTTCAATGCTGGGCCGCATGCGGGGTTGGACAGCCCTGCTTTACCTGGTGCGAGAATTAAATTCACTCGAAAATTTCTATTAAAAAAAACTGAGAAATTATTTTTTTAAACTCAGTATATTTTTTTAAGTAAAAATACAGAGATAAGTGAAAGTCATGTTCTCCTCACAAAAATCTACAAAAGTACTATCGGATGATTATTTTTACTAAGATAAATAATAAACATTTAAAATCTTTATTTTATATATTAATTCTTTGGAGTGGGGGGGGAGGGGCTTTCGACCCACTCGACCAAGGGGCAGGTTCAAAATAAGTAGATGGTTAGATAAGATATAGAATTTATTATCTAGATTTGAAATTTGAAGGTATTTTTAGAAAATATTGAAAAATCCCCTCCATACCTCCCCTCTTTAGTTGCAATATAAGGAAAGGAATCCTAGCACCCTAGCCATTTGTGCTCAGACTTTCTTACTGGATACATCTTTGGAAATTGTTCCTTAAGAGTGAATAGTGAACTATTTCCTGCCCTTATTAAATATAATCAACCCTTACATTATTTAACGACGTCTTGAATAAAATTAAGTGACTTTTTCATTAATTATCCCCAAGGACCTTTTTTAACTTCTTCATCCAAATTAAACCAAATTTTAGTTTTAGCTATTTAACAACATTTTGAATGAAATTAAGTGACTTTTTCATTAATTATCCTTAAGGACCTTTTCACAATCTTGATCCAAATATTAGATTTAGCTTTCAAATAATGTTTTGAATAAAATTAAGTAATTTTTTCCATTAACAACTAATTATTAAGGTTATTTTGAAATTTTTCTATCAAAATTCAAGTATTTTCTTAATTTTATTTCTAATTGAAAATTGATCAAATTAAGCCCTTAATATTTGTATTGATAAATTTATATTGTTTTTCGTTTACTTACTTTTCTCAGTGTCATCTCTCTTAAAATTTAAATTTTAAATTTTAATATGAAATTCTATAACATATGCCTAATATTGTCCATTTTCCGAAAAACTCTTTTTATAAAATAAGTGAAAAACAAATTTATAAACTTGATTGTTCTTTCTGGCTACGAGAGGCTGAGATCCTGATTTCAGAATTAAGGCGGGACGGTAAGTCCATTCAATGTTATCTAATAACTAAACCGTCCCATTTTAAAAAAATAATATAATTTTAAGAATATATTAATTTTTACACTCTTACTATCTCTCTCTCTCTCTCTCTCTCTCTCTCTCTCTCTATATATATATATATATATATATATATATATATATATATATATATATATATATATATATATATATATATGTAGTATATCTATTTTTACTTTCACATTTATATTCTATAGAATATAATGGGGAAGTATTGCGATTGCCTGCATGTGTCCTGACTCTTTGAGAGCTTGTTATATTTTAATTACTCAAGTATTCATATTAAATTTTTATTTTCACTTAAATCTATAGCTAGCTGGAAGGTCAAGCTCCTAGAGCTCCACATAAAAACTTCAATTTTACTAAAACAAATTTTAATAATAATCCATTGCAAAAAATCAATTTAATAATTTATAAATAAATTGGCACGTTCTGATGTGGCCATCCACTTGACTTTAACATACACCATCTGGCCCCTTCTTATTATATTTTATATTTTATTTAATAACATTATTTATAATCATGTAAGGCGAGAGGAGTAGGGGGCTAGTTTTTGCATGTTTAGACTACTCAAAATAGATTCATCCGTTTTTGAGATATTTCGAGCAAAAAAAAACATTTTTTCCATGCACGATTACAATACTTGACCATACCCTGTATGGTAAATTAAAAAGGAGAACAAATCTTCCGAAGCGTTGGTTTTTGAGTGATGAAAAAAATGAATATCTAATTAATCTACTTTATTCGAGAGAATTTTTTTCACTATCCTTGGGTTGCCTTTCCATCACTTATCAATCGAAAGTTATAAAGCACAGTTCCTTTTCTAAAAATGCAATCGTTTTGGTACCAGAACAAGCTTTCAACGACTTTGGGTTTTTTGAGTACATACTCGTAGCTCTCTTTCTCTCAAAAAAAGAGTGCCCAAGCTTCGATTGATATTTTCATAGTATCAGCCTTATTCACTGAGTCCCTCAAGGCGTACATTTACCTATATTTTGGCTTGTGGTTTTCGTGACTATAAACAGAAACCCGTAGAAGGTTCATTTTGGTAAAGAAATGTTCATATTTTCTTGGTAGCAGAATTTGAGTTTTCTCTGTCTTCGGAACTCTCAGATGAAAATTGCAGAAATTCAGAAATAAATCTAATTGTTATATCGACCTCTTCTCTAGTTCGTTTTTGTTTAATAAACTCTACTTTTGTGCCTAGATTCTATTTTCTTACTTACTTAACACATATATAAGACGAAAAATTGCTAAAAATATTTTTACTTTTTCTTTCAATTCACATTTAAAAATATTACCTACATGTAATATTATGATGGGGTTTTCATTTTTTTACCAAAAATCTATATAATAATTTTATGATGTAATAATTTTCATGTAGGTATATCTAATCAATTAAAAAAATCAGTTAAATTTAATTTTCATTATATATAACTTTATTTATTTTTGAATCCGCATTCCTCAATCTCGCATTTATAAACATTTATTTTGAAATCAGAAAATAATTATTTTAATTAGAAATAAATTCAATCGAATGTGAATAAAATATATAGCTAGGTATATGTTTTTTTTATTTAAATATATTTCAACAACAGTATGGTAAATAAATTTGAAATATAATATTTTTACATATTTTAAAAAATAAACATGAATTTTTTACGTCAGAATGTTTTAGCTGGGGAAGACAAATAGATTATATTTTTTTATGATTACGCTTTACTCATATAGTGATTTTTTATTATTATTTATTTTTTTATTTTTAGATTTGAACTAGATGAAATTTATTCTAGCGCAACATCATCCATTCATTTGACACTCGCGTAAATAATGTATTTAAAAATTTGGGACAACTCTAACTATATTATGCTATTTTAATATGATATCGCGAAGAATTAACAACTCTGCTACTCTCGATAAAAAAAATATTTTCTAAAAAAGCATTATCATGCCTATCAAAATTCATTGTATTATAACAATGATATTTTATGAGATATTAATTATTTTATCTAAATGTCTGTAAGTTCGTGAGTTTCCAAATTTTGTGGGGCTCAAAAAATAATTAGAATATCAAAACTAAATTTAATATTTAGTTATCTTATTGGTATTAAGTGTTGATTAAATTTTGTTTGAAACATTCCACAACATATTGTATGTATATGTTCTTGACATTTACTCTTTTCAAAAATAATTTATATCTCTCAAGAGATCATCATTACTCTGGTTACTACAGAACAATTTTTGTAGGCCTTAAGGCCTCAAATTCACTCATTTTTATCAAATTAGTTTTTATTAACCCTTTTTCAAATATCGCCTTAGAGTGTAAACTTGCTAAATCCATTTTTTATCATGTATGACATATTAATACCGTTCGAAAGAAAAAGAGATACAGACAGCATCCTCCAAGTAAAACTGCTACTTAAAATTATGGTCGTAAGTTGAAGAAAGAAAATGTGAAAAATAGTTTCTTTACATAACAACAATATTAAATTTTATTTGTTTTTTCTCTGCTCTGTAAAATTTCCTTGTTGTGAGTTAGCAGGTTTACACTCTAAGGCGACGATATTTAAAAATAATTTATATGATATATTGTAGATATCTGTTGTTTATTTATACAAGAAAAGGTAAATAATTCTACATACATTTAAAACACGAATTTTTTAAAATTACAACAGCGGTCTTTTGGCCACAACTAAAAACAAATTAGCGCCTAGTGATGCAACCCGCCATATAGAACTTTCGATGCGAATACATATCTAATGACTACCAGGCGGCGCTGACTCTGTAATAAATATCTACCCTAAATATTATATACCATACAAGTACTTACAGAATAGTGAAAACCTGAACCCATTGGAAAATCTTAAAGGACCCCTGTATGGCCAGGGATCTCCCTTTGAAAATCCCAATAGGCTTTCTAACCACTCTTAACTCTATATCAGTTGTTCTAATGAGATAAAGTCATTAATCTCCGGTTCATTTATTCGTAATATTTTAAGCATATAACATACTAAACAAAGTAGTGTGCATGCGCAATATAACTAGTTTCACGCGTACATAACCAGAGCCGAGCACCTCCTTTTTTTTCTACCCCATTAAATATTGAAAATAAAATTATATAAATGTATGCGTGATATCAGAGCCTTTTTTCATATGATACCTATATTTAGAGCTAATGTCCGATTTAAGAGTCGATCAGCATAGAATAAAACTTTTTTAATTTTAATTAATTTAGGTGATCGTTTGGTTTGCGATTTCACATAAATCAAATTGAAACGCCAGCAGATGTTGCATATAAAGCCTCTCTCTGTCTCTTTCCCTCTAATGTCTCCCAAATCAGGTGATGTCATCCGAACACGTTTTAAACACGTGCAAATAGAAACGTTAATTCAACATTTGTGTTTTTTTATACTGGCTTTGACAATGTCCATCCGTATGATGCTGAAATTACTATCAGCCAGAGGGATGGGCAGAGGATTTCGGGGGTTCGTTTTGGAATCAGCTAGAGTGAGGACAAAAACGCAAACCAGCAGCAGCAGCAGCTAGAGCAAACAGTCAAGAAGTGATTGCCTTCCTCTTCTGTCAAGTCACAAACATCAATCTCGAGGCTCTAGTCAGCAAGAAATTCTCTAGTTATGATACGATATCTAACACCCATACACACGCACACCTACATATAGAAATTGGTCCAAAAACATATCGCTAAGTCTAAAACAGATGATTGTTATAATATCACAACAAAAAACTATTTTATAAAGAGAAACAAAGAGGTTGTCCTCTGCTTTATGCAAATAAACAACAAATATTAAAAAAATCACCTCAACCCAGGTAGGTAGCACAAGAATAATCTATAAATATTCTGATATCTTCTCTGGACATTGGAATATCCTGTGAATAATAGATATTATATATTTTGGGAATTTTCTTAGAACTAAAATATTCGTAAATTTTTATAATTTTTCTAACTGATATAACAAAGAATAATTGACCTATCAATGACAAGTGTTTTGACCGCGCTTTGTTTGAAAAATATATTTTATCACGAGACTATTGCGGATGGATCACATCTTTTTTCTCTCTTGGTCAGACTTAAGACTCCACAGACTTTAATAGCATAATCCGCAGTAGTCTCGTGATAAAATATCTTTTTAAATAAAGCGCGGTCCTACTTCATTGATAGGTCAATTATTCTTTGTTATATCAGTTAGAAAAATTATAAAAATTTATTTAAGATCATTATTTCAAGTTAGAATTTTTTTTTACATTATTTATTGGCATCGGGCACAAACCCATTTTGCCAAAGTTAGAAATATAGTTCAAATATTATTTTCACTCAATATTTGACAAAAATTCCCTACAGTTGATTCGTGATTGAATCAAATGTAGAAAACTTTCGGTTAAAATATTTGTGTAGGACATTAAATTCCCTTTTCCGGAATATTCCTAGTTGCGCATTCTTAGAATATTCGGAAAAGAATATTCTCAGAAGATTAAATCCCATACAAATATTCTGTGGATCTCCTGGAGATAATTGGAATATATATGTCCTTTAAATAACTTCTTAGAATATTCTGGGGATAATTGTGTGTTAACTGGGAAACTGTAACTTTAATCAAAGTTGGTTCAACCCCAATCCAGTAAAAAGTGGGTATCATTGGATGAATCCGGCCATAATGGCAAACACGGCTCCCATGGAAAGTACGTAATGAAAGTGAGCTACCACATAATATGTGTCATGCAAAACAATATCAATTAAAGAATTTGCCAAAACTATCCCCGTCAGACCCCCAATAGTAAACAAAAATAAAAATCTTATAGTCTAGATGGAGTCAATTCAAAGATAAATAAAAATCCTATAGTCTAGATGGGTCAATTCAAAGATGTTGTTTTGTAAATTTTTAGCTTTCATTCTTAATTCATAATGAAATTTCGATTTTTGATTAAAATAGATCAAAGTATTATTAAATTATTTGACAAGAATAAAGATATTCTGACTTAATAGGGTGTCATTTTTTCGTTTTTTAATGTACTTTTTGAAAACAATTTCAAAAATTGAGAACAGCAATTTTTAATGCCTTTCTACAAAAAATTGGATTTCCTTTCAATGGGACTCGTTCTATTTTTTCAAAAAAAATTCACAAAATTCATCGTTAAAAAACACAATTTTTGATCTATTAACGAAAGAATGGATTCAAATAACATCTAATTAAAAAAAAATTGATTTTTTTTTTGTTATGAAATCACGATAGTTGATTTAAATAATGTAAACATAAACATTTTTCATTCAAGTAGAACTTGCTTTTTTTCATTCAATCATTTCATATCATTTTTTGTGTAAATTATTATACATATTTTACAGTTTTTAATTAGTTGTTGTTATAACAACCTAGCCACTATTAACAAAAGATTCACTTTGATTTACAAAATAGGAACAAGAAGTTGTCCTTTGCTTTTAAAATATTTAAACGTCGAAGGAGACAATAAAACAGTGTATCTTCTGCTGGAATTATAAATTTTATTTATTTATAACGAGACTAATAGTCTCATTATAAATAAATAAAATTTATAATTACAACAGATGTCACACTCTTTTATTGTCTCCTTCAATATATAAAAATTCTGCTACTCTCGGCAAAAACTTTCTATTTAATTATTTAAACGTCTCTATCTCCTAATATATATACAGATAGTATCAAGCAGAGGACAACCTCTTTGTTTCTCTTTATCTCTATCTCCGTAAATAATGGTCTGAGAGCCTTAAAACAATCAACAATCAACAAACTACAATTTTTTAAAAATTTCAAAAATTATTTGTCTTTAAAATCTTTAAGAAACGTCTCTATCTCCTTAAAATAATAGTCTGAGAGCCTTAAATAAAAGACCTAGAAAAAAAAATTGAAATTTTTTACAGTTTTTTTTTAAGAACAAAAAGTGAAACCAGGTCGTTTAATCATATTTTCCCCCTTTGAATACTCATCCCCCACTTATTTATTGCCCCTCTCTGATAACCCAAATCGTCCCCAGGTTAGAGAACCACTGATCTAGAGTTAATAAACTTTAACATTTATTATCTCGAAATTATAATTATGGACTTGATCCCTCTTTAGCTCTGATCGCCTAATATATATACCTATATATTAAAAAAAAGAGAACATTCTAAGTTTATAGGTTAATGAAAATTAAAGAATTTATATACTATACATATAATAGTCATTTTAAAATAGAAGTTTTTATTTGAGTTATTACAGAGTTCATTATTTTAAAAAATGTATTCCCCCATATAATATTTTATAAAGATAATTTAATTAAAAGACTGTAATGATTTAACTACTTATGTTAAATCTGGGTGAGCCCAATTTAGGATTTAATTGTGTAATGGTATTTTTAGCACTCTGGAATTAAAAGATTGAAGTTTTGATAGAAAGATTTTAATTTATGTAAAAGAATAAGCATTGGTACAATGTATGTTAGAGAATAATTATATATCAGTAGAAAAGACAATGAAAAGATTTTGATTCAAACAAAGAAGAATAAGCATTGGTACAATGTGTATTAATAGAATAATAATATATATCAAGTAAAAAGACAATGAATACAGCGATTGAAACAAATTGAAACTGTGTGTGTAGTAGACTTGAATTCAATATAAGATTTAATCAACAGAAAAGTGAACAATAATGGTGGACAGCATGTATCAGCTGAGTCATAGAGTTTGTGTCCGCTGGCGTGCCTCCGAGCTGACTGACTCCGCCAGTCGAGATCTCCTTCCACGCGCAACTCATGATAGCAACAGGACGGGGAGCAAATGGCAGGCTTGCCAACTACCTACTAAGTGAAACAATAAACAAACCTAGCAAACTATACGCCGATTATGAATATAAAGGCCAAGGGGTGCTCATTTCATTACATCCCCGGACGGAAACATTAAAACTGGACACACTCATAGGAATTAAGTAGCGACAATTTAATGCTAGTCAACACTAGACAGCATTCAAATACCTCGCTTTCATGGAATAATATTGACACATAAGAAAAATCACTGTACTGAAGCTACGTTAAAATAAAACATAAAAATAACAATGAATGTATAGTGTTGAATGGACATGACTGGTTTCAAATCAGGAACGGAACTTTCCAGATCCAACAGTATGAGCCAGACGCACCACAACGAGCGTCACCGCGGCCAAGACGTGGGAGCAAAGATTCATTGTCAAACTAAAGGGAATTCAGGATGGCTGTTAAGAGCGCACAGCCCTACCCTGTGGTCTCTGAAGCCTACAGGGCGGACACTAGCATGTCCTCAAAACGAGCCGCTGCCAAATCAGAACCAGAGTGGATGCTGAGACAGCTGGATACCGTAGCTGTCGGGTGGCCAACCGCAATCGCCTCCAACTGGGCACAAAATTTATCTCATGTACGAGGCTTTAAAGCCTCCTCCACTGCTCAGAGTGAATGGCCCGCCTCCCATTTCTCCAGAACTCGTCCCAGTGGGATTGCAGTCAGCTCATTCCTCAATAGGAGTCTATGCCCTGCGGACTTAGCCGCCAATCCAACTGAGGCTCTTAGGCCTTCTTCACTACACTCAATAGGGTCCATGCCCTGCGGACTTAGCCGCCAATAACTAGGCTCTTAGGCCTCTTTTCTCCATCTTCCACACAGAAAAAAAGGGGGGGAATTGACAACAACGAATCTCCGGTCCCACACACGCCAATGACCCACGACCATAGCGGAACGTCCTTTTAAACTGGCTTCAAATTCCAGTTCCACTCCAAAAATCACGCAGGATGAACACTCAACAGTGCTCTACATTCTTTAAACTGGACCATTAATGACCTTGACTGAAAACAAAAAAATTAAATATTTATAAAAAAACAATTATACTCAACACAATATTAAACCATTAAAGCATGGCAGAATTTAGACCGCCCGCTTCACAACATCAACTCGCCAATAACCAGCAACCTCAACACATTATCTCACTTTTGCTCTTTCTTTATGCGAGTTAATAAAATAAAAATTATAAAAAAATTAGTGAAAAATTAATGTAAAAATATTTAATCAAAATAATCATTAAATTAAAGAATTAAAATACGCGTAATTAATAGCGACCATCCGTCCATGAATTCTTTGATTGATCAAAAATAATAAACAACACAACCATGGCTCTCAGATTATAGAGCCTTATAAAGTTTAGAGAACACTTCGTGAGGCTGCAAAACATTTCACTTCCCAAACACAGATCTTTTATTCACAGTTGACAGGCCACAGGATTTAAATTATTTGATATGACTATTAACCCTTAGTTTACTTGTTCCTTTGGAACTAATGTCTAAATGTAGTTATACAAAAAGATTTTTGAAAGAGACTTTCAATAAAATAGACTGATATCAGAAAAGGATTACAAGAATGTTTGTTGACAAATGCATCTCATTTGGCAGGATATGAACCCATACCAACTGCTTGGAAGACAACTATAGCTGATCTTTACTTGTTATGCATTCAATAAACAAATTGGACTTGTTTCGGAATATATAAAACTGACTATATTAAACATAGAATAATGAGCGGGAAGTTATTTACTATCATAAAATGCTCCTATATAATTAGGAAATTCACTGAAATTATTAGACTGAGCTGTTGTAGATTGCATTTGTTATTAATAGAATAATGTATTTAAGGTGGACGCATTGGATCATTTAATTATAAAATAATTTGTAGTTACAAAAAGATGCAATAGGAATTCTCAAATAAACTCTTGTAAGGAGATTTCTTTAATCAAAACCAAATGTTTTGAAATATTTTAACTTTATCCATAAAAAGATTGTTGAACTATGGAATTTAATATTGATTACTAATAGAATAATTGGCTAAAGGCGGATATCTAACCATTATCGTTTTAAACTCCAATTATAAACAATTAATAAAATGATCCCTAACAGGGATTGAACTATTTATTTTTAGATACATAGAATTCAGACTTTATTAAAGAATTGTCCAACAAAAATTAGATGGGCAATCTTCATATAAACAAATGAATGAACCTAATCATTCGATTGAACACCTTTGGTTTGTTTTACTTACGAGTAAATACTTCTGTTCAGTAGTTCATCAGCATATACTACGGAACAATATTGTGGTACCTTTGGATATGATTGAACTTCGATGTAAATAAAAAATTTTACTATGTATAAAATATACTAGTGATCCCACAATAAATAAACTAAATATATTTTATATTATTTGATATCTGTTTCTCAGAATTAGAAGAAACTTTGCTTCGACAATTTGTTAATAAAGTAAATATAGAAATGACATTTTGATAAAGTTGCAGAGTACTATCTCATGGATTATTTTACTCCATGGGACTTTGCCGCTTGCCTTCTGGGCGACTCAAGCCTACAACCCCATCGGATGGCCAATCAGCCATGCAGTTTGCTTGCAGAATACCTACACTGGACTGGCTAAAAGTTTTAGTCGTCGGTAAGCCGTGACTAGTTTGAATAAAGCAGCATTGCCATACCAAGCGTAGAATAGAATTAAGAATTATTCTCCATTGGAAAATTACCCAGGTTTAACGTGAGTTGGAAAATGAGCGGAAAACATTTTAGATAAACCAGGATACAAAGAATGACTCAAATAAACATGACCTCGAACAGACATCTGTGAACGGAGGACACTTGAGCACGATTCAGACAAGATAGAATTACTTTTTCAGAGAGAAATCCTACATGATTCTAAAAACCAATATTCAATTGGGGATTTTCTGGTGCATTAACACACTTGGTTGAGAATTAACAATTTTCCCATAAGAAAAACTTATGTTCGGAAGAATATCTATCAAAAAAATATAGAACTAGCTAATTCCTATGCAATTTACTTGAAATTATTAGCAATAATGGATGACATGAGATAATTCAATTTTTGTGGACAGACTGACAGATTGTCAACAAAATACAATTATAATTATCTGTAAGTAAAATGAATTAATTCAATTTATAAATTTCACGTCAGAACCAATTCAATTGTTCTTTAACTTGAAACTTTAATTATTTCAAGGATTAGGCTTATCTCTTTATGACTAATTAATGAAAATTATCTATTACTGATAAGGATTAGATTCATTATTATATTGAAATTTTTGGAATTATCCAAGACTTTATAGAATTTCAAAAATATTATAGTGAAGATTATAATATTATTTTAAATTTTCCAACTAAGAAAACTTAAAAAAATTACTTTTTGAGGTTAAAGAGACAATTACTTGAAATGTATTTTCCTTTAGGAAGAAAAATACGGACTTTTGAAATCTTAATTATATTAAGGATTTTTCTTAATAGAATGAATTTTTTAGAATCTCAATATTACATACAAAATTACTTGATGAAATTATAACACAATTCATCAATTTGACAGACAAAGAAATATTTATTCGAATTTTATTTTTCTTTAGAAAGAGACAGACTGACTTTTTAAATCTTAATTATATTAAAGATTTTTCTTTATGAAAGAAAATTTTTAGAATTTCCTAATTTTAAACAAAAACGGACTTCAGTTAAATTTTACAAAATTTATTAAGAGACAGACAGACCATTGAATTACCTCTAAAGATATAAGAGAATAAAAAATATAAAATAAACAAAATTATTTACAAATTTTACAAATAATGAAAAATATTGGGATTAAAAAAAAAGGGGGGAAAAAGAGAAGAAAATATAGAATTCATTAGAGCAAGCCCCACTGATCAACGTGTGGTTTGTAAACCTTCTTTGAGGTTACTGCTCTGGGCGAGGAGTAGAATTTTTTTAATAAACAGAATATTGTAGACACTCTGCTGCTTACCACGGAGTTGTCTGCACATACATACGTGCCCCCGCGGCGGATTTCAGCCACTCGGAACGGGCCGTCATACAGTAGGGGAAGAACTTTTTGACAAACTTTGTCAATTAATGATGACAGTACCTTTGGATGGTCATAGTGCACATAAGCACGAAAAGCCGGTTTAACTCCTTTGCATGGTACGCTCAGCCGGGTTGGCCTGTTGATTGCGGATGGCGACAAATAGCAATTCAGTGCCCATTTCACCAGTGAAATCTTGAAATTTCTTAGAGGTGAATTGAGTTCCGCGATCAGTTAGAAGGGTTATGGGAATCGGGTAGGTTTTGGTCTTGAAAGGAACTACATCAGTTAGTTCAATCACATGTTGGTAGCCCTTCATACACCCAGGCTCGGGGGAAAATATATCCTGGAACTCATTTAAGAGTTCATGTACCTGTCCGCTCTCTCTAGAGAGGATGCGGGCTCAGGCACATCCTCCAGAGGCAGCAGTTGTTGGGATAGACTCTTTGTCCTGGTTTCACAAAGGGCCACCGCAAAAGACTCTTGAAAATGGACCGGGACCTCGGGAACACTATAATTTTGACCCTTTATCTCAATTGCTACAGCATGGGACTGAAAGGATAGTTTTACGAGGTTTTCCTGCTCAAGTTTTATCTCGTCAACCTCCCCTCTCATTGGTTCCCTGTTCCGAACATAACAGTCTACCTTACCTTCCAGCCTATCTATTTGACTTTTTAGGTCCCTACCCATTTCCTTCATTTCAGTCCTTAAACCCGCTATGTTAATAGTTGAAGTATCCATATTGCTATCCATTTTCTTTTCTAACTCGATTTTTAAGCAGTTTATTGAACTATTCATGTTACCCTCCAAGCAGTTCATATCATTTTTTAAATCATTCTTTAAACAGTTTATTGAACTATTTATATCATTCTTTAAACTACCCCCAAAACCCTTAAACAATGCCGTTATCTGTGCCATATCAATTTGTGTTTGTGGGAGACTAGGTTGTAAAAAATTCTGTGTAATATTGGGCTGTGAAATGCCCTGCAACTCACATGATATCGTCTCCACGTTGTCCTGGTTTGGTTGGCTGTCAAGGTTGTTTAACACCGAGGAGTGTGCCAATGGTTGTTGCTCTCCTTCTTCCAACAGTTCTGCGATTGACGTCATTGTTATTTCAGGACAGATGGTATCACTATTAAAAAAATTAAAGCAAATTAATTAGGCCTTTCACGCCAATTATTTCACAAGACTTTGGACCAAAAAAATAAAATGATAATTAATTACAACAATTACACACAGGTTGAACTTGTTTCACTCGTCATATCGGTGCGGTCCTCCATGTAATGATTTAACCTACTTATGTTAAATCTGGGTGAGGCCCAATTTAGGATTTAATTGTGTAATGGTATTTTTAGCACTCTGGAATTAAAAGATTGAAG
This sequence comes from Forficula auricularia, assembly GCA_024734495.1. Classification (NCBI taxonomy): domain Eukaryota; kingdom Metazoa; phylum Arthropoda; class Insecta; order Dermaptera; family Forficulidae; genus Forficula; species Forficula auricularia. Next base: position 9,101,646 of record JALMQS010000150.1, on the reverse strand, counting down.
TTTTTGATAGAAAAGATTTTAATTTATGTAAAAAGAATAAGCATTTGGTACAATGTGTGTTAAGAGAATAATTATATATCAGTAAAGAAAGACAATGAAAAGATTTTAATTTAAACAAAGAAGAATAAGCATTTGGTACAATGTGTATTAATAGAATAATAATATATATAAGTAAAGAAAGACAATGAATACAGCGATTGAAACAAGTTGAAACTGTGTGTGTGTAAAGTGACTGAATTTAATATAAGTTTAATTAACAAAGAAAGTGAACAACAATGGTGGACAGCATGCATCAGCTGAGTCATAGAGTTTGTGTCCGCTAGCGTGCCTCCGGCTGACTGACTCCGCCAGTCGAGATCGCCTTCCACGCGCAACTCATGATAGCAACGGGGCGGGGAGCAATGACAGGCTGCCAACTGCACCTACTAAATGAAACAATAAAACAAACCTGGCAAGCTATATGCCGATTATGAATATAAGGGCCAAGGGGTGCTTATTTCATTACAAGACCTTCGCTTAACTCAACTTTTTGATTTGTTTTTCTTCGTTAAAGTTGATTAATTAAGGAATTATTTCTTAATCGATTCTTTTTCAAAAGCTCAATGCTATATAAATTATCATTAAATATACATAGGTACTTAGTCTGATTGTGTTCGTTAAATGTCAATCTCAATTTCTATAGACTATCACTTTAATGGGAATGATGGAGAAAAGATATATAACTTTTAATTAATTTAGTTTTTTATAGGAGACATTCATTTCAGATTGATAATTATTTTTTTAATGACATTTTCTTTTTCGTATTAAAACGAACTTTAAATTTTTTAAGTAATTTGAAAATTTATATATATTTTAAGGTTATTTTTAAAATAAATATTTTAATGCTTCGTTACTAAATGACACCCTAGTGGCAAGACAATGTTTTGAAAGTATTTTCCACAAAGGACAGTGGCGTAGCCAAAGGGGAGCGAAGGGGGACGACGGCCCCTCCCGCCCTATCTTTAGCGCCCCTGCTCTTATTATTTACATCTAACAAAATCAAAAGGGAAAAAAACAAGAAACTTGGGGGAAAATGAGTACCTTTTTAGGGGTTTTTATTTATATTTTTGTTGGACCACTTTATCACAGGTAGCACAAGGATAATCTATAAATATTATGCTAATATCTTCTCTGGACATTGGAATATCCTGTGAATAATCTTTCAATCTTCGTAGATATTCTGGGAATATTCCTAGAACTAAAATATGCGAGTAGGACATAAATTCCTTTCCCGGAATATTCCTAGTTGCGGATTCTTGGAATATTCGGAAATGAACATATCTCAGAAGATTGATGCTCACTAAACTATTCTGTGGATCTTCTGGAGATAATTGGAATATATATGTCCTTTAAATAACTTCTTAGAATATTCTGTAGATATTGGTGTTACCGGGATAAGCTGGTAAATGGTTTAATCAAAGAAAAAGTAACGTATTTTGTTTATTTTAATTCACACCGTATCTACCCACACTGTTAAAAAAATTGTAAATTTACTATTATGTTTACAATATAAATAGATAGAAAATAAACAAGATTGAGTATTGTAAAAAAAAATACCATATTATATTGGTAAAATCACATTAACTCATTATAAAAATACAAAAAATAAATTTTACCTCTACTATTTTCTTTTATTAATTAGATGAGGTATTACTAAAAAACATGTTGAAAGATTACAATGCTGGTATGTAATATGATTAAAAAGTTTTGTAGCCGAAGTTCCCATTTTTATAGTAAAATTATAAGAAATTTTTAACAGTGCCTGAAAAAGAAAAAAAATCGCTTAATTCAAATAATTTTGGTCAGAGTAGTTTGGCCCCACCCGCCCGAAAAGTCTGGCTACGCCACTAACAAACGTTATCAAGATTATGACCCAAAGTTTGTCCTACTAAATTTGAATCTAATATTAGGTGACCAGAATTTCCACTAATGGTAGGATATACTGTTAAAAATTTCTTATCTAATTTTATTATAAAAAATGTGAAGTCCGGCCTCAAAACTTTTTAGTAATATTACATACCAGTATTGTAATCTTATGGGAAGGCAATGGGAAACCACCCCTGTGAACATTTCCCTATAGGAAAATTACAATGGAGAGGATACTCTCCATAGTAATCGTCGACTCTCGGAATCGAGCATATGGCACTTGAAGAAGACGAAGAATTGTAATCTTACAACATATTTTTTACTCATACGTATCTAATTAATACAAGAAAAAATTAAAGTTAAAGTTAGTTGTATTTTTTCAATGAGCTAATGGAATTTTATCAATAAAATATAGTATTTTTTTAGTAATGGTATTGAAGCTTTTATTTTTGTGATTGATTTGATTAAAATTTGAATTTTTTTTGATAATAATTTAATTATAATTATTTATTGAACAAGCACAAATAATACAATACAACTACGACCTTTCGATCGACTTATTCTGCGATTGTTCTCAAGTATGAACATTGACCACCCACTCCGATTTTTGTAGTATTTTTTATTACTATCCCGAATATAAATTTCCTATCTAGTTGTATTGTAAACATCTAGTTTTACAGTTTTTAAAAACATGTAATGCTCAGTCCGACAGGGGGCGCTGAGGTCGTAAGTGTGTTGGGTTTTTTGACTGGACTGTACATGAAGTCTATATAAGCCTGACCGACACGTGATTGGCTCAGTTAACCTATAATCGGAGTGGGTGCTCATACTTGAGAACAAGCTATAATCTGTTTCCTACACCAATTCACACACACAAACACATTCATAGCTGTAACGATGGGCTAAAATGGGCATTTAGTTCCTGATGCCAAAAAATCTAGAGAGACATTCCCCAAGACGACTTCATAAATAGGCCTGCATCGTGCATTCTGATGAAGTTTCTCATTTAAAAATGTGAACCTAGGTGGTATGTGCTGAAACTTTTCCTTCGATAAACAATTCAGCCACCAAAGCATCACGTATGCAAACAAATTCTTAGAAGTCAAAAGAAAACAAAAATATATTTATATTTACTTAAGACATTTATACTTTGTTTGAGTTGATCTTCAGTCAAGCAACAGCAAGTTAACAAAAGATAGACAACGAGATTTTTAATAAAATAAGTGGCTATAAAAGAAAAAAGTTTTATTATTTTTGATTCTCTTGGTTACTTAATTTCTAACCCTTAGTCTTTACTTTTTCAATCTCTTTAAACAATTCCTCTCTCAAAGTGAATTTTTAAATTCGTCGATGATATCAGATGATTCATGAGCTACATATTTTTTCAAACCGTTGCGTGATAGGCTGTTAAATATTAATAAAAATAAAGTTTTATTTTGATAAAAGTAGATTATTTCATATTCTATTTAAAGTGGAAAAGTTAATATTTAAATTTTCTATTCAAGCTTTTATTTTTGTGTGTAGAAATATCATCACTCAATTAATCATCAAGTGTTGTTCTATAATAGCTAGGAAGCTCAGAATGTGTCAAAAACTCTACAGGGGTATTTTGATACAGTAACAATACCATACACACTTTTATAGATATATAATGGTTAATTAACACTTTTGTTTAATTATTTTTAATGACACCAGAATAGAAGGGTAGAATAGAATAATAGAAGAAGGGTGGCTAAATTAAAATTTGTAAAATAAAAGTTAATTAAATTAATAGAATATTTATTTTATAAAATTCATTCAAAACTTAACGAGGTTTGTGACTTTTTATCATTTTTATAAGAAAATTCTCAAAATTTTACCATCGAATCATCGATGTATTAAATATTTATTCCCGAAGTTTGGAGTTGATCGTCTGCCCCATTACCGAGAAATAAATTATTGAAAATAGTCTCCTCTTAACACGGAAGTAAATGGACCGAGCTTTTAAAAGAGCCTATAACTTCTATAAAAATTATACCATTTTCAACAAATTTATACATATCAATAATTCAACTTTTATGAATCGAATGATACATTTTTCAATAGATTTGACAGTGTAGTTAATTAGTAATATTCATAAATGTAAAAAATAAAAAGTTATTTGCATCCAACAGAATATAACAAAAGCTCTAGTGTAGAATTCCTACTCTATTTCTTGAAATCGTTTTTGTGTTAAATAAATGTTTTTATAATGAGAAAAAATTTATCTCAATATTCTTTTTATTAATATTATCAAAACAAAGATTTTTATTCGAAATTAACCTCATTATTAACAATTTTTTTGATTAAAAAATTTAGTAGGCAGAAGTTGTCACTCTGCAGAAATACAAAATATTTTTTCGTAGATCAACCATATAGATAAGCTGTCTCGAACCTCCTTAAGTAAAAACTAAAAATTCCACAAATTCATTCATTCTCTCCTTTACAACGACAACTAAATGCTTTTGATATGTCAAGTATTTTATAAGTTATAAGGAAAAGAAACCCTCGGGATCCGTGTTCAACTTGCACAGTGCATATCGACCCAAAATTCCCAAAATTAAGAGGGGTAGAGGGCGGGTTAAAAATTAAAAATCTAGGCCATTTGAGCAAACTCAACCAAATTTTGTATACATATTCAGTGGGACCCCAGAAGTCTAAAAATGCAAAAACTAACCCCCCTCCCCTACAAGATTATAAATAATTTTATTAAATATTAAACATAAGTGAGGGCCAGGTTTTATGTGTAAAGTCAAGTGGATGGCCACATCAGAACACGTCAGCTTATTTGTCATTGGAAGGATTTTTCTAAAATTATTTTAATAAAATTCATTTAAATTAATCTGATAGACCAAAGACCATGCATATATTAATATTAAGCCTAAAGCACATTTTTTTATTTGCTTCTTTAAATCGGATTAAAAAATATTTTGTGATTTATTATTTTCTCATATATAAATCCAAGTAAAATACCCTGACTGATATAATATTTTACATATATATATATGACTAAATGAAGGGTGGCTTCTTCTTTGAAATATTTTTATCCAACCACAACATGTACAGTTAAATAATTAATTTTGTTCATTATTCTTTTATGCCAGAAAACAAACAAAAAAACAAAATATGGGAAAAACGAAAAACATTCCATAACAAATTGGTTCAATATTTATCATTAGAGGTATTGGTTGACATGGCTGAGTGAAAGAGTATCTACTCTGAAAAGTCCATTGACTGACTGACTGACTGACAGGCAGTAAACAAATTACAAAGTCAACTTTATAAACTGAACTGGGTTTATTATAAAATATTTACAAATGAAATAAATAAATATTTATTAAATTCATATTTTTGTTTTTATTAATATATGTATTTTTAGAATGAATTTTATATTCCCCACCCCCCTCAAAAAACCCCTCATATTTCGATTTTGAAAAACAACATGGAACCTCTCAAACACACTCTTGAAATGACCACAATTTCTCTGTCCCAGTCCCTTGTATTCTTGGCTTATTATTTAAGTTCAAGTGTTATTTTTCAAAGAAAATCTCAAGAGTGTGTCATCTATTAGATCCGAAATAGAATGGATAATTTTTAATTATATGTCAGAACGGTTTTGACTACGTGCCCTATTCTAAGTAAAAGTACATATATCAAAAAAAGTAATTTTTTTCAAGATATTCAAACGAAAATGTACTCTTTTAAATCTATATAAAGTATACTATTTAAAATGCGTTTAGTTTTTTGAAAAATAATATTATCCCCCCCCCTCGAAATTCTCAATGAAGTTGATAAAGGTCGCCCCTTTGTATCAGCTACCCTTCTAGAAGAGGTTTAAAAAGTAATTTTATTGAGATATTCAAACGAAAATGTACTCTTTAAACTCTATATAAAATATACTAAATTCAATTTGTATTTCAAGGCCAAAAGTTTATCCTTAACTTAAAGCTTTGGTTACAATCACATAACCAAGCATCCTAACAACCCCGTTGCGTTTAACCCCACTAACCAAACTCCTCAAGCAATGGAGTGATTTTTTTCGGGAGTAAAAATCTTCTCAAAATAAAGGGTTCCCAAAATGCTTTTAGTTTTTTGAAAATTAATTTTTTTTTCCTCAGAAATTCTCAATGAAGTTGATAAGGGTCCCCCCTTTGTATAAACTCGCTTTTCTATAAGAGGGTTAAAAAGTAATTGTTTTTAAGATATTCAAACGATTTGGTCTTCCTTAATTACTCTTGTATTAGAATCGATAAAAATATCTTTAAAATTAATAGTTTATTTTTCTACGAAAATCAAAAATTTAGACCACAGGGGTGACCCTTTTTATATTTTTCAGATTTTTTCGAAGGTGTCAAAGTTAAATTTTTTCGCTTTACACAAAACAAATACCGTATTTTTCTTTCTCTAAATACCCTTGTATTGAAATCGATAAAAATATCTTAAAAATTAATAGTTTATTTTTCTCCCCTTCATCCCCTAAACGGGATGACTACTCTTAATTTAAAATTTCATTGAAGAAATGATTTCTACTAGATTCTTGAGAAATTTCAAATAAAAATATATTTGATTATTTGTTTTCTTAATAACATTACTTGAATTAAAAACTAATTTATTTTTTATGTTTTTAAGCTTTGTAGTAGTATTTTTATTTTAAATTATATTTATTTATTTTAATAATAACAAATTAAAAGCATGTGCTTGTATTTGACTGAATAATAACATAATAACATGCATCGAAATAATTATTTTTTTTCGCTGTGTGTTTTATTATTATTTTTATTTCAAACATTACAGATTTTAAATATTATTTATTTATTATCTACATGTTTATTTAATTATATTATTTTTAAATCAGCTCATGGCTTTTTTTAAACTTAATCTTTTTTAATCAACTTCAAAATGGAAATAATCTCAATCATTATCAATTATTATTATTAGAAATTTGAAATTGATTATTTCATTAATTTTAATTTAAAATTAATTTTTCATAATTTGAAATGGTTTATTCTAATTTTGAAATAGATTACTGTCGATGTAAAGTCATACTAGAACTAGAATCTAAAAAAAACCCACCAAAAATTCAGACCACCGTGGGGTACCCTTTGTGTACATTTCAGGTTTTTTCGAGGGAGTCAAAGTTAAATTTTTTCGCTTTATATCAAAACAAATACCGTATTTCTTCTCTCTAAATACCCTTGTATTGGAATCAATAAAAATATCTTGAAAATTAATAGTTTATTTTTCAATGAAAATCAAAAATTCAGATCACAGGGGGACCCTTTGTATATATTTCAGATTTTTTCGAGGATGTCAATGTTAAATTTTTTGGGTTTTTATATGTCTAATCGTAAGTAAGAGATAAACATGAATAATAAATAAATTTTTAGCTTCTCACTTTGTTGTTGTCTAATTAGGCCAAATGTCTTGCTTCAATTAATTATGAAACTTCGCGGCACACAGTTTGGGAACCTCTGGGTAATGTTATATCTGAAAATGTAGAATATCCAAAAGGATAAAGAAACACTCGATAATAATTAAAAGTTTTAGTTTTATTATCTAATAGGATTTTGGAAAAAACCTTGAGGGTGCTTAAATAAAAGACTACCCCAGTGTTCAAATACTTTCGCTTTGCCAATGTAGCTTCATTATCTTATTAAAGAGTCCACCCCATTTCGCTACACTGTCTTATTAAGTCTATCGGATAAATTTCCAGGCGTAGCTACCCACCTACCAAGCTACTTAATTGCCTCTCAAGTTGTTCTTCATCTTGTACCTTTCTTTATTCTTTAATATTGAATCTAATTTACTTTTAATAAAATATTTTGCCCCAAGACTTTTTCCCGTCTTTATTGAATCTTCCTTTCTCTACCCATGGGCTGGCTGTTCACTTCTTACTATCGATATTAGATTTCCACACACCTGTTAGACTTTTCTTTTTGCATTTTAAAACCTGCCCTATTTTTCTTCATTTTGATTTGTATAATTTATTTAAAATTGAGGGGGTGTATTTTGAATATTTATTCGATATTTCGTAGAGTTTAAATAGAATTAAAAAACGAATTTTTTTAATCATTTTCTCTCTGAATATAAATGAATATTATATAGTACGTATTTTGGCGAAAAATATCAAGGAAAATACACCTACCTGATAACGCAAATGACCATAACTGTCGACTCTCCGATATACAGAATAATAATAATAATAATATACGTATTTTTATAGATATTTCTATAGACACATATTTAATTATGTTAAATCAGGAAAAACGAAGAAACTAATATATTTTTTGTTTCCTTTTTTTAATTGATAATTGATTGATTGGACGTTTAAGAAAAATTCGACAGCCATCCTCAGCACGATAACAATTTATAGAATTCTATATTGTTTGTGGAGATACAATTAGATGTTGTTTCATTGAAAATACAACAAAACAAGTAATACAATTAGTAAAATGACGTTGAAGGCCCAAACGTCACCTAGCCCCTGGCGGGGAGCGTTTCATTGATGATGTCCCTTGAATCTCCTCCCCCGCATTCGATCCCACTTCACTCTATCAAACCTATCCCCACCCCTGAACCCTCTCCTCGCTTCTTTGATTTGATTACTCTCCACCCCATTAATCCCCCCTGGGGTAGAATCTTCACTTGTTCCAAAGCATCTTCATTTCTTTCTCTAAAAATTTCTATCAAAAAACAAATTTTAATTAATAACATTATATATATTTATTTTTAATTTATTTCCTAATCACTAGATTTTCGAAGGCGTTGCCTTCATTTTAAGTTTTTTTAATCAAAAAATATTTTTTCTGTTCTTTCTCATGGCCCCAATAAAAGTATCGATTGGATGAAAATTCTTCTTTTTTTTAGTAAGTTGGTTTACTTTCAAACAACTAAATGCATCATGCAGAGGACACACTCTGTGATTTCCATTCTCGATAAGAATTTTTTTTAACTTTAAACCTATTAAAACCTTGATTTTATGTCTTCTCATTAATTTATTAATATTGTTACGATCGAGTCTGCAAAATGTATCGAAGTTTTTAAAATTTCCATTTCTTTACTAAAATTTAAAAAACATATATCTGTTGCTGTAGTAAGAATGGGTTCTTTCTAGGTAAAACTCGTTTCACTGAATACTTTTGTTTCAACTTGAATTTACTAGTGGTTAAGTTTGGTCCAAAGGTCTAGAATCTTCATTTTTGACCTTCCGCTTCATTTCGGGTGTTTATTTTCCAAAAGAATTTTAACGAAAATGTCAAAAATTACATCCTCTACAACTTTGCTTCTAATGAGGATATAATTTTTGACATTTTCGTTTAAAATTTTTTTGAAAATAAACACCCAAAATGAGGCGGAAGAAAATGAAGATTTTAGACCAGGGCTGTCCAGTCCGCGGCCCGCGGGCCGCATGTGGCCCAGCACTTGAATGAATGCGGCTCGACATAAAATCATAAGCTTCTTTAAAAGAAAAACAATCTCAAACCATTTGGGCATGTCTTCAATACGTTTTATTTTATCTGGAATTATTTTCCTTCCTGATATCTAATCAAGTAACGGGATTCTTTTCCCTTTTGAAATGCATTTATTTCATTTCGAGTTGAGCACCCAGTGGGTCAAGTGCTTAATATTTATGTTTTATGAGTGTCGCGTTTTATGTATTTCTTTTGACAACTGCTTTTTTGAGAATTGTCCAAACCTTCACAATAGACAAGGTAAACATTTAAATACAATTTTTAAAATCTTTTGGATAAATTAATGATTCCAAAAATTAAAAAACACCTCATATCTACATATACATACTAATAATCAGTAGAGATTGTGGTGTTGGTGCAAGGTGAAACATCTTTAATAAAGATAAGAGTAAATAAATATTTTATTTAATATGGATTTACTATGAGTTAAGGATACTGGGTCACTTTAATGTGAAATAAGTGACCCAGTATCCTTAACTCATAGTAAATCCATATTAAATAAAATATTTATTTACTCTTATCTTTATATACATACTAAATAATATGGTGAATATCATTATTTTAATGTAGGTATTAATTATCATTTTTGATTAACAAATATTAATAGTATTAATAAGTTGTTGTAGGGAAATAAAGACAATAGTTTATGCAAACAATTTTTATTTTTTGGCAACGTTTCGTCGACTTTGGACAAACCTTAGGGCTCAAACAAATTAACTTCTTTGCATATTGGTCATTTTATAAATATTCATTCTTAGAAAACACATAAGGCTAGCATATTGAACAGATTGAAAATATTTTAGAAGGACGTTATTTTCAACCTGTTCGATGACTGGGGTGTTTGCTAAGAATGAATGGCTTGACCCCTGAATGAGTAATCAAATGATGTTTGAGTGTGCATTTTCGTGAAAAACGCATCTCACAGTGAGCACAGCCGAAAGGGTTTCCCCCTGAATGAGTAATCAAATGCCGTTTGAGTGTGCTCTTTCGTGAAAAACGCATCTCACATTATTTTTATAAAATGACAAATATGTAAACAAGTTAATTTGTTTGATCCCTAAGGATGTCAACAAAGTTGACGAAATGTTGGCAAAAAATAAAAATTATTTTGTATAAGCTATTGTCCTTATTTCACTACAACAGCTTATTAATTTAATCGATGGACATAAATAATTAATAGTATTAGGATATTTTATATGCAGCCCGAGAAAATTTTTTCTTTCAAATGTGGCCCGAGTAAGCCTGGTCCAAACTCAACCAACATTAGTAAATTCTAGTTGGCACAAAGGTATTCAGTGAAACGCGTTTTAACTAGTAAGAGCCCGTTTTAACTAAAAACCGGTCTTTTCTCCAAAATATCTATTTATTAAAAAAATAAACTGCAACCGATCGTTGCTAAACTTTATCCAAATTCATTTGAAATATTAATATGTTTATTCCTTTATTATTAATCAGATATCACTTGCTATTTGCAGTTCATGTTGACTTTAATTCAAAAATAATGATCGATTCTTATTTAAAAATCGAAAAATAACCATTCTACATTAGATTTTTGACATTTCGGTTATTATTGGTAACCAGTGGTGAAGACATGGAGGAATCGTCTTAAAATCAAAAATAGCGATCGATTCTCATCTAATACTTGAGGAATAACCTTATTGCATTCCATTTTTGATGTTTTGACTATTAATGGCAACCTCTACTGAAAACGTGGAAGAATCGACTTAAAATCAAAAAGACTAAATTCTTTTTTGGTAAACAACTCAAGCTTGAAAAAATTTCCTCCCAAATTTTTAGCATTTCACAGACAGAAGCCTATCCATTCTTACTTAAGCAAGGTTAAATGAGCTATATTAAAACGATCCAATGAATAAATTTTAAACAATTTAAAATATAAAAATTAAAAAAGTACTATCTTACTCTTGAGTAAAGTACTTTAAAATATAATTTTACTAAAAACTTTATTTAACCTTTTTTGTGGTCCCCAAGATACTTAATTAGGATATTAAATTTCATCAAAATTGGTTAAGTCATTTTCAAGATATTTAGAAAAAACTAAAAAAGTACTGAAATAAAAGTACTAATGTTTGTGGACCGATATGTACCAAAAACTAATCAACGCTTCATTTTGTTAAAGTAATGGTAGGTTTTCAATTTCATTTCAATCGGTGCAAAGGTGTGGAAAAAATCGTGGGCCAAAAAAACGATAACATCCATCCATCCATCCATCCATACATCCGCACTCACTAAATGAAAAAATCGCACTTTTTGGCCTCTCGACGAGACCCCATATAATTTTTGGCAAAACCGTCACGTGCTAAAATTCAACCTAATTGAATACTACAATTTGTGACTTTAATTGAGACCATGGGTTCCGTAGTCTTTACCTGAGGACCCTTTAAAGCCACGCTTGCCGCGAGACCGATTACAATACTTTCCCCATGCTTCGCATTGGATAAAGTAAAAAATGTTGAGTGTTGCATAATACGTGCAAAAGATTAATTTATATGAATTTGTTATTTATAGATCTCTAGACCGACTATATTTTAAAATTTAATCCCTCTATCGATAATGATTGGCAAAGTGAATTTCGTATAGAGCGATAAAAAAAAATCGAAAGGGAAATAAAAACCAAACCAATGGGAGGAGATTAAAAAAAAGAGACAATTTATTTCCATATATGCCTCTTTCATGTAAATATTTACGAAGTTTGTATTTTAATTACTTGGTGAGCTGCGATTACAGTGTATATACCTATATATAGGAGTAATAGACAGAAGAAGCACCCCTCGGTTCAGCCACCAACAATCTCGATGAATTTCTAAAGAGGAAAATTGTTTGTTGGAAAGATTTATCGGAACGTTTTGGTTTTTAAATTTTTTATTTGCACAGTAGATAGAGAAAAAGAGAAAGTGAAGGGACAATTTAGGAGCCCATCGTATAGCAAACGCAAATTCTAATTAAAGGCGTCGAATCAAACAAATGTTTAATTTTTTTGTTTGTTTTGTTTGTTGTGTGTTTTTTATTGTATTTTGTCTTTCCGTGAAAAATACATAAATCCTTCTATCGAAACCAATTTGTAAATAAATTACAATTTAGCACTTTTTTGCTCCTTACATTTGATTTTTTTTTAATGAAATGAGGATTAAAAGTATCTGAGAAACATTCAAATGGATTTTAAGCCTGGAAGAAATTAAATGAATTTAATTCTCAATTTATTGGTTTTCATTTATTTTCTAGATTTTTTGTCTTCTTTTTAACTTTGCGACTCTTAGATTAAAAAATCTCTAAAAATTCTCAAAGGTAGCTTTTTTTTATTGATCTTCGTGAGCTAAACCCCATTTTAGGCATTAGGTCTTGGAACATGTTTGTGTGTATGTGTATGTGAATTGGTATAGGGATCAGATTATAACCGCTCAAATATCTGCAGCGAGTCGGGCTTGAACCCGTGTTAGCTTGTTTCAAAAACAAGTTCTTTAAACACTCAACCAACCTAAACCCCCAAAGGTAGCTTAATGAGAGTACTCTCGAGTAAATTATTATTATTATTATTATTTTGTTTTTATCGGCCTTCAGCCATTAGCCAATTTACGATACTATTTTTAAATTTTGTCTTCTATGTAGGGATCAGATTTTTTAGCCGGTTGCCGCGAATCGGATTTGAACCCGGGTCCACTTGATAGGCAGGCTTATACACTATCCTTTCGGCCAACCCGACCCACGAGTAAATTATTTTAATTCCAATCAAATAATAATTTAAAATGATAATATATACTATATACAGAGCTCGAATATAATATTTATTTTTATATCTCTCCTAAAAATTAAATTTACGAACCCTTCCAAAAATACTGAAGTGATACAAAGGCCTCTTACCTATCATTTCCGGTATTTTTTAAAGAAAGTCAAAGTATTACTTTTAAAGAAATTTTAATTTATTCTTATATTATATTATATACAGAGCTCGAATATAATATTTACTTTTATATCTCTCATAAAAATTAAATTTATGAACCCTTCCAAAAATGGTGAAGTATTACAAAGGGTCCCCTCTTACCTCCAATTTTCGGATTTTTTTAAGAAAATAAAAGTTTTACTTTTAAAGAAATATTAATTTATTCTAATATTTTATTATATACAAAGCTCGAATATAATATTTATTTTTATATCTCTCCTAAAAATTAAATTTATGATCCCTCCCTAAAATGGTGAAATGATACAAAGGATACATCCCATTTTAAGATTTTTAAGAAAATAAACTTTTTTTACTTTTAATCATATAAAAATAATTTAAATAAACAATAGAACAGGTGTTTTTTTCACCAAAACTGCAAACAGAGGGAACGTAATCTTAAAAAATTTTACTATTTCCTTCAAATCGTAACTGAAACAACAAAATTCCAGATAAATTATTTATTTTCTTCCCCCCCCTCCCCGGTATAGCTACTTTATTTTTTAAAATGGAATAGACAATAGAGGATTAAAAGAATGTGAGAAACATTCAACGTCAAATGGGTTTTAAGTCTAGAAGGAATTAAAAGAATTAAATTCCCGATTTATATTGGTTTTCATTTATTTCCTAGATCCTCTGATTTTTTTTTCAATTAGTTCGTATTTACGTCTTCTGAATGACATTTTTAATAAAGTTTTTCATTCACTCTACTGATCACTCTTTCATCCAGATACAAACACACACGCATATTAAAAATATGGCTTATTTGATTATCGATTTCAATTACCCAAGAGAAGTTTTAATAAAAAAAAAAAAAATCACATTTTCGTTGTCCTATTTTATTGTTGGTTAAATTCACTAAAAAGCTGGGTACAAAAGCGAAAAAATTAATTATCAGCATTCTCTCCTCTCATCCATTCATTCATCCTCTTTTCATCTGAATACTAGCCAGAGAGTTTTAAATTCTGTTTATAAAATAAAAAAAAGACATTCATTTTCCTATTTATTATTTATATATTTTACGAACAGTTAATATTAATAAAAATCTAAAACTCTCCTGTTTGTTTTTGCTTGTCAGAGTAAACTAAGTTTTTCTTATCCACCTACAGACTGTGCAGATCCCAATTGGGAACTCCATGTACTTGATGTTAATAATAATGTCAAAGAAACTTCGTATAAAAATGTGAAAAATTAGTGTTGATCTCACAATTTAGGAAATTGGTTGCCAGATCACGCTAATACGATTTGTCAAAAAAATCGGTTGTCTCTAAAGTCGGTTTACTGACGATAGTTGAACGTGACAACGTCATAAGAAAATACTGATGGAATGGTATTTTCTTATGACGTTGTCACGTTCAACTATCGTCAGTAAACCGACTTTACAGACAACCGATTTTTTTCATAAAATTCTTCGTTCAGAAAATCATTTTAAATTTACAAAAATACTTGAATAAAATTTATTGTTTAAATTTCTACTCGACTGTTAAAATTTAATTTTTGATTTTATTATTTTATAATAATAAATTTTGATTTGACATTATTTCTTTCAGCAAGTAAACTGAATAAAAGTTGTTCTTCAATTAGTTACTTAATTATTTTTGCAAATTTAATTGTAATTTGTTGTAAAAAAGTAATAATTTTGAATAATTTATTATAAGAATAAACTGTGATTAAATTATTGTTCATAAATCTTAAATTTAAAATTTAAAATTTGGAAACATCATTAACATTTTTGTAACTGTAGCTTTTAAAAAGCCCGCCTCAATCTTTGTCGCTCGTTCCGCGCTCTCGCTTGCACTTCAAGCCTTAAAATGGAACGCCTCAGAGCGAGGTAACGCCGCATGAGTCATGTTTTTTCGTGCGAGCAGCCAGCCGGCTCCATCGAATTATAAGACGGTGTCACGTCAAAATATCGATATTTTTTATATAGTTAAATTTCCGATAATAGTAGTCTTTAAATTTCCAAAGAAATCATGGGTCGTTGTTATGTTTTCATCTACTATATCCGAGATGGAATAGATAATATTTATTCATATGTCATAATATAATTCGGGTGTCAGCCCATCTTCAGGAGTCAGAGAAAAATGAATATAAATCGGACACTCGAAATATATCGAATTCAAAACTCTTTTTTGTTTCATTTCCTTTTTGTGAAACCTACCTCGCAAATTTACGCAATTTTTATTATTAAAAGTACGGTTTGAGAGAAAGCTTTCTATCTACTTAGAGTCTGTCTTGGCAAATTATTATTTTTTAA
Source organism: Forficula auricularia (assembly GCA_024734495.1). Classification (NCBI taxonomy): domain Eukaryota; kingdom Metazoa; phylum Arthropoda; class Insecta; order Dermaptera; family Forficulidae; genus Forficula; species Forficula auricularia. Next base: position 9,086,042 of record JALMQS010000150.1, on the reverse strand, counting down.
ACGAGATATTCAATTGAGTCTTAAAAATGAAACAAAACCTTTAGAAAAGATTGAGTAGAAATAATAAACTAATAGAGGACAAAACGCAATTTCTTAAAAGCCAACGAACGAACTGTTTGAGCGCTTTTCATTAACAAAAAAATCTATGTTTTCAGTGAATTGGTTTTCTGTTTGAGATAAAAAAAATATCCTTTTTTTTATATAAAAATTGAAAAAGTAATAGAAGGGAAAAATATCATAAATGGTGCTAGTAATTAAAATGGATTTTTTTTTTCATTTTAAGAAAAAACATTTTTAAAAGAAAAAAATTTCCATAAATAAAGGGTTTGAAAACAAATCTCCTCGCCTAAGATCCATTCCTTTTACTGATCCTTAAGATGCGTAAAAAAAACGCCATCACTTTGCTTTGGAGGGTGATTATTTTCATTTGGGGTAGGTTAAGAAGGAGATGGAGAGGCAAAAAAAATAATTAAAGACCCTCGTTAGATTTTTTATGTTCAAGTTGTATTAAAGAAAATAAAAGAAAAGTACTAAATTATATAAAGAAGAAAACGAGACAGGATTAAAATGCAAAACAACAGAGCGAATAAATAAATAGCTATAAGGAGGAATTAATTGGAAATCCAAATAAATAAAATATATGGTGTGGCCATCTCAGGGCTCGAAATTTGATGGACATGAAAGTTATTTTTAATTGAAAAGTTTTTGTTTTGCCGAGAGTAGCAGATTTGTTGATTCACAAATAGAAACAAAGAGGTTGTCCTCTGCTTGATGCAAATAAACATACCCACATAAATATCGAGATGATATATCTGTATATATATATATATTATTTATTTGTTTGAGACTATAGTTTCGAACAAATAAATAATATATATACAGATATATCATCTCGATATATATGTGTGTATGTTTATTTGCATCAAGCAGAGCACAACCTCTTTGTTTCTCTTTGTGAAAGTTATTTTTGTTTGGAATTTTGGAAAATGATTGAATAAAAAAAAGAAGATCTTCGAAAAGAAGAATTTTTTATTAATTTGAATTATGAATCCATATTAAATTTCATCTTAAAATAATATGTTGCAGAGTGTCCATGATTCATGACCCCCTTCCCCTTCCCCCATTTCAAACATTTAGAATATTTTCATAAATATTGGCTTCAAAATTTCGGGAGGATTTAATTTAATTTATTTTCTTAGAAAGACGGACTGGTAAGCAAAATAAGTAGGTTATAATGAAAGGCAGTCCATAAATTATTTAAATTTTATTCAAATTCCGACGTTTCGGAGACTTTTTCCTCTCCTTGCTCAGGTATTGAATAGTTATTGATGGGTGAGTATACTGGCTCCCGCTTGTCTCTTCATTTCAGTGATATCAACAATATTAGAATACTGTTGCTATCACTGAAAAGAGAGACAAACGGGAGCCGAGTTATACTCACCCATCAATAACTATTCAATACCCTGAAGAAGGATGGAAAAAGTCTCCGAAACGTCTGAATTTGAATAAAATTTAAATAATTTATGGACTGCCTTTCATTATAATCTACTTATTTAAGGAGGATCTTTAAATTATTATCCGTTATTATAAATATTTCTATAAAAAAAATTTTTTGTTTTAAAAAGTAGATATATTGGTTCTCGAAATGAAATAAAATTGTTGCATAGTTTCAAGGGGCAAAAAATGAATGATTTTTTCATAAAAGAGCGCGGATAGAAAGTTTGAACTCCCTGCCTGGTATATTTTCCAGTTCAAGCATGTCAAAGACAAGTCCAGACGAGTTTTAATCGAATAAAAATTGTTTTCGGTGAAGAACTATTAATATAGAAATAATATAAAAAACGAATAAATGGATTCGGGAATCTTTGGAATAATCCATTTCTAAGAATTCTTAATATATAAGATCGAAAATAACTGAGTGCTATACAATAGACAAGTCATACATAGCTTGCTTATAGCAATAGAATTAGGCGACATTTAATATTTTCTTATAGGACATGCTGATTTATTGTGGAAGATGGTCGATTTCCATCTCAGGGACTGCGGAGTTTAAATTACAAGAATTAATTTCTGACTCTTACCCTTACACACACAAAGCAGTATCCGTTTGGGGCGAAAGTCACAAAATATATTTTGAAAAAAGTTAGACTTCATAAATCTAATGTTAAATTTGAAAAATAATTAAAATGATGCCGCATTTGATGAAATTTGCAAAAAAGCGAAGATTAAAATAAAATTTCAAAAAATGAAAACTACTTTTTTGGAAAGCATCCCCTGGTTGAAAAGTCACCAACCACCACTGATATATATATAATATATAAACATTTTCGTAAAATGCTAGAAATAATGTTTTGACAATTTCATAATTAAATAATTTAATTTAATATTATATTTCAAATGGATGGAGAAAAACGCTTTTATAAATCGATTTTAATTTTAGTATTATTAATCGATTTATTAAATACTCCAGTCTCTTAACAAATAGTTACTCTAGACAAAATCGATCTGAACAAATAGTCTTAATCAATAGTCTTAATCTTAAATTAAAATTTACCAAATATTTTTTTTCATTTTTACTTTTACGTTCATTTTTTTATTTGTCCTGGAGGGATAGGGTGGGGGGCCTCAGCCCTCTTAGACCTCCCTGTGGTTGCGCCACTGTTTGAAGTTATTACTGGTAATCATTATTTTTCTTCTAGGAAATAATTTTTTATTATTATACATTTTTGCTCATTATTTTGCTCAATACTTGCTTAAATAATTTTTACTTTATCCAATGCGAAGAAGCATGGGTAAAGTATTGTAATCGGTCTGGCGGCAAGCGCGACTTCAAAGGGTCCTCATGTAAAGACTACGGAACCCATGGACTCAATTAAGGTCACAAATTGTAGTATTCAATTAGATTGAATTTTAGCGCGTGACGATTTTGACAAAAATTACCTGGGGTCTCGTCGAGAGGCCAAAAAGTGCCATTTTTTTTGGAAGTGCGTGCGGATGAATGGATGGATGTTATCGTTTTTTTCGTCCACGATTTTTTCCACACCGTTGCACCAATTGAAATGAAAATGAAAACCTAACATTATTTTAACAAAATGAAGCACTGATTAGTTTTTGGTACATATCGGCCCACAAACATTAGTACTTTATTTCGGTACTTTTTTAGTTTTTTCTAAATATCTTGAAAATGACTTAACCAATTTTGATGAAATTTAATATTGTAATTGAGTACCTTGAGGACCACAAAAATGGTCATATAAAATTTTTTGTAAAATTATATTTTAAAGTACTTTACCCTAGACTACGATAGTTCATTGGATAAAGTTTAGCAACGATCCGTTGCAGTTTATTTTTCTAGATATAATGTATTTTTTTTTCGTTCGTTTTTCATACTCCTCCGTTCAACTTGCCATACATTCGTTCATTTATTCTTTATTGGGCCGCTCAGGAGGAGGCCTCCTCTTATAGACATGGAAATAGTTAAAGTTTGGTTACAATTCATACAAGTAGCATTTTATATCAATAAAACAAAGATAAAATTTCATAGGGTGGGTCATTAACTGACTCGGGATAAATACCTCGCCACTGGGCTTGATTTTTTTTTTTACATATAGGTATATATGGTATATATACAGTGTGTCAATTTTAAAACTCCCCCCCCCCTCTTAGTATCCCTAAACTGGCAAATTATTTCAAAAATCGCTGAGACACGTCAAATTTATATTCGAGGGGGAAGAATTTTGACGTATAAATTAGATCGCCCCCTTCCCTAAATATCTTAAATGGGGAAGGGGGTCGAGTGAGACATTATTTCGAAGGGCTTTTTATTCTCTACATTTTTCTCTGCTATTTTTTAAAAATTGAGTGCTGCCTTGCCAAGTTAGTCTACTTTGAATATTCCAAAATTGAATTTTTGTAATTATTTGTGTGATATATTAAACTTATAAATTTTCATTAAAACAGGTTTTGACGGTGGTACGTTGTTTTAATAAATCAATTTTTACACATTAAGTAGCATCATACCTACTAGATTAAAGTCAACCACAAACAAATTAGAACGTGTTTTTATTCTGGTACATTTATTTTGCAAATGATTAACAAAACAAAATTGAAAACAACAAAGTCAAAATTGAAAACACCAAAACTAAATAAACAATGTGTTTTCAATTTTGACTTTGTTGGTTTAAATTTTGTTTTGATAATCATTTGCAAAATAAATGTACAAGAATAAAAACGCGTTCTAATTTGTTTGTGGTTTACATTAATCTAGTAGGTATGATGCTACTTTATGTGTAAAAATTGATTTATTAAAACAACGTACCACCGTCAAAACCTGTTTTAATGAGAATTTATAAGTTTAATGTATCACACAAATAATTACAAAAATTCAATTTTGCAATATTCAAAGTCGCCTAACTTGGCAACGCAGCATTCAAATTTAAAAAATGGCACACCAAAATTTAGAGAATAAAAAGCCCTTCAAAATGATGTCTCATTCGACCCCCTTTTCTTTTTAAGATATTTCGGGGGAAGCTCTGGGGGGCAGGGGGTGAAGGGGGCGATCTAATTTATACGTCAAAATTCTTCCCCCTCGAATACAAATTTGACATGTCTCAGCGATTTTTGAAATCTTAGCGATACTTGGGGTGGAAAGTTTTCAAATTGACAAACTCCGGTATACAAGGGTATTAATTTTGACCCGCCCAATATTATATCCTTCTATTAAATGTATAAAAATTTAAATGCCTTGACCTGGGTAACTTTTCTGTTTTTATTATATTATTATTTATATTTTTCTTGTTTGTCTTTTACGAAAACGTTTCAACCCGCAAATCTGCCCAGGGCATTTTTTAACAACACCTTGTTTGTCATTTCTGTCATTATTTTATTTATTTACAAATTCAATCACTTGTATTTAACCTGTTGAAAGCTTTTACCTTGGGAATCAAGGGAGTTAGGATCGAAACTCAAATTAACTGAATCGCACGTTACTAAATTGCATCCAGGGATTCTTAATTAGTTTAGAAACCACTGGCTTAAATGTTGCCTATTTCAAAAGAGAAAACGAAAATATTACAGATTTGGTGCTTGGGAGGTGAACCTGGTCATCAAAAGAGAAGTTTCGGATGAAACCAGATTAGGGATTTTCGATTTTATATTCTCATCAGAATTCACATTTCGACACTTGTTTTTTAATGAAAATGATGAGAGAAGGATTTACACCTGCATCCCCTAAAAGTCTGGGTTGGTCCCTCCATTGTGAAAAGAAGAAGAGGGAATTTATGGACTAGGCAGGGGTCGAAGGTAGAAGAACTTGATTTTTATTCTAGAGGCCTTGAAAAACTCATCCATGCTTTATCGAAGAGGAGAGGAGAAAGTAATTAAGAGAAAGTATTGAGACGAAGGTGTCTCCGCACCCTTGAGGATCTTGAAGTATTAAAGATTGTATGAGATGGAAAGAGGTAGGTAGGGAGAAAGTTCCACTTCCTAGAAGTCATAGGGAAAAGTATTTGCGAAGGAATTAGTTCGGGAACCCATCCTTGCTTTTCCGAAGAGAAGAGGAGAAAGTAATTAAGAGAAAGTGTTGAGACGAAGGTGTCTCTGCCCCCTTGAGGTTCTTGAAGTATTAAAGATTGTAAGAGTTGGAAAGAGGGAGGTAGGAAGAAAGTTCCACTTCCTAGAAGTCATAGGGAAAAAGTATTTGCGAAGGAATTAGTTTGGGAACCCATCCATACTTTACCGAAGAGAAGAGGAGAAAGTAATTAAGAGAAAGTGTTGAGACGAAGGTGTCTCTGCACCCTTGAGGTTCTTGAAGTATTAAAGATTGTAAGAGTTGGAAAGAGGGAGGTAGGGAGAAAGTTCCACTTCCTAGAAGTCATAGGGAAAAAGTATTTGCGAAGGAATTAGTTCGGGAACCCATCCATGCTTTACCGAATAGAAGAGGAGAAAGCGAGGGGTGATCCGCAATTGGAAGTATGTGTACACCTCTTTGGAAGTATTTTGAAAGTACTTGGAAATATTTGGAAGTACTTGGAAATATTTGGAATTACTTGGAAATATTTGGAATTACTTGGAAATATTTGGAAGTACTTGGAAATATTTGGAAGTACAATTGGAAGTAGGTGTACAGCATATTATGACGCGGTTCACCCCTCGGGAGAAAGTAATTAAGAGAAAGTTTTGAGACGAAGGTGTCTCTGCACCTTTGAGGTTCTTGAAGTATTAAAGAATGTTAGAGTTGGAAAGAGGGAGCTAGGGGAGAAAGTTCCACTTCCTAGAAGTCATAGGGGAAAAGTATTTGCGAAGGAATTAGTTCGGGAACTATCGAATTTAAAAGGTGAATAGTATGTATACTATAATAAAAAAAGAGCAGAGGTATTTCTTCCATTTTCTTCGATGGTCCATTGTTTTATAAGTCTTTAAGTCTATACCAAGTCGTCACTTAATTAGATTATATTTACGAGAGTGCCGTCTTCTTAATCAGCTCTCTTGGGATTATTCTTATTACATTTCAGTATTCACTCCCTAGGAAATTGAACCCAAGTGCCAAAAAAGATATCCAGGCTATTAATATAAAAATTATCCATAAAACTTGAATAAATTAGACAAGACTTAATCCAGCTTACAAGTCTATCACTTGAAATGACTTCACAAGCCTAAGGGCAAAGATTCTAGGATTAGGTATCAAAGGGTTGTCTGATTAGAATATTACATAAATGGTTTCAGGCGAAACATTTCTTTTGATTAAGGATAAGTTTTCTTACAATACATTGACCTTGTGTTAAAATTAATTGGGGTAACTTTTGATACTCGGCCCGAAAAGATTAATTTTTCTACATCAATTATAAGATTTCGTCTGAAAAATTTTCACTTTTTAAAATAATTCTTTTATTATGATTAGATTTTATTAAATTATTATATATAGATGTACTTTAATGGCGTTAGTATGTAGAAATTTCCTGAGGGAAAATTATATATAATTCAGTTTCTTTAATTATGAATTTGATTATTCATTTTAAAATTAAAATTCCAAATTGACTTAAAACTTTTTCGATTGCTTTGGGTGATTATTTATTAAAATTTAATATTTATTTTCATAAATTCTCTTAAATCAATGGTTTACAACCAGGGAGGCGCGAGAATTTTTTAATGAAAAATTAATTTTCATGCCATAAATATATAGAGTAAAAGTAAATAAAACTTCATATCGTAACTTAACTGTAAAAATTCAGTAAATGAATATTTAATTATTTTTACATTTTTATACATACTTACATTTAATTTCTATAATATTACTATTAAAAAATTCAAAGGTGGGTGAAGTAGTATAAAGATTGGAAACCGCTGCCTTAAACTAATATTAGTAAAAAAAATGTGTATTTTAATTATTTTTTTTTTATTTATTTAATGTCACCGGGAACAAAGCCCATTTAGACAGCACATAAGTAGAGTGTTAGTAGGGGTTAGTGAGGGGAGCCGAGTTTTCAGCCGGTAGAAATTTCTATTTGCCAGCTAGGATCGAACCCCGGACCTCCACCCATTGTCATATCTGATCGATGCCGAAGCGAGAAAGCCGGTGCGTTAGCTGACTGGTAGCCGACTCGACTCCTCTATTTTAATTTTTGACAGTTGAAACTTTAAGAATATATGAAGGTATTAAAATTGCAAATTCGTGTTAGCTTAATTAAAAAAAAATAGAACTGAAGAAAGAAATTAAATTTATACTAAAGGAAATATTATTATTAATTAAAGTCGTGAGAGATTTAGCAAAGCGATTGGTGGCAATGAGAAGAAGGATTTCTAAAGAAAACACAAGAGATTGGAGCCTTCTGAATCTGAAGTGCTGGGAATGATTTTCATTACATGTGAGAAGGATCAATCAGATTATATTCAATACTTTGTGAAGGAATATCAAGCCATTTTGCAATCTGCGGGATGAAAACTTTGAATAACTTCTCTTCGCATGTATCTAGAACAGTGGTTCCCAACCTTTTTTTGACCAGGGAACACTTTGATTTCGTTATTATTAGTAGGGACCACAAGGTTAAAAAATAAACTGTATCAATCTAAAAATAACCTTTAATCGACACGTTTAACATAAGTACCTAATTATAAAATTCAAAATTATTATTAATTAACAGTTTTGGTAAGGGAGAATGGTGTGGGTTCTTGGTGAAACATTTTAAATAAAGTAAAACCTATCTAGTATTTTATAAAAGAATATATATCAAAATATATATATAGAAGTGGGGTTTCACAGGAATTAAATTACAACAGTTTAAAATAAAACTCAATATATTTCGGGCTATTCAGTATTCACCCATCTTCAGGAGTTACAATAATCTAACTGAATTCCTGTGAAACCCCACATCTAACGTTATATATATATATATGTAAAATACTTTCGTATTTCCCGCGTTCTACTCAATTTAGATTTATTCCAAAGTTGGTATTAATTTGTTTATTCTCAAATACCTATGTTATAACCTTACCAAGACAAAATGTTTCTAAAATGTCAAAACACACTATTGTATAATTGTTATATTAATATTATAAACTATATATAATTATTGACTATAAAAATCGATTTGTTTTAGGTAAGATATTTTAATTAATTGTAAATCTCATTTGTAAATATATTTTAATTTAATAAATTAACTGTTTTAGCAACACATCCATTTATAGTCATTTCAAAAACCTCTTAGGTTAGAAAGACACATTATAAATCGATTTTTTCGTCGAAAAAAAAAGAAAAAAACAAAAAGATGGAAGCCACAAAAGTTCAAATATATTTGGAAAAAGAAGAAAAGAAGAATAAACTGGTAACAAGAGTGAAGACAATTCGTTTATTTAAAGAAGAAACGACATATATTTTCCCAGAAAATCAACAGGATCAAGAAAAGCATGTGGAACTATTCGAACTCTCTTCAATAAAAAACTGCTCTAAAAGTATGATAAAAAAAGGTCAGTTTCGAAATATTACTTTAACATTACCAGCAGAAATTGTTCCGGTATATTTTGATCAAGATATGAACTTTGTTTTCAATGAAATTTATTTGGAGGAAGATGTAAATAAAACTCCAAAAGTTGACAACAGAGAAGATTTATTTGAATTATTTAAGACAATGATATTAAACCTTAATAATAAAGAAACAAGCATTTCTCAAATCGAGAAATCGTTTGCACTGGAGAAATTTAATGAGAAAAAAATGCGATTCAATGGATAGATTGCTTTGAAAAGGAATGTGAAAGACACCATGTGCGTTGTAACGAGAGAAAAATTCAAACGTTACGATTTTTTTGGAAGATAATGCCATTGATTGGTATAGCTCTACACTAATAAAATTGTCAATAAATGGAGACTGGACAGCATGGCGCGAATCCTTTCTCCAAGTATATGCCGACAATGGATCCATAAAGGATTACGTATTAAAGAAGGAAAGAAATAAAGACAATCTAATCCAAGAAGAAAAGAAAAATGAAATAATCGAAGAAAATTCAGCTGAATCAAATGAAAATACAAGAGATCAATTATTAATTGATGATCATCCGATGGATACAACTAAAAATAATGAAGATTCTGAAAAATTGAAAATTAATAGTGAAGTTTATAATAAACACCCAAATGAAACAAATATTAATCCATTAGAAAAATTGAAGGATCAAGAAACAGAAACTTTGCCTGCCAAGAAAAAACGATCAAGATCAAAAAAGAAACATTTACTTATCAAAGAAGAAATCAATATAAAAAGCGAACAAAATTCTGATTCAATTGAAACAAATATTAATCCATCAGAAAAATTGAAATTAGAAGTTCAAGATAAAGAAACTGATTCTCAAGTAAATGAAGTTAAAATAGAATCTGGTGAAGGAGAAACTAAGAAATTGGAAATTAAATCTAATACTAGTACAAAAGAGAAGCAAAAGAAGAAAAAGAAAAAAATAGCTGGCATTCCTAGTGAAGAAAACAACAAAATGAAAAAAAATCAAACAAAAAAACTAAAATTCAATTCAAAAAAGAAATTGTTTGGCAAATTAGATCCATTCAGATCAAATTCATATAAAATATTAAGAGGAATTTCAAATAGAATATGTGAAGTGGACAATGGATGCCGAAGATCTGATTCAAAGTTGTACCATATCAGTAAGCTCTTGCCATACGATATGGAGCCGGATTGAACAGTGGACAATTCTCCGAATTCCCCTCTGGTGGGGAGATGTAAAATACTTTCGTATTTCCCGCGTTCTACTCAATTTAGATTTATTCCAAAGTTGGTATTAATTTGTTTATTCTCAAATACCTATGTTATAACCTTACCAAGACAAAATGTTTCTAAAATGTCAAAACACACTATTGTATAATTGTTATATTAATATTATAAACTATATATAATTATTGACTATAAAAATCGATTTGTTTTAGGTAAGATATTTTAATTAATTGTAAATCTCATTTGTAAATATATTTTAATTTAATAAATTAACTGTTTTAGCAACACATCCATTTATAGTCATTTCAAAAACCTCTTAGGTTAGAAAGACACATTATATATATATATATATATATATATATATATATATATATATATATATATATATATTTTTTGATATATATTCTTTTATTTACTATGTTTCACTTACAACCAACTCCGCTTTCTTAGAAGTAATTAGTATTTATAGTTTAAATTTTTTAAATTTTCTTAAATTTTTCTAAAATTTTCCTCACTTTTATAATTACAGTGCTATAGTTACATGAAAAAACATAATTTTTAGTCATTGTAATTCTGTTTGCTAATCAATGAGATTTTTGAGCTTTCACCTTCTGTGCAAGTTTTTTTATTAATGCAACCGAATCGCAAGAGGGGGTGCACCAGTAAAGAAGCAGCCCCTATGGTTCTCGAAAGACCCTTGCATTACCGAAGAGAAGGGAAAGTTGATTAAGTGAGAAGGTGTAGACGTAGGTGTTTATGCACTCGGGTTTTGAAGGTTTGAAGATTATAAGTGCTGGGAAAGATGGAGGCTGGAAGAGAGTTCCAGTTCCTTGAAGTCATGGGGATATATGTATTGGCGAATGAAGTGGTCCGGCACTTTTCTAATTTGACCGCGAAAGAGTGTTGGGAGTCGGCAAAACGCGTGCTACGCGCAAAGCATGCTTTGGGAGGAACTATTGATTTTATCTCATCAGAGCACCTGCAGTGATAGTATCTATAGAAAAGGGAAAGGGCAGAGACATTTCTTAGTTGTTGAACTCTTGGGGTGATATTTTTGCTCAAAGCTACACGCATATAATCACTTACTTTCAACCGATTCCTAGACTTGTTTTTAATTATCAGTAAAGCAGAAAATCCTTATTCTCATAAATAAGTTGTTGAGAAAAGCATAAGCAATGCGATTTCTCGAATTTTAGTGTATGAAATTGCTTTTTTTACACCAAAACTGCTCCAAAGAATCAGATTCAAATGCGTCCTTAGAGTTTCTATCATTTTGTAATTTAATAAGTTTTTTTTGGATTTCTTCTGCACTTTCTCCAGCGCATTAGTACCAAAGGGATTGCTTATCAGTTTTTGGTGAACTTCAGTTTGAAATCTTTCGCGGACCATATTTTAGTACTTACGGACCACTGGTCTAGAAGAAGGAGAATTAGGGGTAGTTAAGAGTCATGCGATGATGGGAATTTATATGAAAGCATTTTTAAAAATTTATTTTGAACTCTTTTGTTATGGTGTTATGGTCAATTTGACGTCGTACATGCGGTGGCTAAATTATACTGCAATATTCTAGTTTGTTTCTAACTAGTGAATTGAAAATAATTTTTAGACAGTTGGAACTTCTGAAATGTTTTGTATTTCTAAATATAAATCTTTTAGTCTTAATAGTTTAACTGATTGATTACAAATATTTTTAATATGTATATAAAAATACTTGAAATAACTCCCAAATCACATTTACTCACTTGACCTCGAAATTTTTCAATAATGAATAGTAAATTTAATGGATTTTGATTAGTCAGTCCAAGGCAGTGGCGGATCTTCGATTTCCAATTGGACTTCAAATAAACTACCCTTTTTAAATGCAAATTTCTTAATAATCAATGGCTTCAGTAGCAATAGTTAAATGAAAATAACACACAGATATGAAAATTCCAATCTGGATTTATCCATATGTATACATGTTATGAGAAAAAAAATAAAACTTTTGACATTCCTAGTTGATGTCAAGCTCACGTAGAGGGAGAAATTGAATCTTTTTATAAAATTTCATTTAAACTACAAAAATCTTAATCAAAATGCTATTCCCTTATATTATAGACATACTCTGGCCCTTCAGATAGATTATGAAATCGAGAAAATAACATTAATTTTCTTCTGATTTATAATTATTTTGGTCTGTTATATCGAGAGCTTGTGTCATATTTGTTAATATTTGTATTTGATTTCTCCTTTTTTTTAATCTAGTTTAGTTAGTTGAGAATTCACAAGCAAAAATTTTATCTACAGTAGGATTTAGTATTTATAATCGAGGTGACTGTGGGTCAGTGGTTAGAGTGTCGGGCCGCTGGTCTGAAATACGCTGGTTCAAGACTGAGTCTCGGCAGATATTTGCAGTCGCCTCTTCTTGGAAAGCAATGGGAAACTTCCAAGAGTATAATTTCCTAGTAACCTCTTCAAACTAGCCGTTCGGAGCCTGTGTTAAAAGTAGGTCCCGTATATCTGTGTAAAAACAGCTAAACACACTAAGCACAGATATATGTGGAGAGAAGCCGAAACGTCAGGGAGACCTGATTTCTAATCTTATTAAACGAGCAAAAATTGTATATTTATTTGTATATATATATATTTGTTTGTATATTTGTATCTTGGTTATATTTTTCAAAACGACTCTACCGATTTTGATGAAATTCACGGGTTAGGGGGTTTTTGGGGTGACAATTCGATCTGTCACGGTCTCATCTTCGACAAAATTGTTTTTAATGGGTTTTTTCGTAATCAAATTAATTATTCTCAGGTAGACAAATCCCATTCTTAGGGTTTTAAAAAAGGTTTCCCTTTTCCTTTTGTACCCAGGCAGACAATGGGTTGCCTTAATTCATTGTTCTAAAAGGCCTTGAAGAAGTATTGTGATTATGGATTTTAACATATTTTGTTCTCCATAAACGTTAGAAATATTAATAAACGTTTTATAATTCTTTTTATAAAAAACTTTATTTATTTAATAGAATAAAAAATAATCAAGAGTTTATTTAAAAATATATTTCGCATAAGTAGGTCTCAATTTTCTGAAAAAACAACTCATTTTGATAGGTTTTATTTATTAACAATTGGATGAATAAAAATGAATCATATGGTTGAATTAAAACAGGTGCAGGAGGTGGGGTGGCAGTGGTGGGGGATCCGGGGGTAGGGCGAGGTTTCGGGGGTGGGGTCAAGCGGGGTGGGGGTACAGTGGGCGAATACTATATATATTTGTATTTTTTTTAATTTGAAAACGGCTCTCAAATAAAAATCGACCTTTTTATCAGAATTTTAAATTAAAAATAATATTAATATAAAGGTGCCTTCAGGTACTGGCACTTAAAAGAAGAAGAATCAATTTTAATAATAAATCAATGAATAAAAATTAAATTATTTTTCTAGTTGAAAAGCGACGTGTCTCTGTGAATAAATTCTAAATAAGATCCCGATTTTTTCCTTTTTAAACACGAATTAATTTAATCTTCACTGAATGATTTCTCGTAAAAAAGAGCGGTATCAATTAAACATGGCTATACGTTTTTCGTTTTTTGTTTTTTGTTTATTTAGCCCCGTTGTCGGTCGATCGGTCGTTGTTGCTTTCACTTAAACTAAGCTAATCCGTAGTAAAAGCGCATCCTCTTTAATAGCGCTCTCCTCTTTAATAATCATTATGAAATATCCAGCGAGCTTTGCCACTCCCAGCCCTAGAGAAACCCATTCTACACGTTTCCTCCCTTTCCCTCTCAACCACTCTGCCACTAAATGCCACGCCTGAGTCTCTCGAGGCTCTCGCAGCCCAAGAAACGATATCAGCGGGCAGAGGATGTCACGGAAAGGACCAGCAGTCAAACAAATAAGGGACAACCAAAAACAATGCAAGAGCCTTTAATTAGCTCTTTTAGCGGAAAAGGAAATGAGAAAAATTGACAATTTAGAAATTATAAAGCCTGGCGTGACTTGAGCACACAAAATAAATTCCACTTGACTTCTTTTATTAACAAACCAACATTAAAATTAACTCTATTTTATTGATGATGTAGAGATTAAAAATATATTCTCTATATCAACGAGCACTGAAAAAGAAGACAAAGTTAATTAAATTTTTTAAAAATTTAGTAAAATTCTATTGGAAGAGATCTATACAAAAATACCTCACACTCCATGATACAAAAAATTCGGCCCTCTCCAAAAGGATCATTCGATACAAAATTTAATGTGATTTGTGATTTCGACGAAACCTTGTGTGTGCACCGAACGACTTTCACTTACAAGCTCCCTTCTTTGAAATTTTTCTACCCTTTAAAATAAAATTTTTTAATATTTATTAAATCGAAAGAATTAAATATCTTTTTTGAAAATTAGATGGTAAATTTTTTCAAAAATCAACTATATGTCTGAAACCACAATATATTATTAAGAAAGATTCTAAATTTAAGGTCAAAATTTCAAAGATTTTAGTATAGATAATTTTATATTGCTTATAAGAGGGAGTTCAGCCCCTCAGGAGTTAAACCTGAATTCAACTTGAGATAAAATCCCTCCTCAACTCCTGAGGGGATGAACCTCCTCTGGTAAGCGATTTAAAATTATTTCTACTAAAATCTTTCAAATTTTGACCTTAAATTTAGAATTTTTCTTAAAAATTTAATATTCATATTTACAGGTCACTCAAAAACATCTAAAGTACACTACTTTATAATAATTTAAAAAATCTTAAGCGACCTCTATAAATTGATATATCAAGCTGAAATTTTCAGAATATTTATATATAATTTTCAACTAAGGCAAATAATAATTATAATAATAACATGACGAGAAAAAAAATCAAATTTCTACCATTTTAGAAATTTTTAAAAATCTTGAATAACCTCTTAAAACTTTCTAATAGAGCATTTTAAAAACATGTTAAATTAACAAATTTTCAAGCGAGATCAAATATAAAAAAATATTCGTTTTTTTGGCGACACCCTAATATATGATAGGTTTATATATAATATATTTGTTAGAGGGTTGGACCTTAATCATCAGTACTTTTAATTAGAAATAGTTATTTCTTCTGGGTTCAAATATTCGATTGGAAATTCGCTTTATCGTAATAGCAAACAGGTGTCACATAACAACCGAAATTTATTTGCATCAAACAGAGGGCAACCTTATTGATTTTTCAACTCAGCTACTCTCGGAAAAACAAAATCTTTTCAATGAAATGTTTACTGCTAGTTAAAGCCTACTGCAAACCCTTTCAAGGCTTAATAAAAAGACATATAAAATTTTAGCTTTTTCTTCGCAAGAGTATTTTTCTTGTTTCTCCATCCCCCTCTTTCTCTAATCCCCCTTCCAGACCCCTTCCCTCGACCATTCTCATAAGAGTTAATTAATCTTCATTGTTAATTCTATGAGATTCCCCCAAGGAGAAATTTTCAAATAAATTCATTTTAATCAAAGTTGCTCCATCCCTTTCTCGTTCTCTTTATAAGCTTTTGCCTACTTTACTTGAGAAGAGACTAATAATGAAGTACGGATTTATATATTTAGATTAATTGAGTTTCCCCCTCTTTTTTCTTATTATATATTTATATATTTCTAGTAAATTCTTTGAACTTTCATTTACCTACAGACATTAAATGTAACTATTGTATTGGATATTTAAGTATGTTATCAAAATAATTGAAATTAATTTGAAAGAGATATTAAATATGGAATATTTGAGAGTTAGATATTTAGAAATTACTTCGCATTTAAATATGCCCGGAACTCTAAGACAAACCCATCTTAGAAACGAACTTGACACGTTCGGGGCTAGTTCTGTCATTCCTTTTCCTAAATTCTTTCTTAATAATTTCCTTCCTATACTTGTTTCTACCCTACCAGGAGATTCTGTCAACATGTATGCAATTATTTATCTATAACAAAGTGTATAGTAGTACATAATCAAGAGCCTGGTTGGTGAATAGTGATGGGCAAAGCAAGATCAAGGCCAAGACTGACGTGGTCTTGCGCTTGGTTTTGCCCGTCTGAACTTGGTCTTACTTGTCCAGTCTTGTTCCCCCAGCCTTGGTCTGGTCTTGGTCTTGTTCTTGTTCAGCCGGTCTTGATCTTGGTCTCGCTATTCCGATCGTGGTCTTGGCCTTGTTCTTGCTTTTTTGTAAGACCAAGACAAATTCTGCTCATCCCTACTGGTGAAGCTTTATTTAAAGTCGAAACGTCGCGAATTGATAAAGTCCCGAGTGATATGAACCCTTAGTCTATGATCCTTTACCCTCTTATAAGTTCATCATTTGATATATTTTTGTTTGTAAAATAAAACGGAAGCTTTAATTGTTATCTACTTATACTCTTCTGCCATAGCTTCTTACCCTTAAGGCCCGAATTCCCCCTCCCTCAAATCTATGAAGAGAGGAAATATTCAATCATTATCTTACCACCATGGATGCAATTGCAACATGATCCATCAGACCTTTACCGTCTCCTTCACCTCGGTGGCCTAACGAAGAAACTTTTCCACGCTTTCCCTATTTTATAGATACTATCACGGCATGTGCTCCGACGATTTAAAATTAACAATTCTCAAGAAACTGCTTTGTGCGTAGAACTTCCAAAACTCCTTAGCGATCAAATTAGAGAAGTGCCGAACCTCTTAATTTGCCAATACGTTTCTTCCCATGATTTCTAGCGACAGGAACTCCCCCCCCCTTTACCCCGTCTTCCTTTTTTCTCAACTTTTATCACCTTGAATCATTCAAAACCCTCGGGCGCTAAGTCACATTTACTCCTCCAATTGGTTACTCTCTTCTTTTCGATAATACGAGGATTGATCAAGTCTTATAGGTGCTGCATCTTCTCCGGTGCACTTCGAATCCATTAAGAAAAAAATTCTTTAAAATCATAAATGATCATTTTTAAATAAATATCCACAAGCATTTAAAAACGAGTAATAAAGATAGTAGAAAATTTTACATATCGTCGCCTTAGAGTGTAAGCCTGCTAAACCCAATTTTTTATCATATTTGACAGATTAATATCGTTCGAAAGAAAAAGAGATCCAGCATCGTTCAAGTAAAACTGTTACTTAATTATTAATTAAATGTGAAAAATAGTTTCTTTCCATAACAACAATATTAAATTTTGTTTGTTTTTTCTCTGCCCTGTAAAATTTCCTTGTTGTGAGTTAGCAGGCTTACACTTTAAGCCGACGATCTTTTTTTTTTTAATTCTCTATGCATTGCCTACAGGCACTCTAACCCAAAGGCTAATTAATAAGCACAGTTTATGCTAATATTTTTGAACTTGAAATGATATTTACAAACTTAAATGAAGTGTTTCAGTGAACTCTTCATTTTCTCTTCAATAATATACCTATATATCAAATTACAACTACAAATAAAATATAGTATTTAAAATATTTACATACCTGGCTATAAGGTCCGGCATGATTTAGAAAAATAAAAATCAGAAATTAGCATTGTACATTTTAGGTTAAAAATAAAATGAGAGAGTCTTCTCATTTTATTTTTAACCTAAAATAAAAACAATTCTGTTACCATCGACAGTGAAATCTTTTATTCAACAAATAAAGAACATTGTACATTCTACCGAGATCAAACCGGTAATCTTTCTCTGTTAAGTTCAGAACGATCTAATTATTTAAATTTATTATTTGATATTAATCCTCCCGGGTATTTACTTATAAAATATTTATTAAAAACTGAGTTAAAAAAGTAAATTTTCATTGAAATGATAAAATAAAATTTAATTTGCAAGCTAAAGAATATTTCTAGTCAAAACATTTTACTATTATACAGGGTGGGGCATATTTGAAGAGGTATAAAAAATGAAAAAATTAACTAGAAAAATATTGAATATATTTTTGAAAAAAACATAGATTTTTTTTAATGTGTTTTAAACATTATCAGACAAAAAAAAAGGGGGGGGGCAAAAGTGAAAATTCTATCAAACTCAATCAAATTTTGTATACTTACATATTCTGTAGACGATACTATTTATTTTATTTAAATTTATCCCTACCCCGGGGGTCAGATTTTAGCCGGATGCCTCGAGTCGGATTTGAACCCGGGTCCACTTGGTTAGCAGGCTGAGACGCTACCACCTAGCCTATCCAACCCCCCCCTAAAAAAATATTTTATGCTCTTTTCAAAAATATATTTATTTTTTTTATAGTTAAATTTTTTCATTTTTTACACCAGAATGTGGTAGATCTTTATACCCCACCCTGTATATAGTACATTGACTAAAAAAACAAAACAGTCAAAATTTTAGCCAATTGATATTATTTTTACACAATTACTGTACCTGTACCACTCAGAATCCTTCATTTAAAGAGCGAACAATTTCGTCGATTTCGTCTCTCTTTTTGGGGTTAGCGAATATTCAACAACAAAAGTGGTAATTTTGATCGATCCACTCCATCGCTTGCCCTGGGGGTTGAAGAGGGTGCCTTTTCCAAGAAATCGTTGCCCATTTGCTCAGGTCGTTAGTCGTTTCCACCCAACTCTCAATCTTCTTTTCTTAAAGACCGGAAATGCCTCCCTTGGGATAACCATCCCTCAACCCACTCGCACCGTGATTTTTTTTAACCTTTACATTTGAAACTTAAATTAATGATTTCGATTTTTATATTTCATTTTTTCAAAACTTGATTAATGATTTCATATAGTATATATTCTGAATAAACTGAACTAGCATTTCTATTTTTTCTTCGAAGTTCATCATTTTTCTCTGTATCTTTTATCTTTGGATTTTTCTTTATTTTTTATTATTATTATTTTTTTTTGTATTTGTCTTCTTTATTGACTTTAGTCAAAGGAAATGATTAAAAAAACGGATTTTCTCTACTTATTTAACAATTTTGAAAAATATCTTCTTTCAATCGTAATCTAATCAACTTTTTCCCGAGTGAAGTATAAATCGATTTCTTAGTAAATATTAGGGTAGTAGGGTTTTTTCAAGTACATCTTAAAATATTAAAAAGTCATTATGTTTGATTTTTCCGATGTTAAGAAAAAAAAACTCAGAGCGACGCCAGGAGGTACAACTAACTGGCTTTAATTATAAAATGGAGAATTCTATTTTTTTATTTATCTTTAAATTCAACTATACCCTGTGTTATAAAGATAAAAGTTAATAAATATTTTATGAGATATTAATTTACTATGAGTTAGTTTTTCTAGGTCACTTGTTTCACGTTAAATCTTATATTATATTCTTAAAAAAAAAGAACTAATTTACATTTCTTATGATATGACTTATCAACAAGATATAATCAATAATCCCTCCTAAAGTTTTATTTTTGCGCAAAATACCCGATTTTCAAACATTCAACACTCCTTCGCGATTAAATTGGATACTAACCGAACAAACTCATTCGCCAATTAGTTTATTCCTATGACTTCTAGGAATTGGAGCTTGCTTTCCCTGTCCGTCTTTCCAGCTACATATATAACCTTCATCTTTAAAGAGTAGCATCCACAGATACCTTCAATTCGGACCCAAACCCTGAAATTTTTTTCTTCCTTTCACGACGTAAGGCTCCACCCCAAATTACAGAGGTTACATATTTTTTATACAAAAATAAATAAACGTTCCTATACTTTATCCATAGTCATTTGAAATATTAATATAGTGAAACCCCTCAAATCCGAACTAATTGGGGCTGTAGCCTGTTCGGATTAGCCGAAAACAGCTGCGACAATTGAAGATAACTGATATCAAGTGAAAGATTAAGTGATATTTTGTGTTGTGTTTCTATTATTATTTCATTGTTTTTGCGAAGTAATTAACTTAAAGAATTTCAATAACCTACTTTTACCAGTTTTTCAATCCTGGATGACATAAGTAGGTAGACACATTTACACTTTGTTAGGTATGCTAACTGTACTTCTTTGATATTTTTTCAACAATATGTAAAATAAGGTTATAATGTAGAATAATTAATAAAATATACTTATACATAATTGTGACTAAATAAATAATTTTCTATTTTTTGCGTTCGGATTTCTAGGGATTCACTGTTTGTTTATTTCTTTATAAATAATCATAAAAAAAAATATTTGGTCGATTCTTCCATGTTTTGAACAGTGCTAAAAAACATCAAAAATGGAATTTAACAAGGTTATTCCTCAAGTATTAAATGAGAATCGATGGTCTTGTTTTTTATTTTAAGTCATTTCCTCTATGTCTTCAGCAATAGTTACCACTAATGTTCGAAGCTTCAAAAATGCAATGTAGAATCGTTATTCCTCAAGTATTAGATGAGACTCGATGGTTATTTTTGATTTTAACTCGATTTCTCCATGTCTTCAGCAATGGTTGGCACTAATGGTCAAAAATTCAAAAATGCAATGTAGAATCGTTATTCGTCAAGTATTAGATGAGACTCGATGGCTATGTTAGTGATTTTAACTCGATTCCTCCATGCTTTTAGCAATGGTTACGATTAATAATCGAAACGTCAAAAATGCAATCTACAATGATTATTCCTCAAGTATTGCTTCGCTATGGAAAAAGTAAAAAAAAAATCATTTTTCCGTCCAATTAATGTTAATAGTGAAAGTTATTCATTCACCCAAAAAGTGAGGAAATATTTTATTGGAAAACTTCTCTTTCTCCACTCGTTATTCTGATAAAACTTGCGAAAGTTGTTTCTATTCTTTTATGCTTTCAACTTGTCTAATGAGAAAATAGTTATTTGATGGTTTTATAGTAGAAGGGATAATTTGCCTTAGGGAAATTCCTTCAGCTATTTACGCAAGTTGCTTTAAGGAGATGTTCTCTCGCTCTCAAGGGAATTCCTCTCTCGCTTAACATACATATTTAAATATTTGCACTAGGTTAAGAACTTTCACGCGTCCAAAAAATAATACAAAAACCATAATAATTGACTTGAACTGTTTGATCTCATTTTCTTAACATAACTTATGGACTATAAAAACGAATAAACGTGAAACAGTCGTTAGTTTTAATGTAGGGGAGACCGGGATTGGTTGTCATATTTTATGGTTTTTAATTTTTGAAGATGCAGTGTTTACAGTTTCTCTTTCTATCATTAGTGTATCACGTAATATGTTTCCTTGGCTATATTGTGAAACTGTTATAAAATAATATAAATTAGTTGAAATATAGACTTCATTGAATACAGAGTGAATGAGAGTTAATTGAATCAATAAAAAAATTTACAGCTGCAAAAACACAAAAACACCCATAGAATCCAGGACTGTTGCCAGAACTAGAAAGTGCCTATACGCCCTACTCAGGGCCGTTATAATGTAATCATCATCATTGAGTACACAGTCCTAAGACTGGTTTGACAGAACCCGCCCGGCTCTGTCCCATGACAGCTCTTTGACCTCTCTAAAATATCTCGCATCTCATATCTCTAATTACACTGCTCGGCAAAAATTTGTCCCCGTAAACCCAACAATGGATCCCAGTAGAGTTTTATATGCTGATTATCATGCAATTTCCCGATTTTTTCAACACGTCAGAGTTTTGAGATATTATCGGTCAAAATGACGAAAAAGGCCATTTTGACCTACATATTTTCTAGTCCCATTAAATATTTTAAATCAAAATATTTTGTTGACGTCATAGAATACAGCCTCCTCTGATTTTCAAATTCCCACTTGTATTCAACCGATTTAGAACTCGAGTTATAGCTAAAAGACCAAGACCATATGTTTGTAGCTGTGCTTTTTTTATAATCACGTAGTTTTCGTTATAACTCAAGTTCTAATTGCGCTACAAACAAGGGATAATTTGAAAATCAAAGAGAAGCTGTTTTCTATCACGTCAACGAAATACTTTGATTTCAAATATTGGTGTATGTCTTTTTTTTATCGTTTTGACCGATAATATCTCAAAACTGTGACGAGCTGTAAAAAATCGGGAAATTGCATGATAATCAGCATATAGAACTCTACTGGAATCCATTGTTAGATTTAAAGGAAAAATTTTTTGTCGATCATGCAATTTCCCAATTTTTTACAACACGTCAGAGTTTTGAGGTATTATCGGTCAAAATGACGAAAAATGCCATTTTGACCTATTTTCGAGTCCCA
Source organism: Forficula auricularia (assembly GCA_024734495.1). Taxonomy (NCBI): domain Eukaryota; kingdom Metazoa; phylum Arthropoda; class Insecta; order Dermaptera; family Forficulidae; genus Forficula; species Forficula auricularia. The sequence continues at coordinate 9,063,739 of JALMQS010000150.1, read as the reverse complement.
TTAGATATTAAACAGCAATATTTGAAATCAAAATATTTCGTTGACGTAATAGAAAACAGCTTCCTCTTTGATTTTCAAATTACAATTTAGCATCGAGTTATAACTAAAAAACTAAGACCTTATGTTTTTATCTATGTTTATTATCCATTATAAACACGTAGTTTAGTCTTATAGTTAGAAGTTTGGAAAATTCTTTTTCGTCATAATATCTCAATACTCTAACGTGTTGTAAAAAAATCAAGAAATTGCATGATAATCAGCATATAAAACTCTACTCAAATCCATTGTTAGGTTTACGAGGAGAAATTTTTGTTTAATAGTGTTATTTGATCAAAATATGCTAATCTAAACTTTCCCCTTTTCTTTCCCACCTCCCCCTCCAAGATATCCCTAAGCAATCCTTCGTGTCTCAGTGTGTACCCCATCATCCTATAATAAGTCCAAAATTTTGTTCAAAATATGACAGAGATTGAAATCGAGTGGTAAGAGATTAACTAGCTGTATATAGTATTACATAGAAAAATATTGTTTTAATTTCCCTGGCGATTTGGTAGGCCTATTAATATGGCAAGGCACTGCTCTGACCCTACTCAGAATATTGTGGTCATACTGTGGTTTGAGTTTAGAACTCCAAGAAACAACAGCTATCAAGAAATGATGTGACAACCAACCCGTGTGACAACGAGCTCCGGTCTCCCCTACTTGACGAACTAATTGGTATTCAGTTTTTCTGACTGAAACGAGATTTGACACCAAATCAACACAATAGGAAATCGATCGATCCACTAGACTAGCAGCCCCTGATAGTCTTAAAACTAAATCAATTATATTTGTAAATAAGAACTCGAATTTTTTTCTTTTGGGTTTTACAGTCCGGAAACCATACTCATGCCATTCTATTCGTAATGCTCAGCTAGCTTGATTGATTCTCGTTCTGTTAATCAACGTATAGAATAGGGATCTACCCTACTTGATATAAAATTCTATTAATTTTCTATTTATACAAGAGGTATATTTTCTATAAAAAAAAAGAGATGGAAAGGAATAAGGGTTGGTAAGGGATGAGTGGGAGTGAGAGGGAAAGAAATGGAATGAAATATCGGAATTCTGTAGCTTGATGGACTTGTAATTCGGTTGCGAGGGAAACTCCGTTCTTGGTTTCGAGGTTCAATAGCTGACAGTGGAGGCGTCAGCGTCGTTTTATCTCAGCTCCCATCACTTGAGAACTCTTCAATCTAATTTTTTTTTATCAAAATATATATGTATATAAGATAAAGTAGGTGCGACTCGATAAGTTTTTTTTAGCCTTAAATAAAAAAAATTCTCTCTTTCAATATGCACTTGTATATTTATATATCTTGTAGGTATACAAAAATGATTTTTGCTTCCTAAAGGTTCTATTTCCCTGCGACTGCCCACCGTCCTGGTCGGAAATAACTGCTGGCAGTCGAATACTGATTTCACATAAAACAATAGAATATATTTCGTTGGAACTGCTCGGCAGTCGTCGCTGGACAGTTCCAAAGAAATATGTTCTCTTGTTTTAAGTGAAATCAAGTGCTCGACTGCCAGCAGTTATTGCAACGGTGGACAGCAGCAGAGAGATAGTACCTAAACGTTGTTTTCAATTTTTTACTTGAATAATAAAAAAAATTACTGTGTTATACTGAGTTAACCTAAAACCGGAGACGGTGCTCATACTTGAGAACGATCGCAGAATAAGTCGATCAAAAGGTTGTAGTTTTATTATATTCTTTATTCGTGTTCAATAAATATTTTTTCACTATAAATTGAAATCTTACTCTGTAATACCCTACGTATATATAAGTTTAAAAAAAACGATCATTCTGGTTGTCCTTTTTAAAAATAAAGACATACCTACATAATAAATTGCATACAGCTTAGTATTTTCTATTTTGAGGCTTTGATATTATTTTCCACCTTAACTTAGCAAGGTTAAATATTTGTAATCCACCACTCCAAAAAACAATATCAATAAATTAATAATAATAAAAAATAAAAAAATGACTTCAAAAACAGATTTTGTTTAAAAACAATTACTCTAAACAAAACTCGAATTCTTCCCTATCTCAAATATGGCTCACATCTCTAAAGAGGGGTATTGCAGGTCTCGACACCCTATACCAGTGGTCGGCAAACTTATTAGCCAAAGAGCCAAATATGAACATTACAACAATTTAAAAAAAATTGGGAGCCAAATCTGCTTGTTTAGTAAACTTTTATTACACTAAATAAGTAATATACTAAATAAAACTAAATTTCATACTTAATAAATATTTATTAACACGAACAATGTGCTTGCATCTCCTTGGAAAGTTTGAGTAAGTCAGGTTTGTATATTGTTGTTTTTAATTTTAGGCATGATTCCAAATTCTCATCAATAAGACGACTTCTCAGTTTACTCTTGATAATGTTCATGCTTGAAAAAGATTGTTCGCCATATATATGTAGAACCGAAAAGGGAAAGAACAGCTTCCGTGGATATTTGTGCCAGAGCGGCACTTAAGGAACCAAAGAGCCACATGCGGCTCTGGAGCCGCACTTTACCGACCACTGTCCTATACAATTCAGACAGGTCTAAAACTAATAGGAGAACCATCCTTTATTAGCACCATTCTCGATTTCCTGGCCTATTGTAGAATCGTCTCAGCACTCACCCTTTTCTGTAGATATTACCATGGCGTTTATTCTAAAAACAATCAATAATCTCCTAATAAAGCTTCAATGTCTTGAAACATAAATATTCAACATTCTTTTGCAATTAAATTATATACTCACTGAACAAACGCATTCGCCAAATCGTTTATCCCCGATCATCCGACTTTGGAAGTATGTGGATTTATTTTGGAATTCATTAGATAATGCCCCTACATATCATATCTATTGTCTGTTACTTGGAAATAAAAGTAGAAGTGGAAGTAGGTGACACGATATTAGATCGTGGTTCACCCCTCGTTTATCCTTAGAGCTTCTTGAAAATCTCTTTCTGACATACACCCCTCATCCTTTTAAGACTTGCATCCACAGGTACCTTATACTCTGATAAATCCCTGAAATTTATTCTATTCTTATTCTTTTTTCCCAACAGTATCTAATATTTAAACCCATGAGAAATAACAGATAAAATATCTCATCCAAATTTTCTCAAATTATTATTTTTAAAATATTTTATCAAGTGATTTTTTCATTAAAAATTCTCAAGGAGGTTTTCTAATACTATAGCAAATTGTTTTGCATTTGGTTCTTTCAAAATAATTTTGTTTTTTTTATTAAAATCTGTTCAAATTAAGCTCTTATTTAGTATAAATAAAACCAGTTTGTTTTTTCGCTTGGTTAATTTTATTCATCTTGTCTCTCTTATTATCTTAATTGCGAATTTCAACATTAAATTCTATATCATCGTGGGTTTTTAATTTTGTAGTATATAATTGAAGTTTGTTTATTTATTTAAATGATGCTCTGAGGCGATTCGCCTCATAGAACAGATAACAAAAGTTTTCTTATTATTAGACATATTTAGAGTACAACTTAAAATATAACCATGACAAATTTGGAGTACAACTTATAATATAATAAATAGTATAGCATACATTACACATATAGTAGTAATATAAGGCATTTTACGCAAAATATGTTCAAATGACAGCCCCCCAACAATATTTATACCTATATATATAGGATGTTTCAGGAGGAATAGTGAATATCTTAGGAGGTGGTAGTATAGACGAAATGAATTAAAAAATGCCATATAACATGTGTCCAATTTTTATTGAGTACATAGATACAGTTGTTAAGTAAGTGCTCCAATATCGGCATACTCAACATGTGTAAACATGCGGCATGTTTACACCCTACAGTACAGTAGACTTGGTCAACAAACACAATGAAAACTTCAATGTAAACTAAAGCACAACTTCATAACTTGAAAATCAACACCCTACTGATGATATTCGATAAATACGCCCATAACAACCAATAGCAACCGGTGTACCAAGACACAAAACGAAAATGCATTGAACTCAGCTGTATCTCTGTACTCAATAAAAATTGGACACATTTTATATGGCATTTTTATTGGAATTCGTCTATACTAGTAACCTCCGAAAATATTTACTATTCCTCATGAAACACCCTGTATATATATCCGTATATGTATATTTGGGATATAACTTAGAATACTGCTATATAATAAATTAAAAATTCAGTTTATTGGACAAAGTTTTTTTATTGAAGTTCTTCTTCAATTTTTGTACAGCGTTTCGTCTCTCTCGAGACTTTTTCAAGTACTCAATTGGCTAGAATCAACATTGGTTGAAATAAAGATAAAAATAACCGAGACATAGTAGAAATTTTTCTTCTAGATTGATACCATAAAACAATATGTTATTGTTTTATGGTATCAATCTAGAAAGAAAAATTTCTACTATGTCTCAGTTATTTTTATCTTTATTTCAACCAATGTTGTTCTAGCCAATTGAGTACTTGAAAAGTCTCGAGAGAGACGAAACGTCTGTACAAAAATTGAAGAAGAACTTCAATAAAAAAACTTTGTCCAATAAACTGAATTTTTAATTTACTAATCATAATGGACATTAATCAACATAATAATATATAATACAATACACATATTAATATAATATAATATAATATACAATACACATAGTAATATAAGGCATTTTCCACAAAATATGTTCAAATGACAGCCCCCAACGACCCCCAACTACAAGACCAGAACCAATGCTAAAACCAGCAGGCGTAGCCTTTAGCAGCAGTTTAATTGTTTTATTAGATGAGATGCGTATCGGCGCTTTCCTGGAAGGTTGTCCACCGCCTCCTGGCTAAGGATGAGGATCGATGTTCGGCGGTAACATCGAAATGTGACCATAATATCGACCTGAAAATATCGATGTAACTATATTTTTGACAGAAATATCGATGTAACTATATTTTTGACAGAAACATCGATGTAACTATATCTAAAAAAATGAATGGTTTTAGGCGGAATTCATTTTAAAACTGAAATATTTCTATAAAAACTATCGATGTAAAAAAATCGATTGTTTGTTGAAAGTAATATTCTGTCAATATGATGTTCTCAATGTCCAACTCACTACGTCAATTCATCATTAATTTATCAAAATTATTGCAAAAAAAAATACTCTAAATATTTAAAAACATCGATATCGAGGAGAAACGTCGATGTTGTAAAATATCGGTTTTTTTCCATTGATGTAGAAAACATAGGCCATCGATGCTTATCCCTACTCCTGGCTAACCCAGGAAGACCCTGACACATGAAATTAAACTTAAACACTAAGTCCCTTAACTTTGAATAGAATCTATTAGAATAATGAATGAATATACACAATATATTATCTAGGCTCTCAAATTAAATTAGTTTTCGTTTGATTGGTATTTTTTTTTTATTGCTTGTTTGACTTGGATTGTTAAGCAATTTTGAGTTTGAGAGGCTGTCTGTCCATTCTATTAGAACGTTTCCTATGCAATCAAGAGAACAACGAGAAAGGTAAATTAAATGCAAACAAAGGCTCTGGGTGGATTGAGCTGTTTTCTTGCTCGATGGACGACCGACCGGCTTTAAATTGAATCACTAATCATTTTGTTTGAGGAATTATTAAGATGCTGGTAAGGTCAGTGATTGAATTAATGGCGGAGATTACTTGTAGTCGTAGAGGACAGGTGGGATAGTTTGGATAGGGCTGGATTTTGCCTCGATATGTGAGTATAGTTGATAGATTAAAATATTATTCAAAACGTGCCCCAGTTGAAGACTTTAGATTTTGAATTCACTAGGAAATTTTCAGGGTTTTTTTCGTTTAGTATTTTAGAAATATTAGAAAAGTTTGTGTTTTTATCTTCACTTTGCTACTCACTATAAGAAAGTAAGGACGTGTAAAGTATTCGAGAGTTAATTAATGTATACATTTTATTTGAGCTTCGACTTTTGAGATTACTTCTCCACCATCGACTGTCCTTGATCATCTTTTTATTCCTTGTTTTTAATAAGAGGAAAAAACTAATTAAATAAAAAACCTTTTTCCGATAAATCGTCCCTCTTCCTCTTTTCGATTGTTTCTAGATAAAAGACCATCTTACCTATATGATAAATTTACCTTTAAAGGAAATATCATTTTCAGAAATATAGGAGTTCTGGGTTCTTATCTACAGATCCCAATTCATAACACTTCCTCTTATGGTAGGTCTTGTGTAGTATCCTCCGCAAGGCTGTGGAATTCCATACCCAGTGAAATCACGGAATCCAGATCGATTGGAGCATTTAAGAGCAAATTTCACAACCTTTTTACTGACAAAGCAGAGGTCTGGAGTGGGATTGTGTGGTGGTGAGTTGATTGGTGGATTGAATGTGGGAGGGTTTCTATTATTGTTAATTGTGGTGATTGGCCGAGAATGCTTGTGATATCTATAATGTGGTGCATATGAGTATTAAGTTATATTGTGCTATGTATGTATTTGTATGGTTTTTATATTGTTGTATGTCTGTTCATTTTTTTGTTTGGTTGTTTTGTATTGTTTTTGTTATATTTGATTCTATTTTTAACCGACTTCAAAAAAGGAGGAGGTTCTCTATTCGACTGATTTTTTTTTTGTGTGCCTATGTTACCTCATATCTCCGCCAATTGTGAACCGATTTTGAAAATTTTTTTGCATTGGGTCCAGTCTACCTTCCGATTGGTCCCATTTTTATTCATAGGTATTAGACCTTTTTGTTAGGTTTGTTCAGGCTAACTTCTTTGTTTATGAACCGATTTTGATGATTCTTTTTTATTGGAAAGGGGGTATCTTAGGGATGGTGCCATATTAATTTGGTCAAGTTCTGATGATATGATCACTATTAATAACATCACTAAAAAGAGAAAAATAAAAATAATTTTTAAGAAAAAAATAAAACCGACTTCAAAAAATTAAATGCAACAAATAAAATACACTAAAAGGTATAAAATAATTATTATCTTATTTAGTTACAACTAAACTACGAAATATTAACATGAAATTACTTTTTTAAGTCGGTGCCAAACAGATACCTTTTATGAATCGCACTCGACGGATCTTACTTTAGTACGTTTGGTTGGTACGCTCGCTTATAGGTATAGTTTGTTTGGCACCGACTTCAAAAAGTAATTTCATGTTAATATTTCGTAGTTTAGTTGTAACTAAATAAGATAATAATTATTTTATACCTTTTAGTGTATTTTATTTGTTGCATTTAATTTTTTGAAGTCGGTTTTATTTTTTTCTTAAAAATTATTTTTTGTTTTATCTTTTTTGCTTCAGGAGGAGAACATCCTCAGAGCATTCAATAAATAAATAAATAAATATTCTCAATACTTTCTCTAGTAGCACAATGTTTCAAACTATACTATATAGTAACTACTATACATTGCCTATATAGATTCTCCAAATCTATATAGGCACTATATGGTTACTATATAGTTTTAAACATTGTGCTTCTAGGGAAAGTATTGATTAGATTTTGAAACTCTCGGTTCATCAATGCAGAAAATCCGAAAAAAATGAATTGTTATAGGGGAGCTATTGAAAGCTTATAGGTAATTAAAAGTTATAATCATGTGGAAGTTTTGAGAGTTCTCACTCAAACTCTTTGCTGAATTTTGTTAAGGGAGAATGGGGTGGGTTCTTGGTGAAACATTTTAAATAAAGTAAAGAAAATTTTGAAAAATTTTTATAAACTTTTTAAAATTTTCTTTACTTTCTTTGCTGAATGCCTATGGCCTATTGGAAGGAAGGGAGTAGGAGCAATTCTCTCTCTTTTTCTTCTCTCCTGGAGTCTAATAGGAGAAGAGTTTCACTTTTCGTGGCGTTCAGGCCAATTTGCCCTACTGAAATTCACACTGTACATTAGGGTGATCCTTATTTTGTGTATTTTCGAATTTTTACGCTGACAATATGGTTCAAAATAAATTTAAAAAAAATCCCAGCAGTGTCAAGTCTTCATCTCAATATTAACCTGTGCCGCACAGCGAAACAAGTTTCCCATCTAAATAACATGAGGTTTTGGCATTGAACGATCAATTTTTTATTCCGGCAAAAGTAATTGTTCAAACAATTTGAAACTCTGTAGACTTTATCCTTATACTAGTAGGTATCTTTCAGAATTATTACAGATTTTTACCTATTATAATTCTGTAGTTACAGCTAGATAAAATATTGCTATATCTTAGTGTTAGTAAGTAATAGACTCCAAAATTATAATAGCTGAAAATCTGTAAAAATTTCCAAGAATAGCTACTATAAAAAGGATAAAGTCTACAGAATTTCAAATTTTCGAACCATTACTTTGGCCGAAATAAAAAATTGATCGTTCAATGCCAAAAGCCCCATGTTATTTAGATGGGAAACAAGCTTACATCGCTATGTGAGACACAGGTTAAAATTCAGATAGAGACTTGAAACTTAGGGGATATTTTTTGTATTTATTTCGTACCATTTAAACCTCTGTCAGCGTAAAAATTCGAAAATACCCAAAATAAAGACCACCCTAGTTTACATACTTACCTAGTTTTAATATTTTCTACCGATTTCATTGTTAATAAACCGTTGTAAGAGAATCATTTGATGTAAACATTTCACACTTCAATTATTTACATTATACCGAGTAAAGAAAACTTGAACCTAAAAATTCATTTTTGGGCATGAATTTTAGGGTTTTTGAATAGGAAAGATTTCAATTTGCCGTTGGTAATAGATTCAAATTTTCTTAGAAAATCATAAAATGGTGTCATTTATTAAATCCAATAGAATGGAATATTTTTTATTATATGTCAGAGGGGTTGTTTTTCACCCCTCGGGAATCGAACCCGAGTGCCAGTAAGAGGAATCCGGGCCATCTGCGGCAAACGCGTTTACATATGTCAGAGAGGTTCGCATCCCGCAGGTGAGACAGATGGCCCGGATTGCTGTTACTGGCACTCGGGTTCGATTCCCGATGGGGTGGAAAACAACCCTTCTGACATATAATTATATAATTAAAAACGAGCGGTGAACTGCGACCTAATATGCTGTACACCTACTTCCACTTGTACTTCCAAATATTTCCAAGCACTTCCAAATATTTCCTAGTACTTTCAAATATTCCCAAATACTTTCAAATATTTCCAAGTACTTCCAAAATACTTCCAAAGAGGTGTACACCTACTTCCAATCGCGGATCACCCCTCGATTAAAAATGTTCCAGAGTTCTGTGTAATTCGATTGCCTCAACCAAGTCTAATAAACAGCCATTTATTATTAAGCCTAGTAATTAATAAAATATTTTGAGTGATTGGTTTATTATATATTTTGTTGTTTATAATGTTGATATCAAAATCCAGCAGCCATTTTTGTCCCATTCTCACCATCAATTGTGTTACCTTGTTAAAATTCATCACCCCTCTCTTCTGTTTAATAAATGCCTAGTAAAATATTTTCTCTAATTGTATTATATTAATATATATAGTTGAAATTTACAGTAGAATTAATTCGAGAATTAATTGTATTGTATATTATTTTGCAGGGCACGATTGTAGCTGTTAGCTATTTACCTTCTCAATTTAAACTTCGACATAAAGTTCATAATAAATTTTAAATGAATAGCGAGGGTTTCAAGTGGAATGGAGTGGAATTGGCGACTAGAAAATGAATTTCTATTCTAATACATATATGGCAATAAATCCAAACTGGTATACGTTTCTATCAATTATGAATCATTCCAAGGTTATGGCATTTACATTAATATTTAATTAGTACTTTATAAGCTATAAAGGCAGTTGAAATCTGTATTTTTGAGGTTTCTTCATTTAAAAAAATTTAAAGGTGATGATGTATTTATCTTATATCTATTTGTGCTTGATTTGAAATATTTAAGAATCTAAAAGACATGTGTTCGATTCACGGGCTCATGTTTTTCATTAATAAAAGAATAACTAATTAGTGTTTTAAGAAAATCAGGTCAAACAATCGGATGGAAAGGTAAAAGTAAAAGAAAATTTTTGAAACTTTTAAAATTTAAAATATATTAAATATTAAATTTATAATTTTTCTCATTAATATATTAAAGAATAATTAACATATTAACGAGAAATTGTTTTGATCGCGCTTTTTAAACAAGATATATATCGCGAGACTACTGAGATGAGAGTTGTAAGAGCCATCCATTCGAAGACCCTACATGACAAAATCCGGAGCGAACACCTTGGGAAAATAAGCGGTCTTCAGGACATAGTCGATTGGGTTCAGCGTAAGAAGAAGATGCTGGGCTGCCCATGTAGACAGAATGCAAGACGACCGTCTCCCGAAAATATTGGCAAAAAAACCGTCCCGAGGGGGTCAGAAGCCGTGGAAGACCAAAAAAACGATGAAAAGAGAGTTATGACCCTGATGACTGATTATAATATGTTGGAGAACAGGTGTTCACACCTATATAGAAGAATAAGAAGAAGAAGAAGACCACTGCTGGTTGAGCTATTGGAGTCTGCTGAGTCTTAAGTCCAGCCAAGAGAGAATGAAAAAGATATGATCCATTTAGCTATAATCCAACGTCTTTTCGCGTTTAGCCCGCATGACGTTTTTTTATATCAAACACTGATATGGACCATGGTGAAATGACGAATTGGATTATAGCTAAATGGATCATATCTTTTTTATTCTCTCTGGGTCCAGACTTAAGACTCAGCAGACTCCAATAGTTTCAACCAGCAGTAGTCTCGCGATATATATCTTGCTAAAAAGCGCGATCAAAACAATTCTCGTTAATATGTTATTTATTCTTTGATATATTAATGAGAAAATTAGAAATTTATTTAACTTCATTATTTCAAGTTAGAAATAACTATATAAATTCAGATATTATTTTGACTTAATATTTGACAAAAATCACCTGCTTTCGATTCGCGATCGAATCAAATACAGGAAAGTTATGATTATAAAATACTAGGTGGGTTTCACAAAAATATATTTATTATTGTTTTTTATTAATAACATAATAATCAATTAGTGCTTTAAAAAATTATATCAAATAATTTTATTGTAAAAGTAAAGAAAATTTTGAAAATTTTTTGAAACTTTTTAAAATTTAAAATATAAAATACTAGGTAGAAAGTTTGATGGCAAAATGTTTGTATTTCCAATGTAGAGAATTCATTAATTAGATTTTCTCTAACATCAATGGGAGAGAATTATTAGTCATGTCGCAAAAAAATCTATGTCCTTATCTCGGAAAGGTTTAATCGCGAGCTTTGGGATTTGAAACTTAAGATATCTATTTAGATTTGTAGATGCTAGAAGAAGTATCTCGAGATTGTGCCAAAAAATCGAAGAACCTGAAGTACGTGTTTACCTGAAGATCTTGGGTATTTTTTAATAATCTGTACACTCATCAAATATCTTATGCTCTTCAAATAGTAGGTATACAAAAGTTCGGATCAGAATCAAGGGAAGAGAGTAAATTAGTCATGTCGCAATAAAATAGCGACAGTATGTTTGAAACTTATGCTATCTTGAGGATAGAAGAAATATCCCAAGATTTTGGTGAAAATCCAAATACCGGAAGTAGATGTTTTCTTGAAGATTTTTTGCATTTTGCAATTTCTTATTTTTTCTTCTCCTCTCAAAGCCCAAATTGAAGTAATTTGAATGAATAAAATAATTATGTACCTACCATATATTGATTTCAAATATGGAAGAAACTAATTTGAAAGTCGTGTGGTGCTCACACCAGTTGAAGGTATAATTTAAATTGATTTTAAATATATAATTTTGATATTATTGTATAAAAATGAAACATCATTACTCCAAAAACTGAAGTTAAAAACATTTAAAGCTATTTTTTGATCCACAATTATAATTTTATTAATAATAAAACAATTAGGTAAATTTACTTGGTGGGTTTCACATAAAATAAAATAAAACAAAAGTGAGTTTTGATTTCGATATATTTCGGGTTGTCAGGCCATCATCAGGAGTTAGAAAACTGAATATAAATTAGAAATTTATTAATTTTTCTAATTTAAAACTTTTTTTTAATTAAAAATATCAATCTCTAGTGAATGACACATAACTTAATAGGAAATTTTTCTTAAAATTCAAAAAATTTATTATTCATTGACTAGCTAGTAATTAACTCATCTTAATTCAGGGATAATCCAATCATTCCTTTTTTTATTTCTAATAAAATTATCCTTTCCATGAATTGAATGAATATTTTAAAATTATCTGTTTTTCCAAAATATCATATTAAATAAAAATTAACAGATTTTTTTGGGTCTTTAATTATTTTTCAAGCTCTCGAATATGTTAGAATAATTAAGCCAGCCAGACTGATTAAAAAGCGCAGCCTCGCCTGCATCTCTAGGATATGCATTCGAAAGAACGCTCTGTGCTTCAGGTTGCATCAGCAGGCGCCTTGACGTTCAATATTCATTAATTTTGGAGCTTATAGAAAAAATATTTTTTATTTTAATCTTTCATATCTCGTCTACGCTAAGTCGCAGAGCTTTGGAATTTGAAAATTAAACTTTCTAGAGGTTAGAAGAAGTACCTTAAGATTTTGAATAAAATCGAAGAAGCGGAAGTTGATGTTTAGGTACTTGAAGATGTTTGGTATTTTGAAATTTTGTCTTTTCCGGTTTTTTCAAAATGGCTTAGAGGAAACCCTGATTGAAGTAATTTGAATGGAGAAAATTGGCATGATGATTTCAAATTAAGCTTTCATTTTATTATTTTAACGCATATTCATAGAATTTGTATTTATTATCAAAACAACAACAATGATTTTTTTGCCCAAGTCAAAAATTACAACAGGTAAATATCATTAAACAATTTCATTGTTGTTTTAATAAATATTTTTAGGAACAACTTTCTATTATAAAACTCGATTATTTATATTTTTTATTAAACTGAGACATAGATATAACCAAAAATTATCGAATTAAGGTAGTTGTTTCGCGACAATACTAGCAAAAAGTTAATGGTACAGTATGTAGAACAGACAATAAGGATTCATAATTCATAAGCCCAAAACTTTTTGCTGGTTATGTATCACTTCTAGCCAATCCCGTGCTCGTTTGACAAATATGACAACACTGTCCGAACTTGTAAATATTTTATCAAAGAAATTTCAGATAAAGTACATTATAAATGGAGATTTATAAAACAAAAAGTTCTTAATAAGCGATTGAAAGCTGTTGCGACAATGACTGAAGCGAAAAAGCGTTAAAAAAAGTTCTAAAGTTAACCCACTTTTTAGGTTAAATACATGCGTTGTTGCCAGTTTGTTTTTAGTGTAAATTTTTCATTATTTATTCATTATTATCTCAGAAACTGTGTTGTAACTATGAATTAAAATATTCTTAAAAAATGTATTAGTTATTGTTTAATGTTGGCTTAGTTTTTTATAACAATGGTAAGAATAGTTTCTTAATTTTAATTAAATATGTTTACAAACTTTCCGGTATCCCGTATAGTGCAATGTATAAGAGTTTGAAAAACTCTATCATTGGAATTTAATATCTCCGGAACTATATTGTTCATCAATTTCGTTTTGCCACCAATCGCTGCAGAAGTATTTAAATAATAATCTGTCTAAATTTCAAAAAAATCCTAAGAAAACTCATTTGGCGGAACAACTACCTTAATGGAAGACAAGAAAATTTTCTTTCCGAAAAAAATCATTCATTATTATTTTATTAGAACTTAAATATCCCCTAAATATCATTAAATTATCTTTTGGGCCGATTCAGTATACTTATACCCCTGTGGCCTTTATATTTCTCCGAAAAAACGTCCGGAAAAAAATATTGAAATTTCAATATGCAACTGTCTGACCCAAGTTTTGTTTGTTGACAGGGCTAAGGGTACAAATATCCATGTTCTTGTAGTTGAATTAATCGAGTCGTGACTCTCGAGTACAACTCAAGGCACCGGGTAATTAGCATAACTCTTGACGTTTTCCTAATGATTGAACAATAACGTAATTTGGCTGGATTCCCACTTTGTTCAATTTGAGCCTTGTCAGCTTCAGCTCATGCAGTGTCTCTATTTCCCTTCCGACCATCCGGACCCCCCTCCAAGACCACTCCAATTTCACCATTCTCTTCTCTATTGCAATGGACTATTATTGTCTATCGCACCGACATATCTAGTCATATTAAATACCAATTAATTAGCTAGAAACAAGAACGGCGTATCGTGTGTTACTACAGCCTGCAACCCCACAATCCAGTCGTCAGTTCTCAATCAAACATTTGCATTGATCTCAGTGAGCCAATAAATTCACTCGGTTTGATAATTACCTTTGAAATATTTTAGTGTTAGAAATATTCTCGCACAGATGACATATTAGATTTATTACAGAAATAATTTAATACTCTCCGATGTGATTCGTGTCTATCTTGTTTTATTTTTTATCTGAATTCTTAGGGTAAGTATTTGGACTACAGGTAAAAATAAAAAATAAAATTTAATTCAACAGCGACGTTTCATCTCTTTATTTGAAACTTTTTCAAGCTCTTAAATTTGTTTCAAGTTAAAATTATTAATTTTACTTAGAGAAAGTGGTGTAGGTTTTAGGTGAAACATGATATTAATTAATAAAGTAAAGGTGTGTAGTTTCACAGTGAATGAAATAAAACTCAAAGAGGTTTATACAAACTCAATATATTTCGGATTATTAGTCCATCATCATGAGTTTATAGCTTAAAACTAATAATAATTGAACGAAGCGATCACAATTTTTTAAGATCTAAATCATAAGTACCAATATAACAAAATATAACATTCATTTCATGCATATGTGTTTAATTGGTATGCATGATTTGAATCTTATATTTTGTTATATTGGTACTTATGATTTAGATCTTAAAAATTGTGATCTCTCGTTCAATTATTATTAGTTTTAAACTATAAACTCCTGATAATGGACTAATAATCCGAAATATATTGAGTTTGTATTAACCTCTTTGAGTTTTATTTCATTCACTGTGAAACTACACATCCTTTACTTTATTAATTTAAAATTATTAACTTATCATAAGTACAGTAAAATCTCCTTATCCGGCCCTCATTTATCTGGACCTCCGGATTATCCGGATCGGATTTGTAGACATTTTTATTTTAATAAATGTTCTTTGAAATGAAATGATGGGAAAAGGTATTTTTATTTTGTTTAACGTATGAATTTTTTAAACAATTCTATGTAATTTTGATATAAACATGTTTTTTGTTTTGTTTTTTATCGTAATAAATTCAATTGTATTTTATTTGAGGATTTGTTTTGATTTTAGTATCCATATATCCTGATTATCCGGTTTGATTTTGGTACCAGTTATTCCGGATAAACAAGGTTCTACTGTACTTTGTTTAAAATAAACTTAACTAACACCTTTAGAAATGGCTTAATTTAAAATCATTTAAAAATTCGTCATATTATTTTTTTCTACGATTCTTCGAAAGAATATGTGCATTGTAGAATTTAATTTGATAAATTAAAGGGTTTATTCAGTAACATAAAATAATTAAATATAGTAATTTTAGACAATTAACATTATTTTTTAGATAGATTTACTAAACAGTTTCGGTCACTCTTGGTAGACCATCTTCAGTACTAAATTTCGTTCAAGATTTGGAATTTATCACCCTTAGCCCTTTTCTCAATTTATTAACATAGATATTTCAAGAATTTTCAAAAAATAAAAAATTTATAAACATTTGTCATTGAATTTAGAATCTGTTTTGATATTTAAAATTGTTGAAATATCCATGTTAATAAATTGGGAATGAGTTACAAATTACAAATTTTGAACGAAATTTACTACTGAAGATGGTCTACCAGGGGTGACAGAAACTTTTTTGTATCCGATAAATAATGTTAATTGTCTAAAATTACTATATTTATTTATTTCATGTGACTGAATAAATCCTTTAATTTATAAAATGAAATTCCACATATTACTTATTAAAGAAAAATAAGAATCAATTTGATAGCTCAAATATTTTAAATGTTATAAAGTACCTACTATGGAGTCCGCGACATTTCAGCTCCCGACAAAATATCCCCGACAAAATATCCCCGACAAAATATTTCATGACAAAATAACCCTTCCCCTCGTGAATCTTATAAGTAATGCAAATCGACTCCGGTTCGGTTAATATATATTCAGTTCGGCTCGGTTGGGTTCTTAGCTCCTTTTCGGGCTGGTTTTTAGACGGTTCGGTTGACGTCATACCAACCCAACCGAGCCGAACTGAATATATATTAAGCGAACCTCCGAAAGTTTAGTCCGGGTGGGGTGTGCTTCGGGCTCCCATTTTTTTCTAATCAAACACACATTGAAAACCGAACCAGCCAATCGTCGGGCGGGCTGTGTTTGGGGCTCCCATTTTATCCTAATCAAACACGACAGACAGCAGCACTTTAAAACGGCTAATTAGCCGCAAAAATATGAAAGTCTGTTTATATTATTCAAAACTATGATTATAAGCTTCTCACTTAATCTCTTTTGTATTCTCCCTTATACTGGGGAATATTTTGTCAAAAGATATTATGTCGGGGGATATTTTGTCGGGGGCTGAAATGTCGCGGTACCCCTACTATGGACCCCTTGATATAATGTCCGACTCGCACTTGGCCGGCTTATTTTAAAGATGCAGAGGTTTAATCTTGTCCATAAGTGTTGCATCTTCTACAATATCATTTAAGAAAATCCCAGCTTAAGTATTATTTATGTATAGGTAGTTGTTTTTTATAACAAGTAGATTTTTATTTCACTCAGGCCATGAATATTTTCGAAGAAAAGTACTGAATTCTTCTACTGCATTTTTAACATCCTATCAAGATGTTTGGTTTTTTCAGGTAAAAAGCTTCCATTTGCCGTTTGTAAATAATGAAATATTAAGTATATAGGGAAAGCATTTTTTCATTATTTTTGTGTTGTGCTAAAAAATTCTAAATATAAAGCTTAATGCAAAGTGGACATTCTAATTAAGAACTTTAAATCAAATTATAAAAAGTAATACATGAAAAACATAGTCGTAAAAACATCCAGCTTATATATTCATATAATCAATACCCTTAATTATTAATTTAATAATTTATAAAGGGATTTTTAAATTAAAAAAAAAAGATTGTCTAAATTTTTTATGTATCATTCTAAATATCCATAAAAAAAGTAAGCCAAAAAGAGAAATATTATATATTATTTAAATTTAGGGAACGAAGAAAAGTTTATTATTATTATTACAGACAAAAGGATCAGCCGGGGCTCGAACCCGGGATCTTTGCATATGTACTGCAACAAGCTATTGTCATAAGAGTTTTAACTCCTGTATCCACTAAGCTACTGATCCCTGAACCCAAACCAATACCTTTTGTCTATATGAATTATGGAATTTCTTTTTAGGAGGCGATGGAATATTTAATTGATTATATATTATTTTTTTCAAATTTAGGGAACGAAGAAAAGATTATTTTTATTACAGACAAAAGGATCAGCCGGGGCTCGAACCCGGGATCTTTGCATATGTACTGCAATGCTTTGTCATAAGAGGTTTACCTCCCATATCCACTAAGCTACTGATCCCCGAACCCAAACTAATACCTTTTGTCTATATGAATTATGGAATTTCTTTTTTAATCCTCTCCTCGTTCATTTTTCGCAGCGTAGGCCTTGATTCATTAATTAAACAATTAATTATTCAAGGCCTACGTCGAAAAATGACGAGAGAGGATTAAAAAGAAATTCCATAATTCATATAGACAAAAGGTATTAGTTTGAGTTCGGGGATCAGTAGCTTAGTGGATATAGGAGGTAAACCTCTTATGACAAAGCATTGCAGTACATATGCAAAGATCCCGGGTTCGAGCCCCGGCTGATCCTTTTGTCTGTAATAAAAATAATCTTTTCTTCGTTCCCTAAATTTGAATTTGTTATTAATTGTCTTTACACGGCCTCGTTGTGGTCGCGCCCCGGGTGAAGAGAAAATTATTTTCGATCTTTGGGGTCTGCGATTGATTGGGAGGCGCTGGAATAATTAATTGTTTAATTATATATTATATTATTTATTTAGAATCATAGATTTTACTTTACCATACAGGGTATGGTCAAGTATTGTAATAGTGCATGAGAAAAGTGTTTTTTTCCTGCTTTTTTTTCGAAATATCTCAAAAAATTATTTTGATTAAAAAAATTGGGCGAAACCATGGCATTAAGCTCTACAAAAAAGCCCTAATAAGTGAACATCAAAAAAATTATATTTTTTGAGATAATAATTGTTTTGTCAAAATGTCTGCTAGTTAGTCTGTTAGTCTGTGCGTTACAAAATTTTTGTGGACGAGCTAGCTCAAAAACTAGTGTGCATATCGAAACCAAATTTCACAGGTAGTTTTGGTCCATTGAGATTAAGAGCTAATTAGATTTTGGTGCATATCGACCCAAAATTAAGGGGGGCGGAGGGGGTTAAAAATTAAAAATCTAGGCCATTTGAGCAAACTCAACCAAATTTTGTATACATAATCAGTGGGACCCCAGAAGTGTAAAAATGCAAAAACTAACCGCCCAAAATGGGGGGGGGGGGTGCAAAAAATGAAAATATATGCCCTTGTACCAAACTCAACCAAATTTTGTATACATAATCAATGGGACCCTAGAAGTCTAAAATGCAAAAACTAACCTCCCAAAATGGGGGGAGGGGGGGGGGGGCAAAAAATGAAAATATATGCCCTTGTACCAAACTCAACCAAATTTTGTATACATAATCAATGGGACCCCAGAAATCTAAAAATGCAAAAACTAACCTCCCAAAATGGGGGGAGGGGGTGTATGATCAAAAAATGAAAATCTAGGCTCTTGTACCAAACTCAACCATATTTTTAATACATAATCAGTGGGCCCCCTGGAGTCTAAAAATGCAAAAACTAACCCCCCCCTCCCCCCTACATGATTATAAATAATTTTATTAAATATTAAAATATAAGTGAGGGGCCAGGTTGTATGGTAAAGTCAATTGGATGGCCACATCAGAACACGTCAGTTTATTTTAAATACGATATTATATAACAGAAACCCCCCCCCCCCAAAAAAAAAAAAAAAAACTAATCAAAATAAACAATTGGACAATTTGCTTTAAATGGAAATCGTCTAACTACCAATAGTTAATTAAAATACTACGTAGGTTTCACATAAATAAAACAAATATATTTTATGGGTTTAACTCATATCCACTTAGACCAGAGGTTCCCAAACTGTGGCCGCGGCGCCCTCAAGTATTAAAAAGTTTTCACTTGTTTTATTATTTTAACTGTGCAGGTTCTTTAATTAAAAACTGAAAATCATTAAAAAAATACGCTGATAGAATCATCTCTCTTCCTTTAGACCTAATGCATTTTAAAGATAAGCAGGTCTGGACTTGAAATACAGACTAATAGATATTAATTCCTTACAAAGAGAAACAAAGAGGTTGTCCTCTGCTTGATGCAAATAAACATATACACATATATCTCTGGACAATATTTCTGGATATAAATTAAAACAAGAAATGAAAAAATTAGGGTTCGAAAACTTAGTATTCAACAACATCCAATTACTTCTAGGAAAAGATGTTAGGTTTCAAATGAAAAAGACAAATTACCAAATATAGAAAAAGAAGGGGTTTATAGTTTGAAATGCAAAGATTGCGAAGCAATATATGTGGGAAAAACCGAGAGAAATCTGAAAATTCGACTAAATGAACACATAAGAGATTATAAAAATAAAAAGTACGAAAATTCTTTTGCAGAACATTTAAATTCAAACAATCACTCCTTCCCAGAAGGTATTAGATTAATAAAAGGAGAAAAGAACCCGAAATTGATTAGCGCAATCGAATCTTTAGAAATTTTGAAGTCATTCAATAGAAATTCTGAACTCTGTTTAAACAATCAAATTGAACTATCCAATAGTAATCTACTTAAGATGTTTGCTAACAAAAGATAAAAAGGAAAAAAAGGAAAAATTCCTCCTTTCTAAGAAGAAAGGAGAAAGGGAAACATATTGTTATATTTGAATGTGAGCCCAGATAGAGTGTCTTTATTAGTTCCTAGCCCTCCAGCAGTGACGAAAGAACACCAAGTTTTCAATATCCATATGATATTGACTCCATGAAAAACATTTATAATTGAAGAAAGACTGATGATGAAGACCAAGTCTTCGAAACTATAGTCTCAAACAAATAAATAATATATATACAGATATATCATCTTGAGATATATGTGTATATGTTTATTTGCATCAAGCAGAGGACAACCTCTTTGTTTCTCTTTGTGAATCAACAACTCTCTCTCTCGGCAAAACAAAAACTTTTCAATTAATTCCTTAATTTGTATTATTCTAGGAATGGCCTTTTGAATTACTTGCGGCTAACTGCGAGCGTACTGACTCATAAAAAGTTTTTTACTTTTCCTCTATTTTTAAATTAAAAACATAATACAATAAACATTTTGTCATTGAATTTCCTATTTAACAAAATAAATAGAAAAATAAGACCTTTGGTATAAAAAATAAATAAATATAATTGCTACCTTGCGAATTCATTTCCCTAGTAGAGCCAAAAATGTAGGTTAGTATGATATATTTATTTATTTTAAAAACTTCATTTTGACACCTCAGTCGATGCGTAACAATAGGGTGACGATACCGTATTAATATATGTCACTGAAAATGTCGCTGAATTATATAATTTATTAATTAATTAATTACATTATTATTAATTAATTATTAATTAATAATAATAATTTTTATACTGTATTTTCATGTTTCATTTTTGTCCCGGATTGGATCGCGGAAAATATGGTCACCCTACGTTTACAAAGATATCATTTTTTTTAATCCACCATTTTGATTTTTCTTAATTTATATATAGTAAGTGTGTTACAAGATAAACAAAATTAAACTCTAAACAAATAAACAAATTCACATACACACATTAAACATAGGCCACGATGAAACAAACATATTACCCTGAGTCTGCATGTTGAATTCAGGTAAAATAAACATGACATTTCGATCACTGCGTAGAGCTTACATATCCCTTTTAATTAGAAATATAAAAGAATCGATTCGATATTGTAAGTAAAGCTTAAATTATGTGAGACGAGAATGGAATTTTATAGCAATTGAGATAAGAGAATTATTTTGATGCTGAGAAATGTTTATGAACCTTTTTAAAGGAAAAAATTATATGTCCAATAATATATATATTTTAGATGACATTTATTTTATAACTTATCTTTAAATTTATTTCCCTATTGTTTGGATATTTTTTCTTATTTTTTTTCTTTAGTTTTTTTGAATTTATGTATCAAACAAAGACTTTTTAGTATCAATCCCAGTTTGAATTATGCTTCCTAAAATTTAGGTAAAAATTTTATTTTCAATTTTTTAGAATAATATTACTGTCCTATATTTTTTTTCTTGGCAATATTTAATATTTACAATTTTATTAAAATTTATTTGCTCACAAATATACATGATAAGATTCTTTTGAATATTTTACAATTATTGGTTTGTTCTTCTCTGTCGCCAGACCATTTTCTTTTTGCTCGAAGAATTCATAAACTATTCTTATCAAACAATAAGGCGAATCAGACGTCTTAAACAAATTTGTTTTGTGTAAAACTAGAGAAAATAAATACTAAGAATCTTTAATAAAAATTGATTAATTCCTTTTGTGTTTATTCAGATTTTATTTATCCCCTTATCTTAATTGCGATAAATAATGATATATAATATTATATAAATTATTCTTGACTATATATATTCTGCCCATGGCCATAGCCAGCGGGAGATGTCAACCCCCCGAAGCATTGGGGTAAGCATCGAAATTTTACAGGATATAAGTAAAAGTCCAATAAAAATTTAAATAAAATAAAGTGTTCCAGGTGCGTCTAAAGAAGTTATCACTTCAAAATACTCTGATAAAAAAATTCAGGTGTATGCTTAAGACCACTCGACAAAAATCATAACTTATATGGCATTTATAACTCTAATATTCTAAAATTATTAAAATTTATATTTTTAATATTTTTTGCAAACAATAATTAATATATTTTCCGACAATGATTGAACTGGCACTAGACCACAGCTGGTGACGTGACTCGTAACGCCTCAATCCCATTTACTTCCCATGAAAATAAAATATAAATTAGCACCAAAATTCAAATATAAGATATTAATTTGAGTTTAGCTTAATTAGAGTTAATACTGCAGCGCCATCTGTGGCTTGAATTGGTACCAACCGTGATGCATGGGATCCGTGACAGCGTGACGGCTCAATTCCATTTACTGCCAAGTAAAATAAAAAGTGTGCAAGGTGCTCCAAAAGAAGTTATCACTTCAAAAAAAAAAAAAAAAAAAAAAACAATCTGGAGCATCAGGGAGATCAGTCGTGTCTTTTACTCCTAGGACTATATCATTCTCTCCTAATTCCTTGGTGGGTAACTGACTGGATGAGTTCTGAAATTAATACTATTGCTTGGCCATTTGAATTCTCAGTATTGAGGAATGCAAAGGAGATAGATGGCCTTTGGTAGAAGGAATGGATGATATTAACACTTCCTTTGATCTTTATTCAAGGTGGATGGGCAAAGGTTTGACGAGACAGTAATACAATATATGGTGTATAACTAAAATAAAATATCGCCATCAAATTCTGTATAAAAGATGTTCTCATTAGAAGAAGGTGTTGGGGCGGTTGACTTTCTTTGTATCTGTCATAGACCAAACAGAAGAGACTTGGACTGAGCAGAGAATCAAGAGAAAAATAGGAGAATTCACAAATCCTGAAAATTAACATAAATCCATGTTGTCAAATGTGAACTCTTTACTTTAATCTGGGTGAAATAATTCTGGCTACATTCATGGATATCTACACAAATTTTGTAAAACTCATTGATACCTCAATGAACTACGTCTAACCAGATGCCGATCTCAAATACATTTCCACATAATATAAAGCAAGGATTCTGAGTTGATACTTCAAGTTGAAGTAGGTGGACGAGTACCTACTACGATTCTTGTCATTTTCTGTTAAGGACTTGTGTTTGAACTCGAAATGTTGCAGACCGATGCATGGTAAACTCTCTAAAATAAACAAAATATAGCCTTGAGTGGGTACTTTATCATTGGACCATAAATTTATTTTAAGAGTTCTCCAGAATGGTATAATCATGTACTCAAAATATTAAACAAAAAAAAATGTAATAATGATACTTCATAACTTCACTTTTATACCAAAACAATGAATGTCTAAACTTTCTGATTTTACCCTAATGTCATTTTTTAATCCAATTTTTGACACTGAAACTTTTTTTACCAGAAACATGGTTGTGATAGAATGATTAAGTTTAACATTCTAGCTGGAGGCATAAGATGGAAATTTTCTAAATATTCCTCTTTTTAGTAAAGATCTTTAAAAATTTCAAGTTGGAATTATTTCATTTATGATATTATATATTTATATACATATTATTTCAAATTTCATTGAAAAGTTTTTATTTTGACGAGAGTAGCAGAGCTGTTAAACCATAAAGAGAAACAAAGAATTTGTCCTCTGCTTGATGCAAATAAACATATTCACATATATAGCATATCAAATACATATATATGTATACATAGATGTGGGCGATAAATAAATCGTGTTGATGCTTAATGTTTCATTCTTAATCACACCTAGCGGTTTTTGCACCAAGGCCCTTTTCAGTGAATGAACGTTTTGTTGAAAAGAGCCTGTGACAAGGACCATTTCTCTGAAGAGAAAGTGAGCCTAAAGAATATCGCAGTTTCCCCGTTACCTGAGTATTTGGCATTCCACACAAACGACACTTGCAATTTGACCATCAGACGAACAAGTCAAGACACACGAATACGCATAACGATACACGATATATTAGCTATCCAACGTTCAAATCAACAACACCTCCATCTTTCTAAAAACGTACTCTCTCAACTTTTATGACAACACTATTACGCTTTATAATTTAACGCCCTTCGAATAAAAGTTATCATTCATTTGTATATATACTTGTTAATAAATATATTTAGTATTATAAGTGGAACTTTTATTTGATAAATATACCCTAGACAACCAGTTCCATCAGATAAAGAAGAACACGCCTGGGATTAGTGTATCCGATCCCACAAATTGGAGGCTCGTCCAGGATTGACCCGCGGATTATCCCACAAATTGAGGAAAGTCCAGGATTAACACACGGGATAAAACTCGCCATTACGTCCAAGATAACTCCAGGTCGAAACCATCTCAAACGGATTAGCTTAGTCTAATCACACGTATGTAACAAGACGAGATAATTCGAACCTGAATTACCTTACACGAAAAGAACGAATCTACGAGAGAGAGCATCGAGAGAGAAAGGACAGCTATAATTCACGACCAGACTACCTGAAGGAAGCTAATCAAGATGTATGGAGTCATTGAGGAAGCCGGTGCAACGCCTGAGAACCAGACAACCACCCACGCAGAAAGGACATCCCAGCTGACTTTAGCCACGACGACACAAGCCGGAGAAGATGGAAGCTCAACCACCCTCTCAAATCACGATAATACAGGTCAGTCTCAACGAATCCTCACCTTAAGCCAATTGCCGACAATTAATAAAAATTTATTAAGTGCTTCCGAACGATGTATTAACGCTCTTTATAAAATTATATTTGAAATCTACCTTGAGGAAGATTTTGATTTAATTGAAAAACGTAATGAAATATTGAAATTCACTGGATTTAAGTTTATAATTGATTCATGTAGATTCCTTGACAAACTTGAATACATAGAAAATCATTTAACATTATTTGACTTACGAACGATACTAAAATTATTAGATTTACCCGACGAAGGCACCAGAGAAATTAAAGCCCAAACTATTGTTAGAAGTTTAATAGACATCAAAACATTAGCAGGAAAAAACTATTACGAAATTGAGGAGACATATTTAACGACAAATAACGGCAACTGCTTATTAACGACAATAGACGATCAAAATTTAGTAATAATAAATAATCAAAGGAAAGACAATTTAATTAACGAAAAAAACTATTTTGAATTAGAAGCAACTCCCCACACACGTAAAGATAATATTCAAAATTTAGCAACGAAAAATAATCAAAGGAAAGACAATTTAATTAAAGAGAAAAACGATTTTGATTTTGAATTAGAAGCAACTCCCTACACACGTAAAAATAATATTCAAAATTTAATAAATGAAAAAACTGTTTTTGATAATGATTTTGAATTAGCATCACGCGAATTTGAGATTCCTATTCAAAATTTAGTAACGACGATAAATGATCAAAGTAATAAAATAATATCTAAAGTAGAAAAACGATTTGTATTAAAATACGAAACACAGATTCCTTTGCCTTCACGATTAAATTTACCCACGAATGATAAGTTAATAAAATTAAATAAACAAATTAACGAGACTCTTTTTCAACCAGATAAAATTGAAAAAATAACGATCAACGTAACCGATTTTAAAAGTATATACAATGACGCAAAAATAATAATAAATGTAAGCCTTTCATTGTCCTTTTCAGAGAACAATAATAATTTCCCTTTCGACAGAGAAAAAATTATGTTCCTTGAAAGACATTGCAAACCCACAAACACTAGTTACAATGGAACCTTTTTTGAAAGACAGGTAAACCCGATAAGGTCACACGACAAACGAAAATATTATTATTGTTATGACTTAGAATTTTTAAGGTTTATATACGAATTTCAGGAATGTAGCCCACACGACAAAAGAAAAGATTATCATTTTTATGAATTAGAAATTTTAGCCCTTATAAACGCATTTACAGATTCTCACTCACACGCTGACGATAAAGTTTATTGTTTTCATGGATTAGAAATTTTAGGCTTTATAAACGCATGTAATAAATTCACAATTTATCTATTGGGAAGTAAATTCATTAAAATAACGAGGTTAATAAAATTTAAAGTAAATAAAAATGAAATTTCAAAATTACGAAACACGATTAAAAACGATATTAATTACAAAGAAACGAAACTTTTCATAATATTTTCAAATATTATTGAAATGAAAAATATGATTAGCGAACTTACGAAAAGTAAACAGACGAATATAGGTCAATTTACGGATGACAGACAGACTAGTAGACAACTGACGAATGAACTACTCGAATCTATTTATGGATTTAAACCAGCGAATGTATGCAAATTTAAATTAAAAGAACAATTCGGAAATAAGGTAAAAGTCAAAATTAAAAGAAAATCATTATGCACGTTTTACGAAATTAATCACTATTATAGTCAATTATGGCCAGGCTATAGGTTAGGATTCGATGATTCTACCTAAGTGATTATAACGAAATACGAAGTGAAGTGTAGTGAAATGAAAATATGTTTAGATTTTAAGTATCATTTTATATTCTTATCAATAAGCCAAGTTTTATGAACGAATGAGTTTTTATTTTTTTTACAATTGTATTTTTTTTGTTTTGATTAATTGTTGACTGATTAATGTTAATTTTACGTATGTTCATCCATTTTTTAGTTATTTGATTGAGGACAATTTATTGTTTTCTTAGGGAGATGGAGATGTGGGCGATAAATAAATCGTGTTGATGCTTAATGTTTCATTCTTAATCACACCTAGCGGTTTTTGCACCAAGGCCCTTTTCAGTGAATGAACGTTTTGTTGAAAAGAGCCTGTGACAAGGACCATTTCTCTGAAGAGAAAGTGAGCCTAAAGAATATCGCAGTTTCCCCGTTACCTGAGTATTTGGCATTCCACACAAACGACACTTGCAATTTGACCATCAGACGAACAAGTCAAGACACACGAATACGCATAACGATACACGATATATTAGCTACCCAAGGTTCGAATCAACAACACCTCCATCTTTCTAAAAACGTACTCTCTCAACTTTTATGACAACACTATTACGCTTTATAATTTAACGCCCTTCGAATAAAAGTTATCATTCATTTGTATATATACTTGTTAATAAATATATTTAGTATTATAAGTGGAACTTTTATTTGATAAATATACCCTAGACAACCAGTTCCATCAGATAAAGAAGAACACGCCTGGGATTAGTGTATCCGATCCCACAAATATATTATTTATTTGTTTGAGACTATAGTTTTGAAGGCTTGGCCTTCATTATCAGTCTTTTAATTATAAATATTATTTTTCATGGGATTAGTATCGCGTGGATATTGAAAATTTTTGTTCTTACTTAGCAGACAAGCTCAGTTAAATATTGTTAATTTTAACTGAGTAGACGCCTGATGAAGCCGAAATAAAATTGGCAAAACGTTGCGTAAATCGATGAGAATTGTTTGATTTTCGACTTTCTAGTCCAAATATCTGCTAACATAATTATTTCATATTTAACAGGTTTAACTGAGCTTGTCTACTAAGTAAGAAAACAAATTTCCAATATACACTCGTGACCTCATGAAAAATAATATTTATAATTAAAAAAAGACCAATGATGAAGTATTATATAAAAGAGGAGGTATCAGCCAAAGCTGGATGCGCTGAGTTCAATAAAACACCCTGAATAAAACGTTTCAGCCTGAATTTATTGACATTCATTCTGAACCTTTCGGCACAGGATGTTGCAAATTTACATGAACCTACAATTTTTATTTTTGGCAAGGCTTGGTTCGATCACATATGTATACCGTATGTATTTTGTGTATAGCTCCCAATTAACTGAAGATGGCCAAATAAATTCAGGCCGAAACGTTTTATTCAGGGTGTTTTATTGAACCCAGCGTATCCAACATTGGCTGATACTTCCTCATTCATATAATACAGTCTCACCACAGTTAGGAATTCTAACAACATTCATACGACTAATGATGAAGGCTAAGCCTTCGAAAATATAGTCTCAAACTAATAAATAATATATACTTATATAACTATATATTTGATCTATATGTGTGTATGTTTATTTGCATCAAGCAGGGGACAAAAACTAGATTTCCATTATTTCATATGGAAATCTATGTCATTTTGTTGTGCAATTGAAAAATTCAAACACAAGGGCTATAAATTGATAAATTCATAGAGAAGTTATAAAATAAATGTCTTCTAAAAAATGATTGAACGTTTTCTCTCCAGTTTATTCTCCTCTCCTGAAAATGTTCATAAACATTTTTCACCATTAAAATAACTCTCATATCTCAATTGCTATAAAATTCGATTCTCTATTAAATCACATAATTTAAGCCTCACTTTCCATATCGTCTTTTTTTTGCTTTATTTTCCAAATTAAAAGCGATTTGTGATCTCGCCCACTCGATCCCACCTGTTCTCTAAATGTCTATTAGTAAAGTTAAATACCATTTGTGTGGGTGTGAAGGCAGAACAGGAGGGGAGGTGTAGTAGTAGTAAAAGGCTGGACGATAAATTGCTACCGGAAGGACTAATTAAATTCCTTTTGCATCCGTTAGATTAGAGGTAATAACATTGGAAGTGGCATCAAAGAGTGAGCAAGACAAAATGAGCTTGCAGAGAACAAAAGAGAGACACTTGAGAGATTTTATCTTAACGTTTTTGTTACGCCCGCCCTTGACGCTCACTTAGAAGACTTTCCCTTAAGAGAAAGACTTATATTTCAGCTAATCTCTTACATCGTCTAATTAATAATATCAATATTATATATATGAGGTGGGAATTCACTGTTATACTCGAGCCTCAGTCAGCCTCTTCAAGTAGAATATTCTCGCATCTCTAGACAGACAATATGGAAATACCTACTTAAATATTTTAATCTAATATAATAACACTCAACAAGATAAATCACGTAATTCACTTATAAAATTAAGGTAGTTCTTTTCGTGACAATCCACACAAAAACCTCGTAACCAGTCTATATATATGAACGCTACTAAAATTTTAGGGTTTTTTTTATGAAAATGATGAGAGGAGTTACACCAAAAAGGTGCAACCCCTAAAGGCCTGGGTTGGCCCCTCCATCGTGAAAAGAAGAAAGAATTTTATGGGCTGGACGAGGGTCGAAGGTATCGGTGGATACGGGTCTTAAATAGCTGAAGGTTATAAGTCGTGGGAAAGATGGTGGCAGGGAACGAGTATCAGCCTCTGGAGTTCATAGGGATAAAAGAGTTGGCGAAAGCGCTTGTTCGACTTTTATCCAATTTGACAGCCAAGGGATGCTGAGCGTTCGAAAACCGCGTGTTTCTCGTAAAGAGGGCATTAAGGGGGATAATTTATTTCAGCTCGACTGAACAGACACCGTGATAGTATCTGTAGTACATGGAAAGGGCAGAAACGGTCCTTCGGTGAGCCAGGGAGTCGAGAGAGTTGGTTAGAGTCGGGTCTCCTATTAGTTTAATTGCTCGCTTCTGAATTGCATCCAGTGTAGCAAGAGAATGCTTGGAGGCACCCCTCCACAGATGAGAGCCATATTCGAGACAGGGACAAATTTGAGCCTTATACAGTATAAGAAGTTGACTGGGAGTATAACAGCGCCTAGACCTAAATAGGAGACAAAGCTTCCGAGGTGCAGCTTTAGCAGTGGTTGAAATATGGTCATTCCATGAAAGGTCAGGTTATGTTTTTTAACATGACTGTACTTCTCACACTACTATATTCTCTATATGAATACACACACACTATGGTATTTTATGTCAATAATTATTATCCACTAAAGTTTCTAAGTATTTTGTTTAAAATGTTTAATTATTTCATATTTTCAAGCCTTTTTCTTATTTTCCGCCATATTACTGGTTACAACGTTGACGGATCGTTTCCAGGCGTCTGTTGTTATATCCCCTCCACTAAAAATAAATGCCAAAATATATTGTTGTTTTTTTATTATTTTTTATCAAAACTACGATGTAAATAATTTCAATTTATTTTAAGTTACTCCAAATATTATTCATACAAATATCAATTTTTCATCAAGATGGTGAAAAAAAAAATAAAATAATGATAATTTTCCCACCCTTTTTTCGTCTGATATAATGTTTAAAACACATTAAAAAAAATTATTTTATGTTCTTTTCAAAAATATATTAAGTTTTTTTCTAGTTGAATTTTTTCATTTTTTATACCTCTTCAAAATGTAGTAGATCTTTATGCCCCACCCTCTGTTTCACAATTGAAACCGATTCATATACAGTATTATATAAAAGAATTCCTTATTTAATAAATAAGATTTAAAGCTTATATTTTTTCATTAAATTTATTAAGGGTTGAAATCTTGTTTAAATCACACATTATTAATTATAATATAACTACTACGTTTCTATAGGGTTATCAGTTAAGAATTAACTGCCATATATGCTACTTATACTTAAATTTAACTTGCCGGCTCTTTCAACTTGCCAAAGAGGGTTATAAATAGCAAAAATAAAATATTATAAAAGATTTCTTTTTTAAGAGTTCTGTGTAAGTATGTCTGGCTTCGGTGCACCTCACGTCTAGTACGTTATATTCCTCTATTCTTTTATTTTTTTTTATTATATCCCACAGGAGTAAAATATGTCGCTGAATATATGAGAGTAATAAAAGGGAATTTATACTTTTCACTTAAGCGTGCTTTCACCCTCTTTTCTGCTCTTCTTCGTCCCCTCTAGAGGAATATATGTTAACCAACCAGGTCAGGAATCGGTAATCCCAATTCGATTGAACATTCGCACACCAAAAACAAAATGATCTTTGATTGGGGGACAGGGTGCGTGGGTGGTTGTGAAAAGTTTTACCGGTTGCCTTGAAGAGAATTCAAATGGCGGAAAATGAGAAAATTAAATTATTGAATTGGGATTTGCGTTTTGACGGAAGTGGATTTTGAATAAAAAAAAAAAATTGCAAACAAATAAAACTATTGATGATTGGCAGGTGATTTAATAGAAAATTGATCTTCCGGTGAATTTCAATTTATTCAAGCTTGCAATTTGGTTTGGATGATTGAATTATGAAATGGATTGGAATTATCTATAGCGTGCCCCCAATAGGAACATGAATTTTAAATTGGTCACCAATTTAATACTGATAAACATTCCGCTGCCTTTTATTACAATTTCGACAGTTATTATTGTTGTTTACATGAAAAAATTAAAAATAAATCAAATTACTGCTGTAACTGAACATCTGATAGTCGAGTTTAGAAGTTGTGAAGAGTAATGACCACTGAACTTGAACTACATTACAACATCTTTTTCTAGAATCTTAATTCGAGTGCAAGAGGCATTTTTATATAGGGTGGGGCAGAGCACTTTGCTTATTTAGAAATTCAATTAAGAAAATCTTTTTAGTGAACTGGTTTAAATATTAAAGTTGATACAAAATTAATAATAGTTGATACAGTCGGAAAATTCATTAAAATTGAAAATAATATTTAGTTTATTTTCAAATATCTTCATTAAGTGTATTTGTAGTTTTTGAGTAGGTATTGAAGGAGACAATAAAAGAGTGTGTATTCTGCCGGAATTACAGTAGTAGGTTTTTTGAGTAGGTATAATAAAATTTCAATGGTTTCTACAAAACCTGTAATTATGTAACGAATTTACTTAATTCTCTATTTGTTTAGGAGAGAATCGTAGTATATACTTATTGGATGTTTAAGAGTTTAATAATCATATGGATCTTAAAATTTTCATTGTTTTTGGGAGACAAGTAGAGTAGATGATTAGGATAAAAAATTTATGGTAATTTGGCACTGGCATAATGTGGGCATATATTAATTAAAAATTGTAAGTAATTAACTTGATGTAGTAATAGAATATTCTAATTAATTAAAATTGAATTATTCGGCCATTTATCAAAAAGATGAATAAAATCATTTCCACAATAATATCTTGTTATATGGGTGGAGCTCTGATAAATAAATGTATATATTTTTAATTTCTTCTATTACCTAACACATTATATCGTGTTCCAAATGATTTACATTTTTTATAATAATAATTATTATTATTATTCCCTCGTGACTATGGATCCAAAAAGTTATTTTAACGAAATCATATTTTTTCATTTTACTAAAATACCTACTAATTGTATAATTTATTAAAAATTAATTTTTTTATTCCTATCAAAATCGAAAAAAAAACTTACAACAGGTAAGAAGGGCCCTATATAAAATTCTCGCTGTTGAAATGGAATTTCAAATCGTGTAAAAAGAAAATAAATTGACAAGTTCTGATGTGGCCATATACTTCACTTTACCATAAACTTCTGGTTGAGTTTGGTACAAGGGCCTAGATTTTTAATTTTTTGACCAACCCTCCCTAATTTTGGCGACAGAATTTTTTTTTTTGTTATTATAGGTTCATTATATAGTATATTTCATTTTTCTTGTTTTTTTAGTTTGAAATATATAATTTTAAATTTTAACCCTCTCCCCCCCCCCTTAATTTTGGGTCGAATGCACCAAAATCTAATCAGCTTTTAATCTCAATGGACCAAAACTACGTGTGAAATTTGGTTTTGATATTCACACTAGTTTTTGAGCTAGCTCGTCCACAAAATTTGGTAACACACATACTAACAGACTAACAGACTAACTAACAGACATTTTGACAAAACAGTTATTATCTCGAAAATATAATTTTTTCGATGTTCACTTATTAGAGCTTTTTGTAGACCAAAATGCCATGGTTTCGCCCAATTTTTTCAATCAAACTACTTTCAGACATTTTTTAGATATTTCGAAAAAAAGAACATTTTTTTCATGCAGTATCACAATACTTGACCATAAAGTAAAAAAAAGTTGCTTTATCTAAAGAATTTAAAGCAAGACTAAAAGATATGTATTTATTTAAATTATAAAACAAAGAATAAAAAAAAAACTGTATAATTTTCTTGAAATTAAATTTTATATGCCTAATTATCAAAATCGAAAAACGTTCACCACGTAAAGAGCTTTTGTAAAAAACCCTCTCTTGACTATGGGTTCAAAAATAGATTAAATGAAATTTAATTTTTCTATCCAAATCCACTAATTTTTCATAAAGAGGGACTTGTATGTTTTTGACTCTTGAGGATGAGTTCGAAAAAATATTTTTTCAAGATCTATTAACAAAATTATATTTTTCTATATAAAACTTTCTCTTAAGGACGTTCCCTAATATAGCTCAGATGGAGCTCGCTCTTTCTCCTACTCAAAGGCAAAAATATTTTCACTGCCTCGTTTCTCGGATCTGGCAACATTGCATTCTTACCGACGCTAAAAGACAAAGAATAAAAAAAAACACTTCATGAAACAGCTCAATGCAAAATTCTAGATGAGAATAGTATAGTTAGGTTGAGAGAATTAGCTAAAAATCTCAAATTCACCAGCAGCAGAAGTTTTTTAGATTGGAAAAATTGAGTGATTTTAGTGCGACGTTGCCAATCTCTAACTTGCCATGCCATGAGAGAAAAAATGAAAACCATCAAAAGTACCTAATTTTAACATTTTTCATACAAAACTAATACCGCTTGATACAATTATTTTAACAGGAAAATATTTGTTATATCTTCAGTTAATGATTCTCAGTTTTTCAAAATAATATCAAGAAAATTACGATTGTTATTTAATGAAACAGTCGCTTTATCATCAATCGGGATAGGGTTCGCGTGTTAGATATGCAAATTTCAATGGTCAATATTTACAATTTAGTGCAGCAAGGACTTTCGAAAAAAATTTCTACGTACAAAGGACACTTATAAATATGTGGATTCAAAGCTTTAAAATGATTGCAAGAAAATCGATTTATTAGGGAACATCCTTTAATGAAATTTTATTTTTCTATCAAAATCGACTAATTTTTCATAAAGAGGGACACTTTGTATGTTTTTAACCGAATTCAAAAAAAGGAGGAGGTTCTCTATTCGACTGATTTTTTTTTTTTTTGTTCCTATGTTACCTCACATCTCCGCCAATTGTGAACCCATTTTACATTGGGTTCAGCCTACCTTCCGATTGGTCCCATTTTTTTTCATAGGTATTAGACCTTTTTGTTAGGTTAATTTAGGCCTAACTTCTTTGTTTATGAACCGATTTCGATGATTCTTTTTCTATTCGAAAGGGGTATCTTAGGCATGGTGTCATATTAATTTGGTCAAGTTCTGATGATATGATCACTATTAATAACATCATTAAAAAGAGAAAAATAAAAATAATTTTTAAGAAAAAAATAAAAACCGACTTCAAAAAATTAAATCCAACAAATAAAATACACTAAAAGGTATAAAATAATTATTATCTTATTTAATTACAACTAAACGGCGAAATATTAACATGAAATTACTTTTTGAAGTCGGTGCCAAACATATACCTCTTATGAATCGCACTCGACGGATCTTACTTAGTACGTTTGGCGGGTACGCTCGCTTATAGGTATAGCTTTGTTTGGTACCGACTTCAAAAGTAATTTCATGTTAATATTTCGTTGTTTAGTTGTAACTAAATAAGATAATAATTATTTTATACCTTTTAGTATATTTTATTTGTTGCATTTAATTTTTTGAAGTCGGTTTTTATTTTTTTCTTAAAAATTATTTTTATTGACTCTTGAGGAAAAGTTCGAAAAATATTTTTTCGAGATGTTTTAACAAAATTATATATTTTTTTCTACATATGGGTATAAAATCCTCTCTTAAATATAAGTATAAATAATGGAATTATCTTTCAATTTTTAATTCAAATTGTGTTTGAATTGTTTCAGGTGCGGATCCCCCCCGTCACAAACCCTTCAGCCCCGACCCCAGTGCGAACGTAACTCGGGTTTCACGTGACGTGGTTTCGGCCGCAGTGATCAATTACCCCCCGAACCATAAGTGCTCCCGTTTTGCCGAAGGTCCCCCCGGTCGGGGGGAGTTCTTTTCGCCAATGTACCCCAGCAACTATCCCAATCAGACTGTGTGCATCCGGGTCCTCGAAGGTGAGTTTTTATCTCAACATTAAATTCTTATCTTATTATCTTATTTATCTTTTAAAGTTCCTCATGGTTACAATTTTTCAAAAATTTTCATTACTTTAAGGAAATTGTTCCACCTTATGGGTTTTCTTAGAATTTTTTTGAAATTTAGACAGATTATTATTTAAAAACTTCTGCATCGTTTGAGGGAAAAACGAAATTTTTTAACAATATAGTTCCGGAGATATTAAATTCCAAATAAAGAGTTTTTCATACTCTTATACATTGCACTATAAGAGATATCGGAAAGTTTACATACATATTTAATTATAATTAAGAAACTCTTTTTACCATTGGTATAAAAACTAAACTAACATTAAACAATAACTAATGCATTTTTAGAAAATTTTAATTCATAGTCACAACATAGTTTCTGAGATATTAATGAAAAATGTTTAATGAAAAAATTTACACTAAAAACAAGCTGGTAACAACGCATGTATTTAACCTAAAAAGAGGCTTAACTTTAATACTTTTTTTGAGTTTTTTAACTTCAGCCATTGTCGCAACAGCTTAAGAACTTTTTGTTTTATAAATCTGGACCGTTTTCAAGTTATAAGCGAAAACCTGGAAAAAGTTCGATGTTTTTCGGCCACCAAAAGTTTTCCCCACATTTCCGAGGTCGCAAACTTAGATTTGATATACCCACACCATATCATACGATTCTAGAAAAAAATATTTTCCCGTAATTTATATATAAGGTGAAAGCCCCTAAATACTGTTCTAATATGTTTAATCAAGAATTATGTTCTTTTTTAATTTTTGAAGTACCTATTTGTTTTAATAAAAAAACTACTAAATATTTTTGACCCCCTCCCCATGAAAACCGATAATTGTAGGCTCAATTTTGCAACAACTTACCCTTTATGAGATTTTAATTAAAATTACTGAGTCTTATTCATTTCGTATAATAAATCTCGTAGTATATTCCACTGACAAATATCCGTTATCAGCAAAAACTGACACAATTACAAACAGGAATGGCTTAATAGAATAAACATCACAAAGTGAAATTCCATTGGATTCCAATCTAATTCTAACTAGAATGTTATAATGAGTGAAAGAGAAAAACCGAGTGTCATATTTGTAGGGGGCTAGGGGTGGAAAATATTTGCAATTGATAAACTCCATGCTTTTCTCCTCTAAACTCCAAGCAAACGGATTTATGTATTAGTGTCCAACAAAATTACAACATCTCTCACGTTCTGTGTCTTGTTATCATACTCGCTTCCTGCTTAAATTGAACTGGAGGTTTCTATAAAGGTAAATGGAGTAGCGTGTGTAGTATGGATAAACTTCTTCGCCGCCTCAGGCATGGATGGCTTGGCTTATCACACTTAGGACCTGGCCTTGGTCCAAAACGTCATACTAACTTAGAGGAACTTTGATATGTAAAGTTAAAATGTTGCGGCAGAACTCACACTAAGATGGGAGAAAGAGACACGAGCGGATCAGAATAGATGACAAATTTAATTTTCGCAACAAGTTTTACACAAGTTTGGTTTTAAAAATATCCTTAGAGTATCTCCCTAGGGGGCGTGACCGCAGTCCTAACAAAATGATATAGGAGTTTGACGAAGAAATAAATTATACAAGGATTCATGTGAGATTGAAATAAAGATTGAATTTTATTAAATGAAAAGTTTTACTCAATAAAGTATGTAGACCAGTGTTTCCCAACCTTTTTTGTGCCACGCCCCACCTAATCCTTTCTAAATTTCTTATGCCTCTATGTAAAATTGTTTATAAAAGAATTATATTTTTTTTGTTATTTGTATAAATATATATATATATTTAAAAGAATCGTATAGAGTTGGAACAGAATTTAAATCAAATGCAAATATTTTTAATTAAATGGGCCAAACGCTTGTCATCTGATA
This sequence comes from Forficula auricularia, assembly GCA_024734495.1. Lineage (NCBI taxonomy): Eukaryota > Metazoa > Arthropoda > Insecta > Dermaptera > Forficulidae > Forficula > Forficula auricularia. Next base: position 9,026,849 of record JALMQS010000150.1, on the reverse strand, counting down.
GTGACTTCCTCAATGGCTGAAATAGTGAAAAACAAGAACTTTTATTAATTATTTTATGCTTTTTACAGTAGTACAACCTAATCTCTACTACATCAGCAGTACAATAGTAGTAGGACCTGGCCTAAGTCATCAGTACATCAGTAGTGCAATAGTAGAGGTTAGGTTGTACTACTGTAAAAAGCATGAACTAATTAATAAAAGGTCTTGTTTGAAATAGTGAAAACAAGACCTTTTATTAATTATTTCATGCTTTTTACAGTAGTACAATAGTAGAGGTTAGGTTGTACTACTGTAAAAAGCATGAAATAATTAATAAAAGGTTTTGTTTCACTATTTAAAACAAGAACTTTTATTAATTATTTTATGCTTTTTACAGTAGTACAACCTAATCTCTACTACATCAGCAGTACAATAGTAGTAGGACCTGGCCTAAGTCATCAGTACATCAGTAGTGCAATAGTAGAGGTTAGGTTGTACTACTGTAAAAAGCATGAACTAATTAATAAAAGGTCTTGTTTGAAATAGTGAAAACAAGACCTTTTATTACATCATTTCATGCTTTTACAGTAGTACAATAGTAGAGGTTAGGTTGTACTACTGTAAAAAGCATGAAATAATTAATAAAGGTTTTGTTTCACTATTTAAAACAAGAACTTTTATTAATTATTTTATGCTTTTTACAGTAGTACAACCTAATCTCTACTACATCAGCAGTACAATAGTAGTAGGACCCTGGCCTAAGTCATCAGTACATCAGTAGTGCAATAGTAGAGGTTAGGTTGTACTACTGTAAAAAGCATGAACTAATTAATAAAAGGTCTTGTTTTAAATAGTGAAAACAAGACCTTTTTATTAATTATTTCATGCTTTTTACAGTAGTACAATAGTAGAGGTTAGGTTGTACTACTGTAAAAAGCACGAAATAATTAATAAAAGTGTTTTGATTTCACTATTTCAAACAAGACCTTTTATAAATTATTATTATTTTCATGCTTTTCTACAATAGTACAAACTAACCTCTACTATTGTACTACTTGTAAAAAGGATGAAATAATTAATAAAAGGTCTTGTTTTCACTATTTCAGCCACTGAGGAAGTCGCTAATTAGTAAGAAACGTTTGGCCCATATAATTAAAAAACTTTGCGTTTGATTTCAATTTTGGCTCCAATTCCTTACAATCCATTTAAATATTTGATTTTGGATGCGAACAATGAATTATTATATAAATTTACAAAAACATTTTGTTTATTAGTATTTTGTATAGTTCTAGATACATTTAAGTGTATTCTATATATTGCATTAGCTATACCATCAAATTTTGTTAACTTTTATTTTTTTTAATTAAGGTAAATAAGATTTTTATATTTAAACTAAAACTAAATTTAATTCGTTACTTTTTTGTTTTGCTCTCCTCCTTTCTTCTGGTTATTATAAATAAAGTATGGGTTAAAATTAATTTAAGATGAAGTGGAGTAAACGTAGACTAAAATATGTATATTTAAATGAAAAAGGACACATTTTCCCCACCGCAAAATATCATATTTTTTCTATTTTAAAAATTTTTACTTCCTTTTAACTCTTTGCACTTGACAGGCTCGATTAGTAGCTGAAAGTCGCCAAAAGGTTAAGTTCTGGTCGAGTTCATTTTCTAATTACCCCCTTGTGGAGAGTGTGCCTCAAGTTAGGAAACACTGATGTAGACTGTTTTTGATAAAACTTATATTTTTAAAATTATTTTATTAGAACTCTTTGATATAAACAACATTAAACACACAGTTTAATATACTTATTAAAAAACAATAACAAATATATCAGCAAATCCAACATATTTTGCATTGTAAAGTCCAATAGGTTTATTTTTCCAATTTAAGATAAATTTTCCATTTTTAATAATATAGTCTTTGATTGTATACATTTATTGTTTCACTAATCAATTTTTTAACGCCGACTTTACTCAATTTTATATTTTTTCAATTCAAATAATCTAGAAAATGTCAATTCCGCCCCCTGTCCAATTTGGTTGCTTAAATCTTCAAACCCGTGTATATACTTGAGAAATGTTCAGATATGACTGAATAAAATATCACCTAAACAAAAAAAAGATGAATGAAGAGTATATAATTTAATAAAGTTTTTAGTTATTAAAATTTTGCTAGAAAACATTATTAAAATTATCCAAAGACAGTGTCAATTCCGTCCCCAACATAGTTTTAGTATTTAACTTGACTCACGCCACCACTGCTGTGGTCAAGAGAGAAACTATTGTCAGGTGGTGAGTTGGTTTGTTAATGGCAACCAGTGGTGCTAATTTTATTTATATGTTAACACAGAAAAATGACTTCATAAAGGTAAAAGTGATTCATTATGTCGTTCATTTGAATCATTTCCGTCCCTGCGATAAAATTTATATAAAAAATATATATATATTAAAAAAAACTTTCTAGTGTTGTTTTACATTTTCTAAATTGTAACCTTCTATATTTTTAAGCCAGTCTCTGCCTACATGACCAAATCAAAAGTCTCTAATGTCAATTCCGTCCATTGATTGTCACACCTGAATAGGAAAATTATAAAAAAATTGGAAACTATTTTTCAGATTTTTAGCTAAAAAAATGCAAAATAAATTGAATTTACTCATATATACATAAATACAAATACACACGACATTTCGATTTGTGATAAACTATCCACTCACCAAAGTTCTAATAAAATCGTAAAATTGTTTTTCAAAAACTTTTAGTTCTTGTGTTATCAAAATTCAGACAGAGAGAAAAAATCATACTTGAATATAATTTAGAAGTATTTTCTTGGAGATGTTTTGGTAGTTTTATGATGGAGATGCGCTGGTATATTACTGGAGATGCTCTCACCACCGGTCTTAGACCGGTTAGGGCCTTTGGGCGAATTTTACGTGTCGTTTAGAGATCACTTTTTATTATTAATTAATTTCGACTAAATACAAAATTGAAAGTTTTTTTTTATATTATGGAGAAAGTAAAAAGTTGTGGAAAGAAAAGAAAATTGGATATACTATATATAGATCATACAATCAAATCAATGCAGATTTTTTTTATTTCCTCAAACCATTAGGTATAAGTAGGTACTTAAATTAAAAAAAAATATCGTAAATAAAATAATATTTTTTCTTTTTAAAAAGCCAATTCTGCAATTTATTAGAGATGCTTGTCTCATAAAATTCAACTCAAACTAATTAAAACTTTTCCTTAAATCTTATTCTTATTACGCCGCTTAAAGTAAAAAAAACTCTAAATTGAAGTGTTTGAATTTTGAAGTAAAAAAAAGTAGGTAGAAAAGATTTAAGAAGTTCATAAGTGATTGAATTGATTCGTTTACTTCTTTAAGTCACTTTGTGATTAATCAGCGACGCCAACTTTCTCCTCCATCTACTTTCTTTTATCTCCTTTTAACATAGAAACGTATCCTGCTATTACTTTCACCTTTTTCATAATTAATTTTCTGGTCGACATATTTTGCTATTGCTATTCACCCCAGGCTCGAGAATGTTTTGTAGAGATAGGATTTTGAATATTATCGCTTCACGTATAAGTCTCATCAGTTTATCCTGAGGGTACATCTATGGTTTAAACTCCACAGTACAAAAATATTGTTTATGAACGCATTATACTATATTATTTATTATGTTTGATAAACTCTATCTGTAATAAAATCAAAGATCATAAAGAGTGTGCATTGCTAGATATAATTTCAATATAAATTATTTAATTTTAATTCTTATTTGGATATAAATTACTAGTTAAATAATTCATTTCAACATTTTTAAATTAAATTATTTCTATTCACTATTTGTTACATTAAATAAATACAATTATTTAATAAAGGAAAGGGTGTGTAGTTTCACAGTGAATGAAATAAAACTCAAAGAGGTTTATACAAACTCAATATATTTCGGATTATTAGTCCATTATCAAGAGTTTACAGCTTAAAACTAATAATAATTGAACGAGCGATCACAATTTTTAACATCTAAATCATAAGTACCAATATAACAAAATATAACATTCAAATCATGCATACCAATATATAGTAACACAAGAAAAACATCAATAAAATTAAAATTTAAAAAAAATTTACACAAATTTTTCTTTTTTTAATATAAAAATATATAAATATAAATATAAAAAATCTAGGTAAATATGAATATTAATATAAATAAAAAACCTTTAATTAAAAGTATAAATATAAATAGAAAATCTAATTTAATTCTAGAAAATTTATATTTATACTTGTAATTAAAGGTTTTTTATTTATATTAATATTCATATTTACCTAGATTTTTTATATTTATATATTTTTATATTAAAAAAGAAAATTTTTTAAAATTTTAATTTTATTGATGTTTTTCTTGTGTTATATTGGTAAGCATGATTTGAATGTTATATTTTGTTATATTGGTACTTATGATTTAGATGTTAAAAATTGTGATCGCTCGTTCAATTATTATTAGTTTTAAGCTGAAAACTCCTGATGATGGACTAATAATCCGAAATATATTGAGTTTTATTTCATTCACTGTGAAACTACACACCCTTTACTTTATTAATTAATATCATGTTTCACCTAAAACCTACACCACTTTCTCTAAGTAAAAAAAAAAAAAAGAAAATCAATTATCTTATAAAACAATATCAAAAGCTTTATTAGAAATCAAACGTTTCGAGAGAAATTTTCCCTTTATAAATAGAAATTTGAAAAAATAGTTGCTTTATAAACTAAATATATAAAGCAACTATAAACAAATAAATATTTTGAAAATAGACAATGAAACTGATTCACTTGGAGATTAAATTATCTTGAATAAAAATAAAAATTATAAATATTCTCTAAAATCAAATATTTTTCGTGAATTTTTTTATTTTTCATTTTCAAGACAATATATTTACAAAGAGAAACAAAGAGATTGTCTTCTGCTTGATGCAAATAGACATATACACATATATATCAAGATGATATATCTGTATATATATATTATTTATTTGTTTGAGACTATAGTTTCGAAGACTTGGTCTTCATCATCAGTCTTTCTTCAATTATAAATGGGGGGATTATCAATAGGGATTATCAATAGGATCTCCATTGTCCCCGTTATTAGCAGAAATATTCTTAAATGATTTTGAAAATAAATTCCTTGACAATGAAAAATATTCAAAAAACATTATATACTATTATCGATACGTAGATGATATAATTTTACTATGGGGGGAACAAATAGACAATTAGACACATTTATAGAATATATAAATAATCTTCATGAGAAAATTAAATTCACAGTAGAGAAAGAAAAAGAGAAAATACTAAATTTTTTAGATTTAAAAATAAACATCTCCGGAAATAAGCACACCTTTGAAATTTATAGAAAACCCACAGCTACTGACATTGTAATACATAAAAATTCTTGTAGACCAATGTCACATAAACACGCAGCCTTCCATTCAATGATACATAGACTAATAAATATACCTTTATCAGAAAAAGCATATTCACAGGAATTAGAGACAATTAAAGAAATCGCGGTAAATAATGGGTACGAAGCAAGCCTTATAGACCAAATGTTAAATAAAAAAATAGAAAAATTAACCCTGGAATCAGTATATTCACAAAAGAATGAAAAAGAAAAAGAAAATCCTAGAATAGTTCTTCCATATTATGGACAAATTTCGGAAAAATTAAAACAAAAAATGAAAAAATTAGGATTCAAAACAGTATTCAAAACTCCAATTACTCTAGGAAAAGATTTAGGTTCAAATAAAAAAGACAAATTACCAAATATAGAAAAAGAAGGGGTTTATAGTTTGAAATGCAAAGATTGCGAAGCAATATATGTGGGAAAGACGGAGAGAAATCTGAAAATTCGACTAAATGAACACATAAGAGATTATAAAAATAAAAAGTACGAAAATTCTTTTGCAGAACATTTAAATTCAAACAATCACTCCTTCCCAGAAGGTATTAGATTAATAAAAGGAGAAAGGGACCCAAAATTGATTAGCGCAATCGAATCTTTAGAAATTTTGAAGTCATTCAATAGAAATTCAGAACTCTGTTTAAACAATCAAATTGAATTATCCAATAGTAATCTACTTAAGATGTTTGCTAACAAAAGATAAAAGGGAAAAAAATTCCTCCTTTCTAAGGAAAAAGGAGAAAGGGAAACATATGGTTATATTTGAGTGTGAGCCCGGAGAGAGTGTCTTTATTGGTTGCTAGCTTTCCATGTGACGAAGGAACACCAAGTTTTCAATATCCATATGATATTGACTCCATGAAAAACATTTATAATTGAAGAAAGACTGATGATGAAGACCAAGTCTTCGAAACTATAGTCTCAAACAAATAAATAATATATATATACAGATATATCATCTTGATATATATGTGTATATGTTTATTTGCATCAAGCAGAAGACAATCTCTTTGTTTCTCTTTGTGAATCAACAACTCTGCTACTCTCGGCAAAACAAAAACTTTTCAACAATATATTTATTTGATTATATTAGGGGTTCCAAATTTTTCCGAGTTTTTTTTCCATGGCGCCCTACCATAAATAAAATTACATATATCAAAACAAAAACCGTATTTGGTCTCTCTAAATAATCTTGTATTAGAATCGATAAAAATATCTTCGTAATTACTAGTTTATTTTTCTATGAAAATCAAAGATTCAGACCACAGGGGGACCCTTTGTATATATATTCACATTTTTTCGAGGGTGTTAAAGTTAAATTTTTTTGCTTTAGATCAAAGCAAATAACGTATTTGTTCTCTCTAAATACTCTTTTATTAGAATCGATAAAAATATCTTCGTAATTAATAGTTTATTTTTCTATGAAAATCAAAGATTCAGACCACAGGGGGGACCTTTTGTATATATATTCACATTTTTTCGAGGGTGTTAAAGTTAAATTTTTTTGCTTTAGATCAAAACAAATAAGGTATTTGTTCTCTCTAAATACTCTTTTATTAGAATCGATAAAAATATCTTCGTAATTAATAGTTTATTTTTCTATGAAAATCAAAAATCAGACCACAGGGGGACCCTTTGTATATATTGCAGATTTTTTCTAGGATGTCAAATTTAAATTTTTTTGCTTTATATCAATACAAATACCGTAATTGGTCGCAGTTAGAGCCGCAGCAACTTATTCCTTTTTTACATTTTTGTCTGAATTAATTAAAGTCCATTTGAATATTCTCTCTCTCTATAACGAGAATGTTTTGGTCGAAAGTCAAAATCCCATTTCTAGAATAATAGAAATTAAGAAATTAATACATATTGGTCTGAAACAGGTCTCGACTTGAAATACAAGTTGAGACCTTCTTATCCTTATAATGTCTTTGGTTTAAAGGAAAAGGGATTATTTTATCCGTGCACTTTTTAGTCATTTTCAGTTTTTAATGAAAGAACCTCGGCTCTTGGTATATTTAATCCAAGTCTTGACCACAGCGCCGCCTGGTTGTGCTTAGGTATGCATTCAAATAGAACGCTCTATTAAGCTGGTTGCAGCGATAGGCACTGAGTATTTAAACTTTTAATATTTTTTTAAATCTGTAATAATTTAAAATTTTACAAATTATTACAATTCAACCTATTTATTCTTTTGAAGTGAAACTTCTTTACGCGCGTCATGGATTCTCGACGACGGGAGTAAAACCGTCACGAAAAACTGCCATAGCTAGGTAGCGGTAACCACGCCCCCGGGGACCCCCACCACCGCTCAGCGTTCATTGACGCTCTTCACCGTATCCGCTTACTGAGGTGAGGGAGGCACTGACGAACGTTCTCTCCAGATGATATATATATATATAGCGATGTTGATGTGATTGGATTGAACTTCATAACGCACACCCCGCACTCAAGGGATCTCTAGTGTCGTCAAAAAGCACACACACAGATGCACACGTACATAGAAGTGAATTATTTAACCTATAATCTTCAAACTAACCTAAGAGAGAATGAAATGAAAAGAGAGAGAGAGGAATACTAGAAGTTTCACTTCCGTCGTGCGTAAGCTTGACACACTCAGAATTTTTTTTTTGTATTTATTTATTGTCCCCGGGAACAAAAGCTTCATTTAGGCCCGGTTAGTACGTCGCAAGTAAATGCTTGTACCACTAACCAAGGTAGATGGTAAATGGAGCCACTGGGATGGCTAATCAGATGACAGCCACTGAATGTACCTGTCATCTGATTGGCCATCCCAGTGGCTTCATTTACCATCTACATTGGTTAGTGGTAAAAAGCATTTACTTTGCGACATACAACTCGGGCCTTAGACAGCACACCAGAAAAGTGTTAGTAAGGTTAGTGAGGGAGCCGAGTTTTAGCCGTTCGAAATTTTATATGGTAGCCAGGCACGAACCCAGATCTCCTGGTTGAACTTCGTAATCAACGATGTTAAGCGGGGCCAGCGCCTTAGCAGTCTCGGACAACCCGACTCCCCTATATATTCTTTTAATTGTTACAAAAAATTTGAATTTTCTGGATGTCATAAATTAGAATAAGCTGACCAATTGCGATCAGACTGGCAAACCCAAGATTCCATTTCTTATAGTATAATCTTTCAAAAAATTTAGATTTTAAATGTTTAGAACTTTTAATTAATTTTAAATTAATTCACTTCTAACAGCTCTAAGGTACAAAAATCACTTAAAAATGTTCTTTTGGCCTGTCTCACAATGGCATTTAAAAATGAATAAAAATTAAAAAAATAAAACGAAATCTATACAGTTTTCCTGAGTTGTTAATTTGAACCCGAGAACTGACGTGCTAAAATTCTATCTATTTTTCTTCAAAAAAAGCTCAATTGTTTGGATTTATTATATAAATGGATGGTCCGTAACTGAAAACTTTTTTCAATTAAGTTTGTTATTATACATTTAGTTGAATAGAGTGAACATTTTTGGCTTTTCTTATATATTGCAGATCAGAGAGAGGTTTGTCTTAAGGGTTAAACTGACTGCCCGGAAAGCAAGTTAGTTCTCGGGTTCAACTCTTGAGGGATGAATCCCTCTGATACGCAATATAAAAATGTTTACCAAAATCTCAGATTTTTATCTTAAAATTTAAAATCATTCTTAATTATTTTCTATGTTGATTTTTGGCTCTGGTGCCTACGAAACCCGTGTTTAAATCTTTAAAGCATCGAATACTATCATTTGGAGTTGCCATACTGAAATTAGCTTTTATACTTTGGAGATAAATGACTTGAAAAATTGATCCTGCCGAAAGTGAATGCAATATTTTAACTTTCATTCTTTGATGTGTAAGTGAAGTAAAATCGAAACTCTAACCAATTAATAGCTCAAATTTCACAATAATTATCCGAGTTATGCAATATATAGAATAATTTCTAAAAAATATAATGAGGTACTCGAAAAAAAAGTTTAAGAAAAGCTTCTCTAATAGATTCTCAGATGCTATTTTCAAATCTTCTCAGTTAAAATATATTTTATATATATCAGCATGAATTGGTAATTGATTTTTCAAGTTTCTCGATTTGAAGATGCTAATCTTAAGCTCTAGGAAAAAGTTAAAGCTTGGCAAATAAATAAGAAAAGTGCCTGGTGAATCCCCCGCATATCTTTCTCTCTCTTTCTCATTTCCTTGACTCTTTAATTTTTGGTCTATTCCTATTTCGAATATCAATTTAAAAAAAAAATTGGAAGAGGAAATTAAAATAGAAAATAATATAGTTAATGTTTCAAAGTGATTCGAAGGGAGTAAATCATGTAGTTCTTGACTGTCACCTTCAATTTCCAGTAATCTATTAAAAGATCCGTCAATTTCACATTTGAGTCCAAAAAAATATCTCTTTTCCCTATGGAGGTTGTATTTAATAGTAAAAAAACTTTTAGGTAAGATATTTATTAACTAATTGATTTTATATATTTATAGGAAAAAATTTAATTTCACTGATAGTACTAGAGTTAATTTTATTGGAAAACTAGCTGCAAGGCTCGCCTTCGGCGGCCCTCCTGCTAGCCAGAGGGCACGCCCCCTGGACCTCAACCCTCAGGAACCCCCCTCCCCTCCCCTCCACAACCCCCACACATCACCCCCACCCCCCGCACCATGTCCAACCCCCGCCCCACACCACCACCCCAACACTCAATCCGCACCCCCCCGAAACCCCTCCAACACCCGCTACCCCTGCACCATGCACCCGTGCCCAACTCCTGCCCCCCACCACCACCCGCACCCCATCCACCCCCGCCCAGACCTCTGGATCCCACCCCCGCTACGCCCCCTGAACTTCACCCCGCACCAGCCCCTGCACCCCACCCTACTCCGCCTCACTCCCTCACCCCACCCCTATTCCACCCCGAGCACCCGATACCCTAACCCATCCCCTCTCCATTCCACCCCCGCACCCACTCTCTGCACCCAGTTGTACCATATCAATTTTTCTCTCTAATTGCATATGTTTGTCCCAAACAACAGAACAATACTCTAAATTAGGTCTTAGATAAGTTAAATAAACTTTTAACTTAACTTCTCTAGATGTACCCTTCAAAATTCTACCAAACATCCACAATTTCATATAAGCCTTATTGACTATATAACTAATATCCATATTCCACTTTTATTTCATTGATCATCATAGAATATCTAAGGCTGGTCCGTACGCCCATACTTGATCCCATGACGACTCTTTCAGTTCTCAAAATGTCCCAAATCCCATTTCTTTTATTTATTATCTTGAAGAAATATTCCACACAATCTAGTTATTTCTTTTACTTTTTCCTTCCATCAACATATTTAAAATAAAATCCGCCGTTTTTTAAAGGGGTTCGTTCTCTTCCTCAAATTCTTAAGCCTATCCACTTATTTAATTTGTAATATTCTTTTGAAATACCACATATATAAGGCCTCCACTCTTCTTATTCCAGTCCTTTCAATCGTGCAGATTTTACATCATGCCATCTATTATTTCATTATTCTATCATATTAAAAGGTTTTTATTCTAATACCCTGATAGCACCCCTGTTCTAAAAGATGTTTTCTAGACACTAAAATATCTTATCGACATCTTAAATACAATAGGAGCTAATTAAGACATCTTCTAGATCGAGCCTGCTATCTGGGTAAAATGGTGGTAAATTTACTAACACGTAATATACTCAATATCTATAAAATGACAGTAGCCTTTACTATTTTTTTTTTTTTTTTTTTATCAATTTTTAGAGAGTTTGGTGTTGGTGCGAGGTGAAACAAATTTTAATAAAAGAAAAGTAAAAATATTTTTTTGGAAATGTATTATTTAATTGAAAAGCTTTTATTTTGCCGAGAGTATCAGAGTTGATGATTCAATGAGAGAAACAAAGAGGTTGTCCTCTGCTTGATGCAAATACACATACACACACACATATATATATATTATTTATTTGTTTGAGACTATAGTTTCGACAGCTTGTCCCTCATCATCAGTCTTTTTTAATTATAAATATTATTTTTCATGGGGTCAGTATCGAGGAGATATTGAAAAAAAAATTATTCTTTCTCAGCCTGTGACCCAGTCAGAATTAAAAACTATAGTCTCAAACAAATAAATAATTTATATACATATATATATTTTTATATATGTGTGTGTTTATTTGCATCATGCAGAGGACAACCTCTTTGTTTCTCTTTATGAATTATTATTTACTTTGAGTTATTTACTAGTCACTTATTTCACGTGTAAGAAATAAAAGAGAGAGAGTTTTCTCAATATATATATTTCGGGCTGACAATCCATCATAAGGAAAATAATTAACTTAACTTTAGAATGCTATAGTATATTTGTGTACATAAAAGATTTTATTTTTTATTGTTTGGATGGGACTGAATTGATTCCAAGAAAGCTCTTCCTCAAGGCGTTATTTCTAATAGAGTACTTTATTTCTTTTACGTGAAAGATGTTACCACTAAATCGCCGGATTTCAAATTCGTATTATTAGATAGTTCAGGTTCCAGGAACAAATGACTGGATCTAAATCCCTTTCTAGAGAGCTTACTCAGAGACCCAGGGGATCGCAAAGGTTTATCCCTTTTGATTTGCCTTAATGGTTAAATTGACTAAAATAAATAAATTAAAGTGATTTCACTTAGGGACTCTACCTAGAATACAAATCATACAATGGTTTTGGATAATTGATTTGTGAAATTTAGTTCTTGCTAACTTTCAAAATTATATCTATATCTAAATACAATGTTATAGGACAGGGAGTAATCATTATTTCACAATCTGGCCTCAACATTTGCAAATAAGAGACAAAAGGTACGAACTAGAATTCATCGAATTAATCAAAACAAGAAGAGATCAAATATTGTATTGTCAAATTCCAAGAAAATCGATTCTATAGAAGTGAGTCGAAATTCAATTACCAAGGTTCTATGCAAATAGAGAAACCAAGCTAATTAAAAGGATTAAGGCTAGTTCGAATATATATATATATCAGTGGCGTACGGTTCATGGATGCTGTGGATGCGGAGCATCACTAAAAATTCAAACATTTAGAGTATTTTCATAAATATATAAGGTCGACTTCATAATTTTAGGTAGATCTTTAAATTTTCAAATTATTTTAAGTTATTTCAAATATTTCTATAAAAAACATTTTTTGTTTTGAAAAGTTGGATATTGGTTCTCGAGATAAAATAAAATAGTTGCATAGTTTCAAGGAGTAGTTAAAATGAATGATTTTTCCAAAAAAGGTGCGGGTAGAAGGTTTGAAGTCGCTGCCTGGTATATCTTCCTGTTCAAGCATATCAAAGACAAGTCCAGACGAGTTTTAGTCGAATAAAAATTGTTCTCGCTGAGGAACTATTAAAATAGGAATATTACAAAAAAAGGAATAAATAAAGATGATTCGAGAATCTTTGGACTAATCCATTTCTAAAGCGAAGATTAAAATACAATTTCAAAAAATGAAGGATACTTTTTGGACACCATCCGCTGGTGGAAAAGTCATCAAACGCCACTGTTAGGCAGATAAAGCACAGTGATTTTTGTTTCATAAAATAATTAATTTAAATTCTAATTGATTAACTGAAAAAATGTTATGAGATAATATTCTAATTAATTAAAATATAAATAAATATTAATTTATTCATTTATTTTGATAAAACAGATAATCAAAATGAAATCCATAATGATCTTGTTATATAAATAGAGACAGAGTGGGCTCCGTTATCCCTATCCACATATTTGTTATTAATTAATATCGAATCCATTGTACAAAATGAAAACGATATTAAAAATCGTAAAGAATGTGTAATTAAAAATAAAAATAAACATTTTAAGGGTGAACATTTTTTTATCTTGTTTATTTATTATATCGAAATATGTATTTTTAATGCGGCTTATATTCATCGGTACGGCTAAGTCTGCCATGTGGCAGTATTTTTATTTATTATAAAATAAGATTCTCTAATCATAAAATAAACTGATATAGTAAGTCCACTGACTATCTAGACTTTAGACCAGGGGTCCTCAAACTAGAGCCTGTAGGCCAAATCCGGTCCGCGGCTACTACAAAATTAATTCACAAATATTACTGCCCTATAATAGCGTATTATTAATATAATTTCCGTGTTATATCCTGCCTGCCCATAGTTTTCAATGTTCACATGTGGCCTTATCTCTAAAAAGTTTGAGAATCCCTGCTTTAGACCATAAAAGTTAAAATTAAAATTGCAGGTAAATTAGTTATTGCAAAAAATTAAAATTAAAATATTGTTTCATAATAAAAGAAACTCAAATGGTATGAACACTAGTTTAGTCATTCAGTGTATCATCATCATCATACTAATAATAAAGCAGTAACGCTTGGTCACCTGTGAAAAATAGTTAAAAAACCGAATGAAAAGAAACGATGATTCGTGAAATGAAACTCGATTCTACTACTGATTATTCATTTCTTTCATTTCACCTACTCTATCTACCGTAGACTTTCCGGAAGCTTCTAGAAACTTCGGGAACATTCTGGAATATTCAACAAAGACAGTCGTTCACAAGAATTGGACTCTGACTCGCGGAGGGATGTTGAGCGACGGTCCGAGCGGCTCAATTCTGAAAGAAGCCCGCCGTAGGTGGGTTTTGCAGCTGATTATTAGAAGTTTCAACACCTGCAACAACAATAGAATGACACGATCAGCTTACTTATGCAAATGTCAGAAGCCACCCTGTGTTATGCATTTGAGAATAAATTGGAGATTTGGGTTGCTTTTGACAGACCAACAGCAAGTAGAGAAATGAGGAGGGTGAAGTGGAGAAATAAAGGGGTGGCTGACAATTTCTACCGGGAATTTAGAGCTTGAACTGAACGGAACCTCCTACTGAGAAATTCCGTTTCATGGCAGAGGCTGTCAGACACTCGCGTGGCAGATGCATTTATCAGCTGGAGAAGACTTCCTAAATTCATCCCAATACATATTCTGATCAAACTATCTAAGAAATTTTTTTATCTCGATTCACGGTGGTGCTGAGGATTCTTATAAGTATTAAATGAAAAGCTTATTTCGGCGGTTTTTTAATTATAAATGGTGGTTATTTTAATCTATTCAAATATTTCGGAAATTTAGTACAATATTCCTTCTTCAGTGGACCTTTTTTTGTGCAAATACAATAATAGATTGTTAGGTATGGTTAGACATTAAATAAGTTGTTTCGCCAAATTGGTTTTCTTAGGATTTTTTGAACTTTAGACAAATTATTATTTAAATACTTCTGCATCGATTGGTGTCAAAACGGAATTTGTGAACAATATAATTCCGGAGATATTAAATTCCAAAAATAGAGTTTTTCAGACTCTTATACATTGCACTATTTACATACATATTTAATTATAATTAAGAAACCCTTCTTACCATTTTTATAAAAAACTAAACCAACATTAAACAATATCGAATACATATTTTAAGACAGTTTTGATTCATAGTTTCAACACAGTTTCTGAGATAATAATGAAAAATTTACACTAAAAACAATTTGGCAACAGCGCATTTATTTAACCAGCGAAAGATGTATAAAGCGCGCATTTGCTAGATTTTTCAAAATTATAATTTTCTTAAGGTGTAACGTAGACGTTGATTACATTTGTCAAAAAATAACAAAAAGATTTTTATAGAAATAAATCGACCTTTAAAATGTATTTTATCTGTCATTTCTATGATAAAAATATTCACTCTCTTACAATGCTGCCAGATTTGTCAAACGAGCACGGGATGGCTGGAATCGGTACATAAACAGCAAAAAGTTTTGGGCTTATGAATTATGAATCCTTATTGTCTGTTCTATTTACTCTAGCATTAACTTTTTACTAGTATTGTCGCCAAACAACTACCTTAAATTAAGTTAAAGAACTTTTTTAAATATATTATATGTTGTGATGTTTGTTATACATTACCTCACCCAAAAAATCAGTGAAGACTGAGCAAATACGGTGATTTTTTGGGTGAGGTAATGGCATTGTATGACAAACATCACAAATATATTTAAAAAAGTTTTTAACTTAATTTAATGTCTAACCACACCAAACAATCTATTATTGTATTTGCACAAAAAAAAGAAGGAATATTGTACAAAATTTCCGAAATTTTTGGATAAATTAAAATACACAACATTTAAAATAAAAAACTGCTGAAAAATAAGCTTTTCATTTAATAAATATCTTTATGTTTATCAAATCAAATAAACTGAAAATGGTAAAAATTAGGATCGAATAAAAATTTTTCTTATTAATAAAATAAAATAAATCAATTTAATAAAATTAAATTGAAAAACATGTTTCTTTTTTTATGCTTTAATCATAAAAACTCGTGGGAATTTAATTAAAAACATTCACAAAATACATATTTTCTGTATAAAAAAACAAACATGTTTTTTAATGTCATTTTATTAAATCGATTTATCTTATTTTATTAATAAGCAGGCAAGAGGTTTTTTTATTAAAATTTTTTTCTTTTAATTTAAAAAAATCATGTTGCATTAAAAACCGTTTTTTAATAAGAACGGGTTCTTACTAGTTAAAACACTTTTTCATTTTGTAGACAACTAGAATTTACAGATTTTGGTTGAGTTTGATCTAAAGGTCTAAAATCTTCATTTTTGACTTTTCCGGCTCATTTTGGGTGTTTTTTTTCAAAATTTTTAAACGAAAATGTCAAAAATTACATCCTCATCAGAAGTAAAGATGTAGAGGATGCAATTTTTGACATTTTCGTTTACAAATATTTTAAAAATAAGCACTCAAAATGAGACGGAAAGTCAAAAATGAAGATTCTAGACCTTTCGACCAAATTCAACCAACATCAGTAAATCCTAGTTGGCACAAAGGTATTCAGTGAAACGCGTTTTAACTAGTAAGAACCTGTTCTTACTAAAAACCGGTTTTTACTGCAACCCTACATCCTATTTATGTTTTTATAATTTTTTTTTTCTTTATTTATTTATTTTTTAATAAACAAATTTCTTGTTTGATCCAAATTTTTACCATTTTTCTGTTCTATGGTTATCGTGTGGGTAATAGAACACAAATCTGCAGACAAAAAAAATATTGTTGCGGGAGGCAGGAGAACCGAATGTAATCCATTTTATAATTTATAAAATAAATTCTCAACAGATTCAAAATCGAAAGAGCTCACACACAAGCATTATATATATATATATATATAAAATCCTTGGTACATATATATAAACACCGCTGACTGATAGGTTTGCAGATCAACCCCTCTATTCAATAATCAAATAATAGAATTTGATTTACTCGTGAAAATATAATTCGATATTTATCTGATAGCTTTACTAAGTCTAGAATGCGTATGTAAAAAATTGTACAGAATGGAGCTGGATAACGAGCGATTTTGAAAAGCGTGGAATCTTACGGTAAACAAATAGAGGGAATTTAGTAAGTTGACAGCTTTTTTGATGAAGTGGCTCAAATCCGATCGGAAATGCTGCCCAATGTGATGACGACCTTCAAGACTTGGCTTGAATAATGCTTCGTTTAAATCAGGGGTGTCCAACCTTTTTGCTTACACGGGCCAAATTTGAAGAAAAAAAAATTGTCTCGGACCGCGAATAAAATATAATTCTATTGATATTTCTTATTCAAAAAAGATAGTTAAACTTGAAAATAGCTTCTCGTATATGTAAATTAATACATACCTACATACTTACAAAAAGTGATATTATCTATTAGTATTTGTTTTTATTTTTTCCTGGCTGGATAATTAATATAAAATTCTAATAAAGAGGCAATATTCAATTATATTCTTTGAGATCGGTATCTAATTGTTGTTCTAGAACATTCAATCAGAAAGTTTGAAAGTAGAAAATAGACCAAAATGATGATTATTTTTTCGGTAATCTTGAAATCTAGTTCCAGATTCCAAATTTAAAATTAGCACTTTTATTTTAAGAAAACTAGACACTATATTTTCAGATTTCTTATTTTAGAGAAAAAAAATTATCAGGCCAAATTGATGTGTGTTTTCCAGTATCTACATATGGTATAAATCTCAATGTTTTAAGGAATTTTATGACTTTATATTAGGGCACGGGTTGGAGAACTCTGGTAAATCAATTTATATCGAATGGGATTAAAGAAGGAATGAGGAATGATAATTTATTTTTTAAAAAGGTCACAGATATAATAATCCCTGACTATCCATTATCTATTGACATATAAGTACCTGTAAAGATCTAAAAGACAAGCCCTGACAAGTTTTATTCCAGAAGAGAAATTATCAATTAATTGTGATTGTTCTAGAAAAGCCCAATTCCTTGTCTCCTCTTGTACTAGAATGATAACTATAGACTAGGTTTGTGTCGTAACATATAAATTACTGAAATAATAAATATTTTAGAAAATGAAAATATGAGAAGAAGAAGAATTTTTAAATATTCGAAACTTCATTATTTTTTTAATCTTATATAGTTGAGCTTCTAATTTTGCTTTTAGTGAATTTTATTCTTGAAAAAATCTTTTCACGTATTGTACAAATGTACATTAATATTTCGAAAAAGGGAATAATATCTACATATAAATCTCAATGTTTTAAGGAAGTTTATGATTTTATGATGGGACACACTCATTGCAGTGCCCTGGTTTAAATGGACGTTATCTTTCACATTATGTAATTTTAAAAAATTAAAATTATGGAAACTTTTCTTTAATATTTTGTTATTACCTATATACTTTAATGTGATGAGGATAAATTTGGAAAATATTTAATATTTTATTTTACACAGTCATATCAAAATCGCCAATTATTCTGCCCCACCCTGTATGAATCCTTAAAATAAAATAATTTTTAAAATTAAAAAAATAAAAGCTACTATAGCCTAGATATAATAATAAAATTAAATTAAACTTTATTTAAAAGCTTTCTCTAATTGATCAAACGGTATATGGTTGATTCTATTTAATTAATTAAAAAAAAGCCACTAAAATATTTCATTGAAATTTTTAATCAAAATTCAATAGCATAATTTCATAATGAACTTTCCATTTGATAATCGGCTTTTATTTTACAAGTTGAATACACTTAATTAAATTTAGTTTTTTTTTGTTTTATTACAATAACATATAGAAACAGAGTTTCTGTATATCTCTCATTATTATATCTCTTTGGGGGCGGGGTAGGCTAGGGGTGAGCGTGTCAGCCTGCTAACCAAGTAAGGTCTACTGTTCTATTGGTTTGTAATTCGACTCGTGAGGCATCCAGCTAAAACCTGACCCTGGAGGTAGAGACAAATTTAAAAAAAATAATTAGTATCGTAAATTGGCTTATGGCATGAAAGGCCAAAAAGCCAAAAAAAATATATATCTATTTCTCAACTTATAGAAAAGTAACACAACTCAAAAAATATATTTTTGTAGAATATGAAAAATTATAATTTATTTAATCGTAGAATCCTAGATTAATACAAAAAATCAACTACTCTCAAGGAAGAAATATTCAAGTTAGACTTTTTGCCATTTTTTTTACGCGATAGTCAAATTTTCTGTACCTCACTATGATATCTAAAAAAAGCAAATTATTGAATTATGTCACTTTTCTAAATGATGTGAGATATGCTGTGATTAAATTTAGATTCAATCTATAAAACGTTTATTGTTATATGACTTAATTTAAAAGCAATTTATTAAGAAAATCCTATTAATGTCAATGAGAGAAAATAATAATAAAATTGATAATTTTAAGTATAGGTATCGCACTAGAAATAGAGACCCCTTATTCATGAATTACATACAATTAGTTTTTCAAAATTTATTTTTTGAAACTTTTGTCTTTCTCATAGTACCTAACATGCGAGGGAACATTTGGAAATCTGAATAAAATCATCGAAATAAAAGAAGGAAGGTATTTTCTGTAACCTTTAGTCTTTTAAAAGATCCGCGGGTACCTTCAATTCCAATCTAATCCCAGAATTTTTTTATCTATTTTTCTTCTTCTTTTCACGATTCAACTGTCTACTTCTGACTACAGGGGTCTTAAGTAATGTGATTTTCTAATATTCAATTGAGAATTCTAAAATATAATACAATTAGGCTTTTTTGAAATATACGTGGAAAAGGTGTAGTTTAGATTGCCAATAATATTATGGAAAAATTTTAATTTAAAAAAAAGGCGCCGCGAATCGGAAAAAATTTGGGAACCCCTGATCTAACCTAACTCATTAATTGTAGAAAACATTTTTTGAATAATTTTATTGAGATTTTATAGCCCAGGCATACATGAAGAATGTATATTTAAGTTTATTATTAATTACTAGGACGTCTTTAGTGTACCGAGTATTGAAAAAGATTTCACTTGTTTTATTATTTTAACTGTCTAGGTTCTTTCATTAAAAACTGAAATAACTAAAAAAAAAATAAGGTATTAAATACTAGGTTTCACAAAAATTTAATTTTTTAAAAAGTTTCTTAAAATTTTTCAAAATTTTTTTATAGTTTTTCTCAACGTTTCGTGCCCATTTTCAAGATAGGGAGCGATTGGTCTACGTGGTCTTAGCCTCGTTGTCCAGGGTTCGTTTTGGGAAGTATGTTCCGAGTGAATTTCTTCATTCGGAAGACTGGGTAGATTGGGAGATTTAGGAGGTTTTGGGCGTTTTGTAGTTGAGGGTGCATTACTTACGGTAACATCCAAAATCTTCCAAATCTCCCAATCCAACCCAGTCTTCCGAATGAAGAAATTCACTCGGAAGACTACTCCCTAAATCGAACCCTGGACAACGAGGCTAAGACCACGTAGACCACCCACTCGTTCTTTTGAAAATGGCTCCAAAAGGAGAGCCCATAAAGTCTTCCACTTATTTATTTTTAATATTCCCGTCTAGATCAAAATCAAATTGAGCGCGTTTCTGCTTACCTCGACATTTTTTACTCATGATAAATTATTTTGAATCATCCGCTGTGTGACGTCATCAAAATTTTGCTTCAGTATACGAACCGCCAGAGAGCTCTGTAACTCATATACGATAAAATACATAGGGCACTTATGGAGCCTTCCTACCTATATACTCTATGGGAGAGCCGAAACGTCGAGAAAAACTCTCAAACCCACGCAAAGAAACCCGAAATATCTCTAATGACATATCTATATATATAAAATCCTTTGTGTGTATGTACGCATCGACCCACGCCTAAACCACTGAACGTATCGAAACCATATTCACACCATATGTTTGCTTAGTGCTGGGGATGGTTTATCTAAATTTTGAGCCAAATCGGTTTGATTTTATTTTTTATTTTTATATTTAATTGATTGACAGATAAGATCTATAGAAATAGAGCCTCTAAAAGGGCCAAGCAAACAATACATTATCCCTACCACCTGAAAGGTCAGGTCTTAAACAATGAAACCCCTCTTAACAGCAGAAGGGGTATACAGGTAGTCAGATCAAAATTTCAGAAACTTTTTTTAAGATAATAAAATCTAATTTGAATACAGACATAATTTGTAAAATTTAATTTTATATATGTAATAAGGTTTATTCTTCCCCGTGGGGTTTTGAGAGGTAATTAAAGATTGATTCAGCTATAAAGAAGAATATATTGTCAGAAATATTATTTACATATATAATACAATATTGTTTGAATGAACATGATTAATTACCTATAAAGAAGAATCAAAATTCAATGTCCTTTATTTATTCTAAATATAATTTAGAATAATAATATATTTACAGTGTTACAATTATTTCTATTATAATATTAAATTCTTATAAGACTCTATATAATGCTATATTATAAAATGATATCAAAAAGACATGTTAAGGTTAGATATTTGATTCTTCTCGTCTCCTTCTGAGGGCGTTCCGTGCTTTGTCATTTTGGCGTTAATTTCAAATTTACATCTCCCCCCCAGATTTTCTTCCGCACTGCGGAGATAAGGAAGCAATTTCTTGATATGAAATAGTGTGGCGTTTTTACCTCTTTTTGCCAGGTTTACTTCGTAAACTGAATTTGAAATTCTTTGAATTATTTTGTACGGACCTCTCCTTACTTTGTCTAGTTTTCTTCTGTTTAACTTGTTTCCCATTTCTATATAAACCAAATCATTCTTCTTAAACGTATGTTCTTTTCTGTTTTTGCTTAATCTTTTTGCATTTACCTCGAAATTTTTAATGGAGTTTTCCAGTGCCTTTTTACTGTTTTCTTCTAAGTTTTCTTCTGCCTGCAGACTTTCCGGAACGATCTCCGATCTTTCTCCTCGGAGCAGATATGCTGGTGGAAATCTTGTTATGGAGTGTGTTGTTTTATTGTATTCTTCTATACATTCCTCTGCTATTATTGCCCATGATCTTTTTTTATTCTTCTCACTGTTTATCTTCACTCTTAATCTGTTAGTTATAGATTGATTTAGCCTTTCATTTAGCCCGTTTGATTCTGGACAGTCAGTACACGTGAATATCATTTTTATGTTCTTTTCTTTTAAATATTCTTTGAATTCTCTAGAGTTTATTCCCGCGTACTGATCCCCGAGCAGTGTGTCTATTTTGTTCTTTTTCGTGATGGGTTCTATTAGTTTTATGAAATCTTTGGCTGTTTGTGTCGTGGATGTTGAACCAAAAACAAATCTTGTGAAGTGATCTACTAAAATATGCATGTATTTTTTTTAGAGTTGTACCCTGTAAATCCTCCGATTGTGTCAATTGACATTATCTGATATGGCCTGGTCGCCGGTCCTAATTGCGAGGGATTTCCTAATATTCTGCCTCTTCTGGATTTGCCTTCGATACAGTCATTGCATTGTTTACAAAATCTTTCTACCATGGCGTCCATATTCTTAAAATAGTATTGCGGTCTTATTTTATTTAACAAGTGCTGCATTCCAATATGTCCATAGTATTCGTGGATTTTATTTATTAATTTTTCTCCAAACATTTCCGAAACATATATCCTTGTTCTTTTATTTAGATTTTTAAAACATATATTTCCTTTCTTTACTACATTCTTCGAAGTTTCCAGTTCATTTTTATTTCGGATTTGATCATTTACGATGTCCTCCATTGTAACCATGTTTACTACTTTTAGTACATCTTCTTCATTTTCAAAACTTTCCAGCACCGGATTTCTCGATAGAGCATCCGCCTCTATGTTTGTTTTTCCGGGCTCGTATATAATTTTGAATGAGTATTGTGAAAGATAGAAAATTAGGTCCCCCAATGGTTCATCCGTTCTGGCCTTTACCTTCAGACTTTCCAGCGGCTTGTGGTCTGTGATTACAGTGAAGTTTCGATCGAGCAGCCAGTGTTGCCAGTAGACAATGGCTTCTTTAATGGCCAGACATTCCAAAAATATCGCTTTCCTTTTTTTTGTGTCGGATTTAGCTTTTTCGAGAAGTAGGCCACTGGGTGGAGAAATCCTTCATCGTCTGCTTGTTTTAACACAGCCCCAATCCCCTCTCCTGATGCATCTGTATATATGAAGACTTCCTTTTCTGGATTATAAATCAATAGAATAGGACTGGAGCAAAGGAGTCCCTTGACTTTATCGAAAGCTATTTGGCAATCATTGTCCCATTCAAATTTTATATCTTTCCTAAGAAGTCTGTGAAGTGGCTCTAACAACTTCACTGAATTTTCTATATATCTGTGGTAAAAGTTTATTTTTCCTAAAAATTGTCTTACATTCTTTTTATTTTTTGGTTGTTCAAACTTTTTAATTGATATTAAGTTATCATTATATGGTCTTACTTTGCTTCTTTCAATAATATGCCCTAGGTATTTTACTGAATTCTTTGCCAAATTGCATTTAGATAATTTCAATTTAAAACCTTCTCTCTTCATTGTTTCAATTATCAGTTGAATATGCCTTAGGTGTTCTTCAAATGTTTCTGAGAATACCAGGATATCATCTATATAATTTATACAAAAGTTACTCAGGTTGTTTCTCCTAATACAATTTGCCAGTATCCTTTGAAAAACACTACTTGACAATTTTAGTCCAAACGGCAAAACATTCCATTGGTAGTGGCCGCTTTGAGTAATAAAACCAAGCTTTTCCTTGTCTTTATCTCTGATCGGAATTGACCAAAACGCAGAATTTATGTCAAACGCTGAGAACCAGTTACAGTCTCCTGCTTTGACAATAATATCTTCTATACGTGGAAAGGGATGTATTTCTGGCACCAATAAGGAGTTTATACCTCGATAGTCAACACAAAAACGGGTTTTACTACCCTCATCCTTTTTGAAAACCATGGTGACAGGCGCCGCAAATGGCGAACTTGATTCCTCAATTAATGACGATTGCAAAAGTTTTTCTACTTGAGCATCAATTTCTTTTTGGTCGGAAATTGAACACCTATAAGGTTTTTTGTATACGTATTTATATTCTTTTAATCTTATTTTAGCTTCTGCATTTTTTACTCTTCCGACATCATATTTATCTTTGGCAAATGCTGATTTATTCTTTTCTAATATATTCATAATCTTTTTTCTATTATCTTTATTTAAATGATTCAAATAAGTTTCATATTCTTTTAATTCTATGTATTCGTTAAAGTACATATTACACAATTCATAGTCTTTTTCTATTTTATTGTTGCAGTTTTCCCAATATATGATATCAGTATCTTTATCTTTCTTTTTACTATTTTCATTGTTTATGTATAAAACTATTTCATTTTCTTTTTTATTTAAGTTTTTATCTAACTTTTTATCTTCTATCATCTCTTTATTTAATGTAATTTTATTATTCTTAGAGACGTTTTTTTGTAATATTTGTAAATTCTCGTCTTGTATTAACTTGAATTTTTTAATGGCATCTAGCCCCAATAATAAATCATACGAAAAATTATCATTCTTAATTACATATACATTTAATGAATCTGTTATATTACCTATTTGTAATTCTAATTTTGTTTGCCCATTCACATGATTTATACCGTTTAGAGTTTTGAAAAAAATTTTATCCTTTTCTATATTTTTCTTTAGTTCATCAATTAATTTACTGTTTGCCAAGGATATATTTGATCCAGTATCATAGACCGCCTTGACTTCTTTATTTTTGCCTATTTTAATTTTTAAATTTATTAATGGTATAAATCTGTGGGGCCTATTTAGTTTTTTTCTTCTCCACTTTCAGTTTTATTTTCGATAATATTTTCATTTAATAATGTTTCTGCAATTTCAGCATATCTTTTTTTATTAAAGCATAGATTTATTGGGTGATATCTATTTGGCTTTCCTAATTTTTCGCATTTGAAGCAAGGTTTTTTTTCTATTTGCTTATAATCACTCTTTCTTTTTTCTAAAGCATGTGAGTTTTCTTTTATATTTGTTTTATTAATATAGGAATACTCTGAATCTAATTTCTGTAAAAAGCTTATTAAGTAATCTGTTCTTTTTATTTCTAATCTTTCCAATTGGTTTTGAATCTTAATTGGTAATCCAATTACTATATGATTTATTCTTGTTTTTTCTGGCATTTCGAAATCAGCATCAATTAGCAATTTTTCTTTTTTAATTGCATAGTCTACAAATGAGCCGTTTATATGTTCATATTTATAGGCGTATCTTATTTGAGACCATCCTCTTTTTGTAAAAACTAGTAAAAATGAACTAACCCATTCTGGCCATGCATCATGCTCAAATTTTTTTATATTTAGGTCGTACCAATTTTTAGGCGTTCCATTTAAGAAATATTTTAACGCTTGTATTTTTAATCTATGATTTATTATATTGTTTCTAATACATTCTTTTTCAAACGAATTTATCCATTCACTTGCATCTTGATCTCTGCCATAGAATATTTCTAAATTAAACTTTTTTTCTATGTTATGTAGTGCATTAATATTTTCATCGACTTCTATTTCACTATTTTTGGGCGTGTTAATGGATTCATTATTTACTTCTTCCAATAAACAGCCTTTGAAAATGAAGTTTTCATCTTTATCCATGTATAATGATTTTATCTCAGGCGTCCATGTTAATTTTATGTTTCTAAAGTTTCCAGATTTTGACATACCTTTGATTGCTGCTTTAGATGCACTTAAGGCTAATATTTCCTGATGCGATTTTTCATCTCTGAATTCTTTAGGAAATTTATAAGTTGTTTGGTCCTCCGCTGCTTTGATAGAATAAACCGAAATGCCATCCTGTTGAATTTTCTTCACATGGATTATAACCCTTGTTGTCATCTTGCAGGAGTGAATTTTGATTTGTAATAAGGTTTATTCTTCCCCGTGGGGTTTTGAGAGGTAATTAAAGATTGATTCAGCTATAAAGAAGAATATATTGTCAGAAATATTATTTACATATATAATACAATATTGTTTGAATGAACATGATTAATTACCTATAAAGAAGAATCAAAATTCAATGTCCTTTATTTATTCTAAATATAATTTAGAATAATAATATATTTACAGTGTTACAATTATTTCTATTATAATATTAAATTCTTATAAGACTCTATATAATGCTATATTATAAAATGATATCAAAAAGACATGTTAAGGTTAGATATTTGATTCTTCTCGTCTCCTTCTGAGGGCGTTCCGTGCTTTGTCATTTTGGCGTTAATTTCAAATTTACATATATATATAATCCTTAGTATGTATGTGCGTGATCGACCCATGCCTAAACCACTGAACGTATCGAAACCATATTCACACCATATGTTTGTTTAGTGCTCCAGATGGTTTATCTAAATTTTGGGCCAAATCGGTTTGAATTGATTTCACGCGATTTTACATAATTAAATTAATTATTCTCAGGTAGAATGCCAATTGGGGTTTTAAAAAGGTTTATCTTTTCTTTTGTACCCAGGCAGACAATGGGTGTAGGTTAATTCATTGTTCTCAAAGGCCTTGAAGAAGTATTGGATGATTATATTATAGATATATTTTGTTTTCCTAAACTTTAGAATTAAACTGTTTCACAGAAATACACCATTCTCTCTTAAGTAAAAAAGAAAAATTTATATTATTAAATGTGATTATTTTATTGTTATTAGTTGGCTAACCTGAGCCTGTCGGAAGAAACATTCCAAATCTTAATCAATGTTTCTTATTATAAATACATTTCAGTATCTCAGTGCATTACATACAACGAATCATGGTGCATGCCTAGCATTACGATTGTTAGAAGAAGATTCGCATTGGGATACAACTCTTGCCCATGCTGCTCTCGGTTCATCGCCACATCAAATACGATGTTTGTTTGCCATTTTATTGACAACGTGTTTTCCAACTAACCCGCCTAAATTATGGGAAAATATAAGGCTTCAATGAGTGAAGATGTATTACATGCTCTACGTAGAATTCGAGGAGATCCAGATATAAATTTCTCGCCAGAAATATATAATGAATCTTTGATTAAGTTGGAAGATTTATGCATGATCATTTCGAATCAACCACTAATTAAATTAGGGATGCCATCAGTTAATCGGCCAGTCGAGTGATTTATTTAATCGCGATATGCAACGTGAACAATCGTACAATGTTGATGGTTTAAATGCATATGTTCAAGCAAATGAACCAAAATTGTTACCAGAACAAAAAATTATGCATGCAGTCGCTGCTCAAGAAGATGGTTTCTTTTTTTGGATGCACCAGGTGGAACAGGGAAACATTTTTAATTTCGCTCATATTGGCACAAATGACATCATCTGGAATTGCTGCCACTTTATTAGACGGAGGAAAAACAGCACATTCAACACTAAAATTATTATTGAACATTCAAACAAATGAAAATGCTGTATGTAACATTAAAAGAATTTTTGGAACTGTACATAAATCAAAATTCATTCATGTATAAGAAAATATTAGAAAGAGTAAATCTATGCTTCGTCGTTGAATTATTTAACCTATAATCTTCAAACTAACGTAAGAGAGAAAAAAGAGAGAATGAAATGAAAAGAGAGAGAGGAATACTAGAAGTTTCACTTCCGTCGTGCGTAAGCTTGACACACTCAGAATTTTTTATTTTGCTTTCGCAATGTGTTAGATTATTTCTTGAAGCTGATTTTTAATTAATAAAATACGAGTATATTTAATTAAAATACAGTTGAACAAAATTATATTGCAAGCAAACTTTTGGCCGATCTCGAGACGCTGCTCCGCCAGGGCCACCTGCCCGGAGGGCCAAGGTTCGATGGCGTGCCGGAGAGCATGCCTGATGTAGCTTGTATGTATATAAAGCTTTTGAATGGAGGGTGGTTTTGGGGTCTAGGGGCCATGATCGGAGAAACTATGATGAAATTTTCCGGAAGTCGCACCATGAGAGTGAGCGCAATAGGTATATTTCTTCGAAATCTACTTAAAAGCCTTTTAGAATTAATCCAAACTTGTGTCTCATTCTTCAAGTATGCTGAATGGGATAAAATTCCAAGCCTAATTGTTTTTCATCGCAATATTTCAACGCCATTGTTTTTTTGACATTTGTATTCCCTTTCTTGTTCATTGTGGTTCTTCGATTGTGTTCATTGCTCAATTAGCCCGGGTTGCGATTCTCTTGAGGTTGAAATGATACTTTGTTTTCCCTCCTCTGCTTTTTGATATGCCCCCCATTCCCGCCCTCTCATCTCTTGCATGGGCTAAATTGTTTGGATGTTTTATCTGATGGCTCTTTCGTGTAAGAGTAATTCTTGTGCAAAGTTTCCTTCCTGTTTGTTAAGGTAAACCTCTTTGCATTTAAATTCAAACTCCCTCTCTACTTTCTATTCTATCTACCTAATTTGAATTTATATTTATACTACTTTTACTAACTATTCTAATGACTAATGCATTTTTATATAATTCATCTGATTATTCATTTTTTTATCCCATTTTTCATTAGTTACTTTTCTTTTGAGAAAAGCAAAAGAAAAATAAATACTTTTAAGTTCAGGTGAAAGTTTGACATGAGTGGTATGAAATAAAACATATCTTAAAAGATCCTTGATTCAACCTTTAATATAAAGTTAATATTTTTTGCGAAAACACAGTATCTAATGAGGTTAGATCTAAAAAAAAACTCCACCTTTTTTTAAAAAAATTCAAAAACTTACCTGCTTTTTTATATATATATATATATATATATATATATATATATATATATATATATATATATATATATATATATATATCTACAATTCTCATCTGTCTGATTCTTTGGGGAATCGAAACAGATGAATTTTGTTCAGATATTCAATAATAAATTTTATTTAGAATGTGTAAATGTAAACATTAAATGAAAGCGAAAGTTAAAACATTTGTCCGGTCACTGCCCTATTTTGGTGCACTTGGGACCTGACTCGTTTTGATAGTGAACCAAGAGTTGAAAAAGATAGGACCCAGCCGGGTATGATCCGGCATCCTCGCGTTAAGCGCCACCAAATGCCTTCTCCATTTAGGCGATCTAGTTGGAGGATCCATCGCCTAAATGGAGAGGCATTTGCGGGCTTAACGCAGAGGATGCCGGATCATACCCGGCTGGGTCCTATCTTTTTTCAACTCTTGGTTCACTATCAAAACGAGTCAGGTCCCAAGTGCACCAAAATAGGGCAGTGACCGGACAAATGTTTTAAATTTCGCTTTCATTTAATGTTTACATATATATATATATAATAAAATTAAGGTTTTGTCTGTACATTGGTCCAAATCACGCCAATTTTTGTTTCTCACCCAGGCGCGGATCCAGACCTCTGTTTTTTTTTTTTTTTTTTTTTTTGGGGGGGGGGGCGGTCGCCGGTATATAAGATCTACTTTTGATCTCGGAAGTGTGTCGCGATCGAATTGTCCAAGCGGGGGGGGGGGGGGGGGTCAGAGATGCCCCCACACACATAGAACTTTATTTTCTTCAATTTTAAAATTTTTATGTTATAAAAAAATAAATTAAATAAACATATAAATAATATTGATCTACAATGCTTTGGGGGGGGGGGGGGCGGTCGCCCCCATCGCAACACCCCCCTGGATCCGCGCATGTTCTCACGTTTCGATAAAATTCATGGACGAAAACACCCTCAACAAAATTCCTGTATGTCTGTTTGTAGGTATGTTTTCGTGGGTTCCACAAAAAGTTGTTCACGATTCACGTAAAAACGACTGAAGGGATTATTATGAAATTTCATATTTCCATCAGATCTCTTCTAACTTACGTTTATTGCTATATAACGTTTTGATATTTTGACCACAAAAGAGGGTTGGGGGGGGGGCGTAGGAATGTAAATTATCAAATAACTCCTGAAGTATTAAATCTACAGCAAATTTTCTTATAAGCATAGTTGTAGGGGGTATGATTTCTAGCAACTTTTGCTTAAAAAAATTCCCCCCAAATTTTGTATACATAATCTGTGGTCATCTGGAGAGCTAGAAATGCAAAAACAAACCATCGGAAATGGGTGGGAGGGTCAAACAATGTAAATTCTTGCTATTGGGGCAAACTTAATCACATTTTGTACACATACCTAGGCTGTGGGCCACTAGAAGGTGGAGTGGGCGGGGGGGTGCTGGGTTGTGTTCGGGGGTCCAGTGGGCGTATTTCTTTGGCTAGCAAAGGGGCCGCCGAGGCCGGGCTTTACAGCTAGTCAACTAACAAATAAAAAGAAAAATCAGATTTAATTAAAAAATTTTAAGAAATTCAAGATGCAATCAAAGAATATTGAAAAACAAATGCATAAATTAATTAATTTAAGAAAAAACCGGAAATTTTTTTCAAAACTCGGTACGATCTATGCACATTTTTGGAGCCGGAACGAACCATCGCTACACACCTACAAGCTCTTTCTTAATCTTACGTTATTGTTGATAACAGAATCCAAGCTGGCAGGAATATCATTTTTTATAATAAAAATTAAATACGAATATATATTAAAATTTTCAAGCGAAGTAGATAATTTGGCCCACCGGCAACCTGCACTGTAAAAAGTATCCCTTCTAAATTATAATAATAATAATAAATAAAAATTAAATTTTTAAAAACATTTAGTCCAATTTATATATGTACCATGTATAAATCAGCAGGAAAAACTCGGAACGGATAATTTAATAAAATTATCTAGGAAGTGATTAGTATTGAATGCAATGTTTTACATCGAGAAAACAAACGCCATATTTATTATGGACTTGATTAATCATAAGCTTTATATTCTCTAATTTTACAAAATGAAAGGCGCACACAAATACTAATAATATATAAAAGGGAGATTTAATTTTAATTATTTGAATGAAAAAGTTTTAATGAATTAAAATTTTATCCGAGAGATAATTAAAAACTTAAAACAAGATTATTATAGATTATTATTAGTGGACCTAGTCAAGTGAAATGTTAGAAAATTTATTATTATTATTTTGTTTATCGGCGCGTCGACTGCTCTGGTCATATGCGTCATCCGCGACGCCCCGTCTGGACAACCAGAAACAGTCTTCGCCGGGGCACAGCCAGGATACCATGAATGAATCCTGACCGATTCTAAATTGATTTTTTTATAATAATTAAAATAAAAGAATGAATTATTAATAGTTTTTTATATTTAAAGATTATGTTTATTTTTAAGACTGATCGGGCTAGCGTATCGAGTCTTAAAAAAGCTGACGTGTTCTGATGTGACCATCCACTTGACTTTACCATACAACCTGGCCCCTCACTTTTATTAAAAATTTAATAAAATTAATTATAATCATGTAGGAGAGGAGGGTTAGTTTTTGCATTTTTAGACTCCTGGGGTCCCACTGATTATGTATACAAAATTTGGTTGAGTTTGGTAAATGGCCAAGATTTTCATTTTTTGACCCCCCCCTCACCCATTTTAAGCGGTTATTTTTTGCATTTTTAGACTTCTGGGGTCGCACTCATTATGTATACAAAATTTGGTTGAGTTTGCTCAAATGGCCTAGATTTTTATTTTTTAACCCCCCACCCTCCACCCCCCTTAATTTTGGGTCGATATGCACCAAAATCTAATCAGCTCTTAATCTCAATGAACCAAAACTGCGTGTGAAATCTGGTTTCGATATTCCCACTAGTTTTTGAGCTAGCTCGTCCACAAAATTTGGTAAGGCACAGACTAACTAACTAACAGACATTTTGGTGAAACAATTATTATCTCGAAAAATATAATTTTTTCGATGTTTACTTATTAGAGGTTTTTTGTAGAGCGAAATTCTATGGTTTCGCTCAATTTTTTTAATCAAAATAGTTTCAGGCGTTTTTTAGATATTTCGAAAAAAAGAAGAAAAAAACCCACTTTTTTCATGCACGATTATAATACTTGACCATACTTTGTATGTTAAAGTAAAAAGTTTTAACTTGTTCACCTATTTATATAAAAAAGATGCAGTTAGGAATGAAATTTCTGAGCAGATCTAATATGTAATTAGAGCTTCATCTCAAAGGATAGTCATTAGCATGAATGGGATTTGGTTCTTGGGTTCGATTCCTAAAGGATAAAAGCCCGTTTGACATAATAAGATCATTTCCACACCATTTTCATTGCCTTACTTAAAATTAAATCTAACGTTTTGTTGTTTACCGAGACTCTAATGGAATTTTAAAAAATTCAATTTTTAAAAAACGGAATCATAAATCATCATTGTGCAATTGCTGAAAAGAAAAATATATTTTTTTTAAATTGAGCGCACTGCAAATGTCATTTGGGCGAACAGCTAATCAGCTAAGTGGGCCCTTTATTTAATTAATTAAAAAAATTAATTAAAATTTTTAAAAAACAGGTTTCGATGTTAAAACCTTTGGGTGTATGTCCAAGTCTGTTGTAATTTGGAGGCCTATGCGTGTTATACTTTATTCTGGAGACCGCCAACAGATAGACAGACATATCTTTGATAAATTAGATAGATGAAGTTAGAAGATATATGAAGAAAAATATGTCTTCTAATTTTCATAATTTTTGGTATTTGTTTTTTAAAAATAAATTAATGGGATTTTCTCTACTTGATGCAAAAAACATATACTTATCGCATTAAATATATCTAATATTTTTAATAAATATAATAATAAGTTAATTAATATAATAAAATTGTAGGTATAAAGTCAAAAAAAATGATAAAGTATTGTAAATTGTAATCCTTTTGTTTAGTTTTGTTCTTCGAAATTTCTCAAAAAGCTCTCATATACAATTTTGACTAGGTCTTACTTATGTGCACTCACTGTTAAAAAGTAATTTCAATTTTAAATTAAAATTTTACATTTAGTCGTTATATACTGAGATAAAAAGCTCACTTGATTTTGTTTGAAATCGGTTCTGCAAACTTGATGTTAATAAATTTGATCAAAATTGTAAGACATTTTCAAGATATTTAGAAAAAACAAAAAAGTACTAGAATAAAGTACTAATGTTTGCGAGGCCGATATGTACCAAAAAACTGGCAATTTTACGGTAACTTGTGGCGCCGCGATCTGACAAACAAAAAGTACTCGAAAACTAAGCGAAATCTCAAAAAATGGTATTCTTCATTTTCGTCTTATTTTGGTGAGTACTAGAAGAATCCATAGTCAGATCGCGACGCTACAATTACCGTAGAATCCCCTAAAAACTAATCAATGATTTACTTTTTTAAAGTAAAGGTATGTTTATAATTTCATTTCAATCTGTTGAACGATGTGGAAAAAATCACCGACAAAAAAAACGACCACATACATACATACACACATACATCCCCATGGACTAAATGAATAAATCGCACTTTTTGGCCTCTGGACGAGACCCCAGGTAATTTTTGGCAAAATCGTAAGGTCCTAAAATTCAACCTGAATGAAAATTACAAGTTGTGAATTTGATTGAGACCATGGGTTCCGTAGTTTTTATCTGAGGACCTTTTAAAATCGCGCTTGGCTCGAGACCGATTACAATACTTTACCCATGCTTCGATATGAATAAAGTAAATAAATTGACACGTCTGATGTGGCCATCCACTTGACTTTACCATACTCTTCTGGTTGAGTTAAGTCCAAGGGCCTAGATTTTCATTTTTTGACCCCCCTCCTTGCCACCCCTCATTTTGGTCGGTTTGTTTTTGCATTTTTAGTGTTCCGGGGCCCCAGTGAATATGCATAAAAAATCTGGTTGAGTTTGCTCAAATGGCCTAGATTTTTATTTTTTGACCCCTCTCCCTAATTTTTGGCCCCTGAAAAAAAAATATTTTCTTTATTATAGGTTCATATTTCATTTTGCTTGTTTCTTTAGTTGGAAAATATTATAATTTTAAGTTTTAATCCCCCTCCCTCCCTCCTTAATTTTGGGTCGATAAGCACCAAAATCTAATCAGCTCTTAATCTCAATGCACCAAAATTATGTGTGAAATTTGGTTTTAATATTCACACTAGTTTTTGAGCTAGCTCGTCCACAAAATTTGGTAACGCACAGAATAACAAACTAACCGACTAACAGACTAACAGACATTGTGACCAAACAATTATTATCTCGAAAAATATAATTTTTTCGATGTTCACCTATTTGTAGCTTTTTTGTAGACCGAAATGCCATGGTTTCTCTCAATTTTTTAAATTAAAATAGCTTAAGCCGTTTTTTAGATATTTTGAAAAAAAGAAGCAAAAAAGCCACTTTTTTATGCACGATTACAATACTTGACTGTATGGAAAAGTAAAAACAAAGAGAATGAAAATTAATATAATAATTGATAAATATTAAAGCTTTCATTATCATAATGTTGTTATATTGATAATGTATTTGAAATATTAATTTGAATTTGAAATTCAATTATAATTTTCTATTATTCATACCTAGATACCACCATCAATTGTAAGTAAAGAGAACAAATATTTTATTTGACGTGCAAAAAAATGAAAAATAGAAATATGTTTATAATAAAAACAAAAGACAAAACAAAAAAATACAATATTTTTGTGATAACAACATTTCTCCTATAACTCAAGGGGAAAACTATAGTATTCTATGAATATATTAAATATTGAACCATCTTGTACTTATGAGTTTTCCGTTTGAATCTAGAGCGATTTCAAAATTAAATTTCTACTATAATAAAAAGAATTTGAATGTGATCGAGGGGCAGAAGCATAAAAGAAAAAAATATTAAAAAAAGAAGATGGGAAGGTATCAAGGGCAAACGGAAGAAAAACTTTCTGATTCTATCTAGTACTTTTTATTTTTCATATTTGGTTTAGCCAACTCACTTGACATTTTTCTTTAATATAATTTGATATTCTAGCAAAGCTGACACATAAAAAAGTTAACTCTTTTAAATATGGACATAGATTTCTTTCTCAAGGGGAAAAATCAATGTTTAAAATATTCTAAATGGGGATGTTGGGTCAACGTGAAACAATAAACTAGCTGTTAAGGCCTTTAACCCTAGAACGCATAACCGGTCCGGGCCACACCTTTACTTTTAATAATAACTATCAAAAGGGGTCGCATAAATTCAAAGTATTTAATAGTCCTTCTTTAATAACATTATAAAAGTATTTTTAAAGAATTTTTCAAAAAAAATTTTATATATCCTAATTTTTTCCTTTAAACCATTTTACAAACACCCCGAACCTCAGTCTTATGGGGGTCCCTAAATGATTTATAAATTATTATACCAAAATTTGGTGGACTTTGGTCCAAGGGCCTAAATTTTCATTTTTGACCATTCCTCCGCCTAAATGATTGTAAGCATGAATATATACAGGATTTGGGGCATAAAGATCAACCACATTTTGTAAACAGATCCTGTGGACTCCCAGAAGGCTAGAATGCAAAAACCAACCAAATTTTATACATAGAATTTGGAAAAAACTGAATTATCATTTTTGAAAATCAACCATTTTGGATAATTAATTTTTGCATTTTTAACCATGGGTCTATAGAACATGTATCTGACAAAAATTGGTTGGTGGGCTCAAAAGGGCTAAAATTATTCTACTTGCCCCCATTTCGAGTGGCTAGCTCTATGCATTTTTAGCCTTCCTAGGGGTCCACAGAATATGTCTGTGGGCCCCAAATAAGTTTGCTCACAGGGTTAGAAATTCCAATTTTTGACCCTCCCCACCTACTCTACTTTGACTCGCTTAGCTTTCGAGAGACGGGTGTGAATTAAAACTGAAAATCTTGGTCATTAAATTAATCTCATCAATTATTTTTTATGATAAGCATTCCTTGTCTTGCTAGTCATTGTCGTTTATGTGGGAAATCACCGATTCCCATCGATATTACAGCACGGCAGGGAAATCATTTTCAACATGATTTTTTTTCTCTTGACTCTAGGATTCCACGATTACTTAAGTACGAAATTCGTAAAAAGTTTGTTCATTTTTTTCAATGCAAACGAATTCAATAGTGTCAATATATTTTTTATTTCCATTGTGGATTGGGCTCTCTATAAGGATAGCATCTGTTTCAAAATGTGAATTTTTTGAGAATTACTTTGGTATTTTAATGTTTAATTATGATAAATAATATATAATAATAATAATAATAAAATTAACAGGTGTTTTTGCATTGTTATTATTATATATTATTTTTTAACTCAGTAATAATTCATTCTAAACATTAGTTTAATTGAAAAGTTTTTATTTTGCCTAGAAGTAGCAGAGTTATTGATTCACAAAGAGAAACAAAAGAGGTTGTTCCTCTGCTTGATGCAAATAAACATACACACATATATACCGAAATGATATATCTGTATATATATATATTATTTATTTATTTGAGTCTTCTCGTTTCCGACAGCGACTTGGTCTTCATCATCAGTCTTTTATTATAAATATTATTTTTCATAGGGTCAATACTCGTATGAATATTGAAAATTTTCGATCTTTACTTAGCTGGGACCTAGTTAAAATTAAAATCAACTGCCAGGTCTCATCTATATTTAAACATATATAACCCTTCGAAACTATAGTCTCAAACAAACAAATAAACACATATACAGAGATAGAGGGCTCTCTATTTATATGTGTGTATGTTTATTTGAATCAGGCAGAGGACTCCCTCTTTATTTTCTCTTTGTCTAAACATTATTATATATTTCAATTATTCTTCTACTATAACTTACTATCCACTGGTATTGATTTAAATATCATATTTTTGTAAATTAATTTCTTTTTCTTTTGTTTCAGGTAAGATCTACAAAATCACTTCAATTTATTATCTAATTCAAATGTAAGTTATTAAAATAATTTTCTAGCATAATGACACCTCTAAGCGAAACAAATCGACCATAATAATAGGTCATTTCGTTTATCTCTAAGAAGTGTAAGAGACTGGAGATTTTCTCTTGATTAAAATTTCTCCGAATTCTATAATCTTCAATCCTTCAAGCCCGACTTCATAAATATCTTTTCTTCTGCTTCAAGTGCCTTACTCGATTCCGAGCGTCGGGGATTACTGTGGAGACTATCCTCTCCATTGTAATTTTTGTGGGAAAATTTTTCACAGGGATGGTTTCCAAATCCCTTCCCTGCAATGGATCAGATTATATCCGGTCAAATATTGATTAGAGGCTTGCTCTATAACCACTCGACCAACCTGGCCTCAATATTATTAATATATGTTTATTTTCTATACTATCTATTCTTCCAAAACTTAAGTGATCTTATGTAGAATTTAATTTGATAATATTTTATGGTTTATTTAATCACACAAATTAAACAAATAGAGTAATTACAGTTAATTAACACTGTTTATTTCATAGATTTACTAGACAGTTTCTGTCACTACTGATAGACCATCTTCAGTAGTGCTAAAAAGAATCAGCTTATAATATTTTTTCTATGATATACAATTATTTAGACAAAATAAAACATACAACTTGGTTCATAAAATTTTATAGTTTTTTATATATATATATATTGTATCAATAGAAAAATCTTGTAAAATGTTTCATTTTTCCAGTACTTACGGAAGATGGTCACAGCTTATAATATTTTTTCTATTATATACAATTATTTATACAAAATAAAAAACCATACAATCTGGTTCATGAAATTGTATAGTTTTTTATTATATATTTATAATTGTATATAATAAAAAAAAATCTTATAAAATGTTTCGATTTTTCCAGTTCTTACTGGAAGATGGTCACCAGTGGTGACCGAAAATTGTCTAGTAAATCTCTGAAATAAATAGTGTTAATTAACTGAAATTACTCTAATTGTTTAATTTGTGCGACTAAATAAGTAAACCATAAAATTTATAAAATGTTTATTTTAATCAAGCAGAAGACATCCTCATTTATTTTTCTTTATGACCTGACTATCCCGATCCCAAGACAATAATTTGAATTTAATTCCCTTCTGTATAAAGTTGAA
Organism: Forficula auricularia; assembly: GCA_024734495.1. Lineage (NCBI taxonomy): Eukaryota > Metazoa > Arthropoda > Insecta > Dermaptera > Forficulidae > Forficula > Forficula auricularia. Next base: position 8,989,097 of record JALMQS010000150.1, on the reverse strand, counting down.
AATATTTTCAATTTTATTCCAAGGAATTGTCCCTTCAATGCTATCAAATTTATAACAAATGGAACCCTCTTTGATTTGCTCTTTTCTGCTTGTTTGCCGATCTCCACAACTTTGAGTTCCACAAGACTCGAATTTTAAAATACTTTCCACACCGATTCAACCATAAAGTAAACAAAAAATTGAAAAAATTTTTAGAAACTTTTTAAAATTTAAAATATAAAATACTAGGTAGGTTTCACATAAATAAAAGATCAGATGCTTGTTTAGCACGATTCTATATATATTTCGGGATATAAGCCCTTCTTCAGGAGTTCACAAAGGACGCTAAACAAGCATCTGATATTTTAAAAAGTTTCTAAAAAAATGTTCAAAATTTTCTTTACTTTATTTAAAATGTTTCACCAAGAACCCACACCATTCTCCCTTTAAGGTAGTTGTTTCGCGACAATACTAGCAAAAAGTTAATCCTAGAGTATATAGAACTAACAATAAGGATTCATAATTCATAAGCCCAAAATTTTTTGTTGTTTATGTACCACTATTAGCCAATCCCGTGCTCGTTTGACAAATTTTGCAACCCTGTCCGAGCTTGTATATATAGTAAATTTCAGATAAAGTACATTATAAAGAGAGATTTATAAAACAAAACTTTCTTAATACACGATTAAAAACTGTTGCGACAATGGCTGAAGCGAAAAAACGTCAAAAAGTACTAAAGTTAATCCACTTTTTAGGTTAAATATGTGATATCCGTTATATACGTTGTTTTTAGTGTACATTTTTCATTATTTATTCATTATTATTATCTCAGAAACTGTGTTGTAACTATAAATTAAAATTTTCTTAAAAAAATGTATTAGTTATATTTCATTATTCGTGTCCATGATTAATAAATAAAGAAATCGTAGGGAGTTGGACATGACTCTAAATTAAATATAAAGTTTTTTATTTAAACCGATAAACACTTGCTGGTTCGCAACTTCTTCAGTGTCTCATTTATTAAACTTATCGTCTGGGTTTGACTAAGAAGAAATCCATTTTCAAACAGTATCCTTCCAAATCACTCAATTTTACAAATAATATAAAACATAAACTTTTAAAATAAGGCAATTGTTTTAAAGTTTATGTTTTGATTTTAAATTCTATTGGTGCGAACCAGCAACGAAACGTTTGACTATTTAAATAAAAAAACATATTTAATTTAGAGTCAAGTCCAACTCCCTACGACCCCTTTCATTGTATTAGTTATTGTTTAATGTTGGTTTAGTTTTATGACAATGATAAAGAAGAGTTTCTTAATTATAATTAAATATGTGTAAACTTTCCGATATCCCGTATAGTGCAATGAATAAGAGTCTGAAAAACTCTATCTTTGGAATTTAATATCTCCGGAACTATATTGTTCATCAATTTCGTTTTGAGATCAATCGATGCAGAGATATTTAATTAATAATCTCTCTAAATTAAAAAAAAATCCTAAGAAAACCCATATGGTGAAACAACTAACGCTTAACAAATCCACAACCTTTGAATATTTATAAAAAATTCTAAATTCTCACACTCTGTTTATTCTTAAATTTGACTTTTTGTTATTACATTATCATATTGAATTTTAGCATTAAAAAATCATTTTTGACTTGTAAGCAATATATAATCATTTATCATTTTTTTAATATATTGTTTTATTCTTATTTTGTTAGAAGAAAAAGCTTTGTCTTCTTTATTTTTTAACTCAGAGACTCATTTTATAATATATTTAAATTTTAAGAATAGTGAAGCATTAGAGTTAGTCACAGCAACGCGTGGTCGGGTCAGCTATTATCTATAAAAAATTTTAACCATAAAATGAGACGCTCCCCGCCAGGGTCTAGGTGAGGCCAGGCCGAAGGCCCGGGCGTCAGTTACGTTTCAGATAAAGTTCATGTATAAAGGGAGATTTATAAAACAAAACGTTCTTAATAAGCGACTGAAAGCTGCGAAAAAACGTCAATAAGTACTAAAATTAATCCACTTTTTAGGTTAAATATATACGTTGTTGTCAGCTTGTTTTTAGTGTAAATTTTTCATTATTTATTCATTATTATCTTAGAAACTGTGCTGTAACAACGAATTAAAATTTTCTTAAAAATGTATTAGTTATTGTTTAATGTTGGTTTAGTTTTTTATAACAATGGTAAGAAGAGTTTCCTAAATTATAATTAAATATGTATGTAAACTTTCCGTTATACCGTATAGTGCAATGTATAAGAGTCTGAAAAACTCTATCTTTGGAATTTAATATCTCCAGAACTATATTGTTCATCAATTTCGTTTTGCCACCAATCGATGCAGAAGTATTTAATTAATAATCTGTCTAAATTTCAAAAAAATCCTAAGAAAGCCCATATGGTCAAACAACTGCCTTAACAAAATCCGATTCAACCTTTGAATATTTATAAAATTCTAAATTCTCACACTCGGTTTATTCTTAAATTTGACTTTTTTGTTATTACATTATCATATTGAATTTTAGCATTAAAAAAAAAAAAACTAAATGGAAATTCAAGTTCGAGATCAAAGTGCTTTTTCTGTCAAAAGAAGCAAAAAGGGTGAATTGTTGAGAATGGTAATTGCTGGCCAATCAACTGTCAAGAGACGGTTGTTTTTGGATCACCTCTCTAGTCGTTTTTTCGATAATTCCTTTCTTTTCCCTTTTTTGTTATTTTTCAATTGAGATTCTCCTCCATCAACTGGATACCTTCGCTCGCCCTCACATTTTCCCTTTTTTTTTTTGATCGAATAAAATTCACAAAACGATAAAAATGAAAAAATAATCGTTTTGTTCTCTGATACAGTGCAATCCATTTTAATAATAATTAAACCTCAAAAAAAAAAAAAAAAAAAAAATAGAAAAATGTATATACACCTTTTTTTAAGTCAACGCTAAACTTCCCAGTGTGTTAGTTATCTTTTGTATGGTTTCATTTTTGTCCAGTTACAAAAAGAAAATAACTAAATTAATTAAAACATTAAACAGTAAAGATTTCTAAATTATATATTTCACTAAATTGAATTTGAAATCAAAGTAAAAAAGATAATTTTGCTGAGAGTAGAGTTTTTTTATAATTAAAAAAAAAAAATTAAAGATCATAAACCTTTGTTTAATATACATGGTAATTCACGAGTGTAACAAAACTTTGTGGAATTACTGGGAGGGTAATTTTAAGCAAAAAATATTATACGAACATAAAAATATATATTTAACAAAGTAAAGAAAATTTTAAAAAATTTAAAAAGTATAAAATTCTAGGCAGGTTTCACAAAAATAAAAGACAAGATGCTTGTTAGCATGACTCTATATATATTTTGGGGTACGAGCCCATCTTCAGGAGTTCACAGAAAAGTTTTATCTATGAACTCCTGTACCTCCCAAATATATATAAGTCATGCTAACAAGCATCTTGTCTTTTATTTTGTGAAACCTACCTAGAATTTTATACTTTTAAATTTTTAAAAATTAAAAAAAATTTCTTTATTTAAATATGTTTCACCAAAAACCTACAACATTCTCCCTTAACAAAATATATTTAACAATTGAAACAGTACATTATTATATTAATATTAATTGTCATTTTAAAACAGAACATAACGCCTTTAGGGTCACCTAATGGACCTCATCCATAGTGTTGAAATAAATACTCGCTAAATGATGTTGCAAAGAACTGATATAATGGCATAGAGATGGCGGCCATTAGATTCGCAATAAGAATATGATGGTACGCGATTAGGGATGGCAAATTATTTTAATATATCGATATATCGATATAAGCTATAACTTATATATCGATACATAAATATATTGTAGCAAATATATTGATATAATTTTATTAATTTGTTAATTAATTAATTTTGTTTGGATGTTTTGGTAAAAAACTTCCAAATTAATAATTTTGGAGCCATGTTTATTCACGTATTTGCATCCTACGACTGCTAGAAACAAAAAAAGATCTATTATCTATTGGTTTAACTGGATATACCGAGCACAGAAACACAGAAAATATGTGCCAGTGTTCCCAGATTGAATCTGAAAGAAACAGTAAAAAATCGTTAAATTTAGCAGTAGAATTATAAACACATCAGAAGACTTAATAATAATTTTTCATGCTTTAAAATACCTATTAAAAGCTTTTAGATAGTAAAAAAGTTAATATTAAAAATAAAAACTGTTCAATTAAAAAATTGTAGCAGTTTTTTGGTATTTGTATGTGAAAAAAAATTGCGATATATTTTTAGAAATATATCATAGGCATATATCGATGTTCGATATATATCGCAATGAGTATATCGATATATTTTGGAAATATATCGATATAAAAAAATAATCGATATATCGTTGTCATCCCTATACGGAATTATGACTCATTGACTTCCAGGTGTGGGCTTGAATTTTATCTCAGGAGGATATTTTGAGCCAGTTTTGTTAGCATTTATTTTGTTCTGAAAATAGTTTCCATATATGTAGTAAACCAAAATGGCCGGGAATAGATTTAAATTTTATGTCTAGCCATCCAAGTTGTCTGAAAAAATCATTAATTACTGGAAATGTCGGATTAGTGAAATAAACAAAGAATTTACATTGCCTCCGATTTTATTTTACTTAATAAATATAAAAACGTAAATAAATAGGTACAATATTGAAATTTTGGTTATTATAATGCATAATACAAAATTATGGAAATAAAAAAATAATCAAAAAATAAAATAATACTTATACATAAGATAGCAACATAAGTTAGAAAATTACAAAAGTAAAATAAACTACTTAGATACAAAATAAGTTCATTTATAAAATAAACAATAGTAAAAATTACAAAATTTTGTTCCTAGTCTCAATTCAATGAATTGAGTGATCAAATTTTCAAATATGGTAATTCGTTTAAACGTTTAAAGTACCTATACTTTTTAATATATACCATGGATAAATTATTTAATATTTGTTGTCCTAAAGTACTTACCTACTTCTCAAATAATTTTTTACTCTCTACAGAGCTAAAAATGTCTTCTCTCTATTTGTAGTGCTTATTGGGAAAGTTATAGATATATTCTTAAAATAATATTCAAATTTCCAGAATCTTACTATGATACTATTTTATTTAATAAATTCATGCATTAATCATAGTGTTGGTAAAAATTGTTAATGATGCATTTTTTATTTACAGGCCTTAGTCATTTCCGGGCCCTAGGCCATGCCTAGTTTTCCCAGTGGTTAATCCGGGCCTAATTACTGGACAAATAAAGCGAACATTAAAGTAATCAGCTAAAAAGTTTCAAAAGAATAACAGTGAAACTATAAGGAAAACATTATTTGAGCCGTTTATTTTGAAAGTGGCCTATTATTTATCCATTTATCTTCAAATCGAGATATTTAAGGGTTTGCGTTTCAATGAATTTAAAAATATACGTATAGGATACTAATGAGTCATACTGCTTAAGTGTATCTAAGGGTGTTAAATTTATAGTTCCTATTAAAATAGTGGCAATTATTAAGTGAATAATATGGGTTTTCTTATCAAGAATGGAGTTAGGCCACTTTCAAAATTAACATCCAGATTCATTATAAAATTTGTAGGTGCATTTGTAAATCCATTCAAAATAATTTAAGATGCTTCAAATTGAAAAAAAAAACAATACTTAATTTATTTTACATATCTCTAAAACACTTCGGAAACTTAATTTATGCGATTCAAAACATTTTTTAACTACATAACGTACAAAACATAAATTTATTTGTTACAAAATAATTTTCTATTCATCTATATTTTGTGTGTATGTGAAAGGGATTTGAAGAAATCATGATGTTCCGGTGGTATATATCGTAATAGGTCAATTATGTCCTTGAATTTTGCTGTTGTAATTTGTCTGATATTTTTATACAGTGGTGTCAACACGATATTTTCGAATTTTCTTGCTCTACCCGGACGTGGTAATAAATCCAGGACTTTAAAATTTTCATTCTCATTCATTGATGTCCTATAGAAAATTTTATACGGTTTATTTCTAACAAAACGCATCCAATATATTTTTAACCAGTTTATTGATTCTCCATCAGAATTCTCTAATAATTTTGTTGATACAAAATCTTCTTGTCTCATTTCATTTACATTAAAGTTGTTACCTTTCCGACACTTTTTAATAATCTTGTAAAATCCTGGGGAACGAATAGTAAATTATTTTTTAATTACATTTCTACCACGCCAAAATCTCTATCATTTAGGAAAAATGAATGTCCTGATATTAAAAATTTGTGATCTATGATTTCCACATTATTTTCCAAAGTTTGGACAATCTTTAACCACATTAAAGCTACTTTTAATGTTTCTAATTTGCCCGGCTCACATGTCATTGTAAGCTATAATGTGTCTTTCACTTCTTAAATTTTTAACGTGTTTTAGGATGCATGAAACAATTTCTTGAGCACCTCTGGATGCAATAGTTTCATCCCAAACGTACATGTAAACAAATGGAGTTAGAATCAAACAGACATCAAAACTTCACCAATAATTGACATCTTAATCAATGATATTTAATTTGAATTGGAATGTGATGAGGATGTATGGTGGGTTTATTTTTATTTTTTATTTTTAAATAGAAAATAAGAGATGGAAATTTTCACTATGCAACCTCGTCACATTCCATAGTTTATTGCCCTCCTTTATGGCAGATACATAATTTTCGGCAACTTCCAAGTATAAATATCTTTTCTTTATTGCCAGTTTAGCCCTTTGTCCTCCCCATCTGTTCTTTCGGCTCTAAGGCCATCCCATCCCCTGATAATTCTTTCATATTTACACTAAGTCATAAATAACTGTCCATCATATTAAAATAAATTCTGTTCATTATTTTATGTTATCTTCAGTCAATGTTCTCCTGATGATGAGTTAAGAGCTGAAATATATAGAGTAAACTAAAAAAATCTTTGTATTTTAATTTTTATCCTTGTGAAACACCACCAACTCCAACCTAATTTAATTTTAACAATGTTTCACTATAAACCAACACCGCGTTCCCTAAATTTAAATGGAGTTAGGCCACTTTCAAAATAAACTTTTATATAATTTCATTAACCAGAAAATTTTCATGTTACAAAATCTTAATGATTTTAACTATATTAGTATTAAGTTGTTTCAGAATGAATACATCATGTAAAAATGTAACTATCAAGGTTGCTAACTCGATTTTTTTGGAAAATGGAGTTAGGCCACTTTCAAAATAAACGGCTCATTTAATATCACCAGTTAAGTCTAATCATAATGGACATTCAAACAGGAGCATCAAAATTGTCTCCCAGGTCAAAGACCCTCCCGCAGGTCACGAGTTTGTCGCTCGTATATAATCTTATCCAACGCTAAGCTTTTTATAAAAAAACTTAATAAGATGGTAGCTTGCAAAGTTTTTAACTCCATCGAAGAATATTTAACTTCAAAGAAATTTAAAATTCTAGAAATCTGGTTAATCGAAATAAGCGAATGAATAGAAGAAAATCAAATCAAGATAATAGAATTTTATGAACTTTTTTGGTTTCATTAAAAGTAAGAGAACCCCATTTATATTATTACGTTTAATCAAATACACTGAAAAGACGGGGAATTTTGTATAAATCCTTTGAAATAAAATCTTTTTGATTACCTAGATGTTCTCTTTCCCACTAACGATATTTGGAGCTCTACTTCTAGAGTCGTTATCAAAGTACGTGCTCATGAGGGCAAAGACAATAAATAAGCATCTCCCAACATAATAATGATTCCAGATATAAAGGGGAAATATCCTCTCTGTGCATTCGAAAATCTCATTCGTAGTTTTAACCCAAATTTAAATGTATGATCAATGATAGAATGTATTACATCCAGATAACGTGCAACACCTATTAGTCAATTTGACCCTCCCACCCTAGCAAAAAAGCTACGTTTCATGGGTTCAGTCAGTGGGGTCGAAGATATCTTTGTAGCCAACCAAATAAAAAAGATGGGGTCAGAAATGCCGAGACCAATCTTGGATTTAAATTAAAGAATAATTGGTAACTGGAAATTGCAGATACTGGTGGGGAAAGATTGAACTAGCACAATTGGGACTTCTTACAGCTGATTGATCAGTGTTTAAATGACATATAAACAAAAACCAATGTTTATTTATTCTTTGATTATGCATATGACATTTATGACAGCGTCCCGATTTCGTTAGTTTCAATTTCTACCACATGGCGCCAACACTCTACTTACCATTTACCAATAGGGAAGGCTTTTTCACGAGACGGTACTTTTAGACAAATTTCCATAAAAAATGTATTGAATTAAAAAGTTGAAATTTGGTAATAATTTACAGATTATTATCACAAAGTTTTTGATTTATAATGAACTACAAATGTTTAAAAGCTCTACATAAAACTGTTATAATTTTGTTCATTTTCTTTTTCATTCAGTTCTGAAGTTAAAATACCCAAAATCAAATTAGTTCTTATTAATGGAAGTAAAAATAATTTGATAATAAAATTCACTTTCTACAAGCTGCAGATTTGATACTTTGGTGGTTTAGTTATTTATTGAAAGTACTTTCGGCTGAAACCCTCTAGATTGCTTATTTTTAATTAGCAAATATCATCACAATGCAAAACGTTTCTATGCCTGTTTCTAGATACGTTTTCAATTGTACACAAATATATTTTTAATTGTACACAAGTATATAATCGTAATCGTATCAATACTGAAATTTGAACTAAGTATTCTAAAGGTAAAACTAATCTCTCTGCGCACTACAAATAGGCGAGTATGATTTGGAGGGGATTGGCCTGTACGTATATAATAAGAGAACTGTCATTACTCTAAATAGTCTATTGATGCTAATGGTTAACTCTAGTAATAGTAAACCAAAAGCACTGTTCAAGGAGGTTAGAAAATCTAGTTACGTATGTGAATGTGTATATATATATATATGTTATATACCTATATGTGAACATGCGTATAATTATAATCTCTTACTGTTGGCTAATTCCATGTCTATTAATTTATAGTACCTATACCTGAAAAAAAAGGTAAGATCCTCCGAAACGTCGGTTTTGAATATGATGAGACTAACTTCCTAATAAATTGTTTTATTTGGGATTTTTGTTTTTCATTATTCTTGGGCTGCCTTTCTATCAATTCTTCCAATCTGTTTTCCATAAAAATACTTCTAGTTTATTTATTTATTATATTTATTAAATTAATTTTATATTTATTCTTCTAGTTTTTTATGGCTCCTTTTTTATTTACTTATATATCTTTAATATCCATCTATTAGGTAAATTTTTCTTGCCCGGAACTCTAAGGTCTAAGTCATATCCTATCTTAGAAACGGGCTTGACATGCTCGGGGCTAGTTCTGTCATTCTTTTTCCAATTTCTTTCCTAACAATTATGATCTTATGCCTTTCATTTTCCACAATAACTTGCCCAGCAAGGTAGAGAGACAGAGACAAAACCCCACCTAAATGAAGTATGTGTTTATCAGATAATCCATATGGCTGAATAATGATATTTCTCCTATCTCTTTTACTATAATATTCAAAATTTATTGACCTAGACCTTGTTTTATGATCAGTGCATAAACACATATTTTTTGTATGCAATGCAATATGTTTAACGCGAAATTCTTTTAACAAAGAAATATTTCGGTCCCCTCATTTTCGTGTTAAGCGATTTTCACGGCAACTTGAACTTTCTCATATTCAATTTGGAATAGTGATTTTAAATGAGTTTTTAAATGAATTTATTTATATGGCCGCCCAGCGTGATCCATTCGACAAGTGTAGTGAATAATATTGTAAATCCCCATCTATATATAGTATGTAATGAAAATTTCATACCGTGAAAAATGTTTAACAAATTTGTTTTTATTAAGTATCTCGTTATCTATTGATAATAAAAAGAAATTGTTCAAATAAAATTTATAGCGTATAAAATTCTCTAGAGAAAATGTAATGTACGTTTTTTTGATTGGAGCAATAGTTTAGGAAATAATTCGACGTAAATAGAATCTATCTTTTTTATGAATTGCTTTGTTTTTATTTTGATTCATTTCTTGGAAATTTTGAGCAACTATTCTGATTCACTATTGAGTCACTATTCTGATTGATGATTCATTGCCTTCTAATTCACTCATTTCTATCCATAGAGAAATTTTTATGACACGGCCATGAAATTAAAAAAATATATTGTTTCCTATACAAATGTTCACCAAGTATCAATATAGCCTGAAATAAGTTTTTGACGTGACAACGTCTTATAAATTGGTTTGCCGGGTGACACTTCAAGAAACTGCGTTACGCTCCGCTCACGTTATGCGCTCACAATGAGAGCGAGTGAGAGGCACCCGTCCCTTCCACTCGGGCATGGTTAGCCCGCCTAAGAGCGAGAGAGACAGACATAAAAAGTGAAAGGCACACATCGGAATGTTGCTACACCAGGCACTTCTTCCATACGTGCATAACAGCCAGTACGTGCCACCGTTCCTGCAAGTTGATCCTAATATGCCGATTCTTCTATGCGGTGACTTCAACCAAAACGTGAAGTCTGATGACAAGTTTCTCAAATTCATTAAAGATACGTTTAATCTTGATTGCGTATCAGATATGTCTAAGTCTACTACGTTAAAAGGAACAACCATTGACTTGACATTTTCTAGGCACATTACAGCAGAAACACTTCATTTCATTTCATATTTCTCCTATCATCGCCCTATCCTCAACAAAATCACTCAGATAGGAACAAGTTAAGTTGTAGTAAACGCTGTTTCATTGTACGCAAATGTATTGCAAGTTATTGTATGTATATTTGTATATAAATACATATGTATGTGTAAAGGTAAAAATAAAATTTTGTTAATATGAAATTCAGTGCGAGATTCTTTGTATAAATTAATGTTTTAAATATAATTCTTTGTATAAATAAATGTTTTAAATTGTTACTATTATTTCATCCTTCTTCCTACTATACGAATGAATATTCACATTAAAATTATTTTACCACTCAAAGTCGTTGTCACGTAAAACTTTCGCCCGTATACCGACTTTACAGGCAACCATTTTTTTTTGATCAACCCTTTATCCCCTAAAGGGGGTGACTACCCTTAATTTAAAATATCGCTAAAAAATGATTTCTACTAGATTCTAGATAAATTTAAAATCACTATGTATAAATATGGTCCGAAATAAGTTTTCTGATCAACCCTTCATCCCCTAAAGAGGGTGACTACCCTTAATTTAAATATCGTTAAAAAATAATTTCTGCTTTATTCTAGGGCAATTCCAAATCACTAAGTGTAAATATGGCCCGAAATATGTTTTCTGATCAACCCTTCGTCCCATAAAAGGGTGATTACCCTTAATTTAAAATTTCACTAAAAAATAATTTCTTCTAGATTCTAGAGAAATTGCAAATCACTAAGCGTAAAACTGACCTGACAAAGTTTTCTGATCGAATACACCCTCAAAATTATTTAATAAATATGTTATAATTGTTCATATTTTTATATCCATTTATAATATTAAAATCTTAGAAAATATAAATAAAAATGTGTTAGATTATAGAAATAAAGTATAAATAAAAAATGTGTACTTAACTTAACATTTTTTTCATCCCTTACGGTTCTCGTTTAATTTCATCTAAATTAACCTCTTGACTTAGGGCCGGTTGTATGTCGGAAAGTAAATGCTTTTTACTATCTACCGTTTGTTAGTGGTAAAAAGCATTTACTTTGCGACTATCTAACCAACCTAAATAAAATAGCTTTTATACCCTTTGAGATAGAAGATCCTAAAACTCAAATACTTCGAGAGAGAAATATAATACTTCCACTTTTACAAAAATAATCAAATTATATTTATATAAGTCAACTTAACAAGACAATAAATAGCTCGTAAATTGAAAATACTAAATAATAATTAAATAGTTTACACATTTTTAAATATTCCAACTGGACTGTGTGGACTTTATTAATATTATATCATAATTTTAGTGATCAATTACATTTTTTTAAAGTTTCCATCCCTTCCCAAAAATTAATTCACTGAAAAAATAATCCCCTTATGGAAAGTCAGCCATATATATATATATAATATATAATTTTGTTTCATGAATAAAATAAATAAGTAAACAACATGAATAATTATCCGTTTTCGTTATTTAATATGAAAATGTATAGAACAACGCCCAAATTCAAATTATTATAATCTTTAATTTAAAAAAAAAATAATAATCAGAAGTCTCGAATTTCAACGAATCTGTTTTTTCTTCATGCGGAACATTGAATCATGAAATCCCCATTATATGATAATTTGATATTCTCCCCCCAAAAAGGGCGATGTTCGTATATAAATAAATTAATTAATTTAAGTATTGTGAGTTATAAAAATGAGGCATGTAATCTTTATTAAAAGGATTAGCATTTTTTGGTAATTTGGTTAAAACACACTTTAATAATAATAAGGATGTAGGAGTAACAAGATTTACTATTTTATCTTAAAAGAAAAGAGTAGGTGGATAATTAAAGGTTGTTGGACTCACGGAAGTATTTGTCTTATACATCTTTGAACCATTTTTTCAGGTCTACTTAAGTACTCCAAAAATGTTAATCAGATTTTGTTCTGAGCCAGTTACGGGTTCATTTCTTCTGGAATTTCTTTGGGGCATTTCCCTGACCTAAGTCTTTCTTAATTAGCCAAGTTGGTCCATTTGGTCCATTTAGCCGAATCTCTTGTGTCTTGTTAACCTAACTTTATTTGAATTTTGAAATCTCTTCATTGTATACAATCTTAATGGTCTTGATTAAAAAAAAATATAATAATTAACCTAATTTTTCTTAAAAAGATTTATGCAAAGATATACGGTATCACAGTCCAAGATAAAAAATATTTTTTAATTTTAATTAAAGTAGGAACTTGAAAGTCATCTCCAAATGTCTAATTTGGAACCCTCCCACACGGTCACTTTAATGAGAATTAAATTAAAAAAAAATATCCTTATTTCACTTAAGGAGGTCCCTTCGTCGCCAATGTTAAATAAATAAACTGCAACGGATCGTTGCTAAACTTTATCCAATGTACTATCTTATTCTAGGGTAAAGTGCTTTAAAATATAATTAAAAAAAAACTTTATATGACCTTTTTTGTGGTCCTCAAATTACTTAATTACATTTTTAAATTTTATCAAAATTGGTTTAGTCATTTTCAAAATATTTAGAAAAAACTAAAAAAGTACTGAAATAAAATACTAATGTTTGTGGGCTGATATGTACCAAAAGCTAATCAGCGCTTCATTTTGATAAACTAATGGTAGATTTTCAATTCCATTTCAATTGGTTGTACGGTGTGGAAAAAATCCTTCCTCAACACATCCTGAAAAAAATTTTGGCCTCTGGACGAGACCCCATGTCATTTTTGGCAAAAGCCTCACATGCTAAAATTCAACTTAAATGAATACTACAATTTGTAAAGATAAGAGTAAATAAATATTATATTTAATATTGATTTACTATGAGTTAAGGATACTAGGTCACTTATTTCACATTAAAATTAAAAAAATTTTATATCTTTTAATTTTTTTAATTTTAATGTGAAATAAGTGACCTAGTATCCTTAACTCATAGTAAATCAATATTAAATATAATATTTATTTACTCTTATCTTTATTAAAGATGTTTCACCTTGCACCAACACCACAATCTCTACTAATTACTACAATTTGTGACTTTAATTGAGACCATGGGTTCCGTAGTCTTTACCTGAGGACCCTTTGAAGTCCCGCTTGCCACGAGACCGATCACATTACTTTACACATGCTTCGCATTGGATTAAGTAAAAATATTAGATTATAACTATAACTTAATTTTTTATAATAACTCTCTATCTATGCTTTGGTGAAGTTTCAATCACACATTACCGTGCAAATTTTTTAAAATAAAATTTTTTAAAATGTAAACATTTTCTCAGTCTTATTGGAAATTAATATCTTGACACTTTCTCTTGAATTATATTACTATTAGTTGATTAGATAAAGTTAAAAAAACTAAAAATTGGCTTTTTGAAACATCTAGGTTTCTTTTTTTGCAATAAAATATATAATTGACCGAAAAATTTACTTAGATATTTACTTTAAAAAATCACATAAATGCTATGTTTGGATCTAAACATAAACAGTATTAATACAACGCATTGCCAAATCATACAAGACTTATTATCAGCTGATTTGAAAAAATCAAACTAACTTTTGTATTTGATTATTTTTATTATAATTGTTTTTATTTCAAACATTTACGGCTTTTATACTATTTATTTTTTAATTCTATTATTTTTCATTTGTATTTTAACTTATTTTATTAACTATTAGATACTACACTTCTTTTGACTCAACTGGAGCGAAAAGACCTCCTTAATGATATTTTTACAGTAGGCCTACGTAATAAATCATTATAAAAGGTAAAAAAATATTTTATACTTTTGACTTCAAAAATTCGACCTTATCAAAAATATTCATCCGTTCAAAATTTTAATACAATCTTTGATTTTGGGTAAAATAAGTCCGACCCAAAACATTCTGAGAAAAAAAATGGGCCAAGTTCGAAAAAGTGGTGAAATCTGGTGTGTAGCCAGGTTAAATTCAACAAGAATAATTATGATAATTAACCTGAAAATATCTTTTTTGAAAATTAGATGAATTTTTTTTTAAATACAACTCACGGTAAAACCAAATATATCAAGGAAAAATTTAATTAACGTCAAAAAACTGAGATTTTTGTAAAAATATTTCCACTAAAATCTTAGATTTTTGACCTTAATTAAATTCTTGAAAAATATTTAAGTTGAGAAAATAGTACTTTCAATTAAAATGCATTCTTTCCTTTTTAAATGGCAATCTAAATTTGTGGATTCTTAAATTTTAATTTAAATTATTTACACGAAACTTGGCTGGTCACGAATTATTTGATTTACCCTATAAACATAATGCTTAATAGCCAAGTTTCATGAAAAAATTTTAAATTAAAAATTTAGATTGTGATTCAAAATGGAAAGAATGCATTTTGAATTGAAAGAACTATTTTCTCAACTTAATTATTCCCCTCGGGAATCCTACCAGCAAGCTAGTTAGCACTTGGGTTCGATTCCCGAGGGTACGATGCCCTCTGATAAGCAATGTAAAAATATTTCTACTAAAATCTTTGATTCGTTCCTAAATAAAATTAATTTCACTTCTTAATATAATTGGGTTGATTTTTGAAAAAATTCCATCTGTTTTCAAAAAAAGAAACTCAAAAAAAAGATGCTTAAATCCTTACATTAATAAATTATTCTTGTCGAATTTAACTTGGCTATACACTAGATTTCACTACTTTTTCGAAATTGGCCTGTTTTTTAACAGATGTTATGGATCGGATTTATTTTACCCGAAATCAAAAATTGTATTGAAAATTTTGATCGGATGAATATTTTTGATAAGGTCGAATTTTTGTTGAATCAAAAATAGAAAATATTTTTCACCCTAGATAATGAAAGTATTACTGTTAAAATCTAATTATGTATATAGAAAAATGTTATTTTTTTTAATTTAATTCTCATTAAAGTGACCGTATGGGAGGGTCCCAAATTGGGCATTTGGAGATGACATTCAATCAAGCTCCTACTTTAATTAAAATTAAAAAAATATTTTTTATCATTGAGTGTGATATCTATGCTTAAATCATTTACGAAAAATTAGGTTAATTGTTATTATTATTTTTTTAATCAAGACCCTAATATGGGTAGATTGAAGAGATTTCAGATTTTTTCAGAGAATGTTTTGGGTGTGGCTAAATTTTCAAGAACCACTTTATTAGTATCTCACTTGATAGTGGTGAGTAAAAAAAATACAATTTTATTAACCCTTTTTGTTTTAAACCCCCGAGCCCCCGGCTACGGCGCCATATGAGTCTTCATTGATTTCTTAATGGTGGAAAAAAATAAAAAAAAAGTAAAAACCAATATTATGTATAGAAATATTATTTATTTATTTTTTTGAGGTGTGGTGAACTTAAAAACGCTCCCCGCCGGACCGAGCCAAAGGTCCAGTCGGCGTCTTGTGAATAATAAATACACAAAACTTTTCAATTAAAAAAAATACATAAACAAATCATTTTTTTTTAATTCGGTGGTCATACCAGTTGAGGATTTACATACCTACCGATAAAAATCATCTCAATTTAAATAAATATTAATTAACTTAAACGTGTTTTCATTTAAATTGTTAATATTCGCCTCCGACTGGGCGATTGGCCCGCCCGGGCTTATCTCAAAAGTCCCGTTGACGGGTTCTCTCTGCCCGGCTTCTGCGTTTAATTCGAGGTCGACCGCCTACCTGGTGTAATAGTCAGCATAACTGGCTGGCAACCCGGAGATCTCGGGTTCGATTCCCGGCTATACCCAGACATTTTTTCTGTAAGTATAGGGTCTGGTAATAAAAATTAAGTGGGAGATAGATTTAACCTAATTTATCGCGCGGAGAATTTACCACTGCTCGAAGCCCCTAAAAACTTAGTAAATTGGACTATATCTAACATTCTGAGATTTGGCTCGTGATCCCGGCTTCTTTTCCTTCTACTCTGTTCTTTTCACGATGGAGGGGCCAGCCCATACAGGCCTTTAGGGGATGGACCTTCTGGTGTATCTCCTTCTCACATCAATATCATGTAAAAAAAAAAAAAAAAAAAGAGGAAGCTTAATGAAAATTTCTTAATGTTTCTTCCACGAGAACATCGCCCGGTGAGTTGAATACTTTTATCATTTAGGTAATTAAGATTTATTTTAAAAAATGAATGATTTTTTACTAAAAAAATATATCTTCCAAAGATTTAATTGTTTGATTCAAAAGCATCAAAAGTAAACGTCAAATTTTCATGATCTGATTTCATCCAAAATTAATTGAACTAATAGAAAAGATTTTGATTTGCCGAGAGTAGCAGTTGTTGATTTATAAATAAAAATCAATAAAATTGTCGTCTGATTAATGCAAATATACATGTATACATATCAGTGGCGGTTGGCGACTTTTCAACCAGGGGATGCTGTCCAAAAAAGTATCCTTTTTTTTTGAAATTTTATTTCAATCTTCGTTTTTTTTTTCAAATTTAACATTAGATTTTTAAAAAATAGGTATATTTTGGGACCTTCACGTCAAACGGATACTGCTTTGTGTGAGTGAGGGTAGGAGTCAGAAATTACATCTTTTATGACTTTTATGACTTCACCCTCCCTTGAGATGGAAATCAACCATCTTCCAAAATGAATCAGTGAAGAAAATATTAAATTTTTCCTAATTTTATTTCTAGCACCTGGAGGCACCGAGCGATGCTCGGTAACTTCTTCCCTCAGTTAAAATCTTTATTTTAATATTATTTTTAATTTAAAATTCTGATAAAAAGGTAGATTTTTATTTGAGAGCCTTTTTCAAATTAAAAAAATTCAAATCTATATCTACTCTTAAATTGAAAGTTTTTGCCGAGAGTAGCAGAATTTTTATATATTGAAGAAGACAATAAAAGAGTGTGTCTTCTGCTGGAATTATAAATTTTATTTATTTATAACGAGACTATAGTTTCGAGGGCTTTGCCCTCTTCATCAGTCTATTACAATGTATTCACAGGAAAATTTATAATTCCAGCAGAAGATACACTCTTTTATTGTCTCCTTCAATATATCTACTCTTATTAAACGAGCAAAAATTGTATATTTATTTGTATATATATTTGTTTATATATTTGTATCTTGGTTATATTTTGAAAACGACTCTACCGATCTTGATGAAATTCACGAGTTAGGGGTTTTGGGGTGACAATTCGATCTGTCACGGTCTCATCTTCGACAAAATTGTTTTTGATAGGTTTTTCGTAATCAAATTAATTATTCTCTGGTAGACAAATCCCATTTTTACGGTTTTAAAAAAGGTTACTCTTTTCCTTTTGTACCCAGGCAGACAATGGGTTGCCTTAATTCATTGTTCTAAAAGGCCTTGAAGAAGTATTGTGATTGTGGATTTTAACATATTTTGTTCTCCATAAACGTTAGAAATATTAATAAACGTTTTATAATTGTTTTTATAAAGAACTTTATTTATTTAATAGAATAAAAAATAATCAAGAATTTATTTAAAAATATATTTCGCATAAGCAGGTCTCAATTTTCTGAAAAAACAACACATTTTGATAGGTTTTATTTATTAACAATTGGATGAATAAAAATGAAACATATGGTTGAATCAAAATAGGTGCAGGAGGTGGGGTGCAGTGGTGGGGGATCCGGGGTAGGGCGAGGTTTCGGGGGTGGGGGTACAGTGGGCGAATACTATATATATTTGTATTTTTTTACTTTATCCAATGCGAAGCATGGGAGAAAGTATTGGAATCGCTCTCGCGGCAAGCGCGACTTCAAAGGGTCCTCAGGTAAAGACTACGGAACCCATAGACTCAATTAAGGTCACAAATTGAAGTATTCAATGAAATTGAATTTTAGCACGTGACGGTTTTGCCAAAAATTACCTGGAATCTCGTCGAGAGGCCAAAAAGTGCCATTTTTTTGGAAGTGCGTGGGGATGTATGTATGTATGTGTGTGTGTTATCGTTTTTTTCGTCCACGATTTTTTCCACACCTTTGTGCTGATTGAAATTAAATTGAAAACCTACCATTAGTTTAACAAAATGAAGCGCTGATTAGTTTTTGGTACATATCGGTCCACAAACATTAGTACTTTATTTCAGTACTTTTTTAGTTTTTTCTAAATATCTTGAAAATGACTTAACCAATTTTGATGAAATTTAATATCCTAATTAAGTACCTTGGGGATCACAAAAAAGGTTAAATAAAGTTTTTAGTAAAATTATATTTTAAAGTACTTTACTCAAGAACATATTAATATTTCAAATGAATTTGGATAAAGTTTAGCAACGATCCGTTGCAGTTTATTTAATTTGAAAACGGCTCTCAAATAAAAATTGATCTTTTTATCAGAATTTTAAATTAAAAATAATATTAAAATAAAGGTTTTGACTGAAGGAAGAAGTTACCGAGCATCGCTCGGTGCATCCAGGTACTATATAGTATTCGACCACTGTACCCCCCACCTCCACCCTGCTCGACCCCACCCCCGAAACCTCGCCCTACTCCCGGATCCACCACCACTGCCCCCACCTTCTGCACCCCCCACATCCACCACATCCACCCCCGCTCCGCATCAAGATCGCTTCTTAAAACTTGTTAATAGAGTTTGTTTCATCAAAATCGTCAGAGCCGTTAAAAAAAAATACAAATACTATATATATATACCTGGAAGACCGAGCTTTGTTCGGGTTTAGTTAATGCTTGACAACAACACACTACAATCACAATAGTTTTTCAAGGCCTTTGAGAACAATTAGACCAACCCATTGTCTGTCTGGGTACAATAGTAAAAGGAAAACCTTTTTTAAACTCCAAGATTTGGATCTGTCTACCTGAGAATAATTAATTTGATTACGATAAAATCCATCAAAAACAATTTTGTCGAAGATGAAACCGTGACCGTGTCATCCCAAAAACCCCCTAAGTCGTGAATTTCATCAAAATCGGTAGAGCCGTTTTCAAAATAGAACTAAGATACAAATATATATATATAAATATACAATTTTTGCTCGTTTAATAAGAGTAGATAAGTAAGCTATGACTTGTCTAGAGCAGTCATAGTTATTTCCTATCTTATATATTGAGAGTTTTTAGAAATGGATTAGTCTAAAAGTTCCCGAATCATCTTTATTTATTCCTTTTTTCTATTATTTCTATTTTAATAGTTCCTCAGCGAGAATAATTTTTATTCGATTAAAACTTGTCTGGACTTGTCTTTGACATGCTTGATCTGGGAAATATACCAGGCAGTGACTTCAAACCTTCTATCAGCACCCTTTCCGAAAAATCTTTCATTTAAATTGGCCCTTGAAACTATCCATTAATTTAATTTCGAGAACCAATATATTTTTCAAAACATAAAATGTTTTTTATAGAAATATTTGAAATAACGGATAATAATAATTTGAAAATTTAATATAAAAATCCTATAAAGGTATATAAAATTTTTTTAAATAAATTTTTAAAAAATACTGAATTATTTTTCGAATTATACGTTTATTTTATATCGAAAGCATTTAAATGCTTAAAATTCGGCTCCTTGATAATGATATTTAAAATGTATTTATTGTGATTTGAATATTTTGATTTTTTTATCATTTTTATAAATGATTCAAATTTTCCAAAAACTTTCATATCACAAAGACTTGAGATTATTAAAATAATATCAAATCATTTAATTTAATTTGTTTCATAAAAAGTTTAATGGGGGAAAAAATGATTAAATCGGTCCTCATACTGAAGGTTTTTACCTTAATCTTCTAAAATACTTGAGGTATCAAATTCAATCCTATTTGACCTTGACAAAAAGAAAATGAATGAAATTTTAAAATAATTTTTATTCTAGTAACTTTTGAATGCCAACAGGGACAAAGATTACTTAAAAAGAGCTAATATGAGGCTCTCTTACACTGTAATTTTAAATTAATTAAATTAAAAAAAAATAGTGTAATTCTTCATAAAGAGGTCTTTATCATCTCACACTTCATGATAAAAAAAAATAAGCTGACGTGTTCTGATGCGCCCATCCACTTAACTTTATAAATAAATAAATAAATAATTATTTATTCCTCGACCTGCTTAGAGGCACAAGTCCTCGGTGGCTAGGTCCTCCAAACATCAATACAATCTAGCTACAATGCATTAGCAAACATCAATACAAATTAATTACAACAATTACTTTACCATACAACCTGGCCCCTCACTTATAATTAATATTTAATAAGATTATTTATAATCATGTAGGGGAGGGGGGTTAGTTTTTGCATTTTTAAACTCCTAGGGGCCCACTGAGTATGTATACAAAATTTGGTTGAGTTTGGTACAAGAGCCTATATTTTCATTTTTTGATCCTACACACCCCCCCTATTTTGGGCGGTTAGTTTTTGCATTTTTAGACTTCTGGGGCCCGACTGATTATGTTTACAAAATTTGGTTGAGTTTGGTACAAGAGCCTAGATTTTCATTTTTTGACCCCCCCCCTCCATTTTGGGCGGTTAGTTTTTGCATTTTTAGACTTCTGGGGTCACACTGATTTTGTATACAAAATTTGGTTGAGTTTGCTCAAATAGCCTAGATTTTAATTTTAACCCCTCCCCCCTCCACCACCCATAATTTTGGGTCGATATGCACCAAAATCTAATCAGCTCTTAATCTCAAAGGACCAAAACTACGTTTGGAATTTGGTTTCGATATTCACACTAGTTTTTGAGCTAGCTCGTTCACAAAGATTTGGTAACGCACAGACTAACAGACAACCAGACTAACAACCAGACTAACTAACAGACATTTTGACAAAACAATTATTATCTCAAAAAATATAATTTTTTCGATGTTCACTTATTGGGGCTTTTTGGTAGACCGAAATGCTATGGTTTCGACCAATTTTTTTAATCAAAACAGTTTCAGCCGTTTTTGAAATATTTCGAAAAAAGAAGCAAAAAAACACTTTTTTCATCCACGATTACAATACTTGACCATACTCTGTATGGTAAAGTAAAAAGCCAATCTGAGGCATTACACTGTAATTTTAAATTAATTAAATTAAAAAAAAAATCAGTTGAATAGAGAACCTCCTGCTTTTTTGAAGTCAGTTAAAAATAGTTTAATTTTTCATAAAAAGGTCTTTATTTCCCATACTTCATGATAAAAAATGTTTAATTTTCGATCCTAAATATAGGTATATTAGAATAAATCTGCAAATATATACCTAGAAAACTTGTTCAAACAATTTCGTTATAATTTTATTTATTTATTATTATTATTTATTTTTTTTAATTTCGTCAATATTTATTTGGTTATTTAGGCTTAAGTTAAGCCATTCTTAGAATTTCATTCTAAAGCCTTCCACATCAGACTGGCGCGACGTCGTGACTTGCGACAGTTTTTGGAAAGCCAAAATTAAAAAAAAAAAAAAAAATTGTGAATAGAATTGAAATTTAAAACCATGATTTGATATGCCGCTCGAACGGCTTCACCTAACGTGACGCCAGGATAATCCTACTCTTTAGCAAATATACATAATATGCATTTCATTTTAACCAAATAAATAAATATTCCAAGTAGAGTAATATAAAAATAACCCACGTATTGATTAAATATTATTTTAATTTTCCTATGTACTATTGAATTCGCTGGAAATATTTTTTTTATGTGGGATTTATTTAATTGGAGAAAAATCTTTTTTTTTAACCATTATTTTTTCTCTCTCTCACTCTGTGTGTGTGTGTGTGGGTGGAATCCGATGCCCATGATGACTCAAAATGAAAAGTTATAGAAAGTTATTTACAAAATGTTTGAATTTTCAATGCTCTCAATCTAGAAGTTGGAAAATATTTCTTACAAAATATTGCAGTAATTCTTAGTGAAAGTAAGTTTTCAGAAAGTTCTAGTAATGGTATTGAAATTTCAAAATTTCTAAGTTAAATTGAAGGTATGATGATCTGTTTTTAGGATTTTGTTTAATAAGTAAAATAAGACCATTTTAGTAAGGTTACAATTTGTTATTTTGATAGGTCAATTATGTAGGTATTCTTTGTATTTATTAGGTTATCATGTTAAATATTGGTATATTTTTTAAAATAGGTATTAAAAAGATTTATAAAATTTATTTTATTTATTTATTTCAGTGAAACCCCTCACAACCAAACTAATTGGGACTGTAGTCTGTTCGGATTTCAGTTTGTTCGGATTAGCCGAAAGCATCTTCGACAATTGAAGTTAACTGATATAAAGTGAAAGATTAAGTGATATTTTGTGTGTTTCTATTATTATTTCATTGTTTATGCAAAGTGATTAACTTAACAAATTTAAATAACCAACTTTTACCATTTTTCAATTCTGGGTGACATAAGTATGTAGACACGTTTACAATTTATTAGGTATGCTAACTGTACTTCTTTATTAATTTTTCAACTAATTATGTAAAATAAGGTTATAATGAAGAATATATACTAGTACATAATTGTTTTATGAATAAATAAATAAGTTTCTCCTTTTTTGCATTCGGATTTCCGGAGTTCGGATTTGAGGGGTTTCACTGTATTTTGATATTTGTTATGTACTTTTTGTCCTAATTAGGTTAATATAGTCAAATACATATAGATAGTATAATATATATTTTTCTAAATATCAAAAAGATTAATAAAATATCAAAATTTTGACTAAATTTCACATGTCGGGATTTTGGGATTCGGGACTTTGGGCTCCACTAGGTAATAATATCTGTATAAAATAAATAAAATACAAAATTCCAAATTGACAATAAAAAATCCTTTTAAAATTTTGTTCGAATTTTGACAAAGTCCAAAATAAAAAAATATTTTTCACTTTGAGGTATTAGGTATTTAATATTATTTATTTTCTTAGAAAGACGGACTGGTAAGCGAAATAAGTAGATTATAATGAAAGGCAATCCGTAAATTATTTAATTTTATTCAATTTCCGACGTTTCGGAGACTTTTTTCTCTCCTTCTTCAGGGTCTACAAAACAAAATTTTTTGAAGAAGGATAGAAAAAACTATGCGAAACGTCGGAAATTGACTGGACT
The DNA here is from genome assembly GCA_024734495.1 of Forficula auricularia. Taxonomy (NCBI): domain Eukaryota; kingdom Metazoa; phylum Arthropoda; class Insecta; order Dermaptera; family Forficulidae; genus Forficula; species Forficula auricularia. Next base: position 8,965,360 of record JALMQS010000150.1, on the reverse strand, counting down.
GCCTTTCATTATAACCTAGGTATTAGGTATTCCGGTAAAGATCTTTTTGCTAAAATTAAGCTTAATTTATTTAAAATTTGTTTTGTCTTAATTTGACATTGAGAGAGACAAATATTTTTATTATGATTACCTCAAGAATAAGCTTTTGTCGTGCAGGTTTTATTAAAGCATCTTTCATCTTTGAATAATTTCAAGAAAAAAAACATTTCTATGATCTTTTATCATTTATATAGCTGTTACATAAAAATAAAAGACTCTAAAAGAGTAGCTAGTTAATTTTTTCTATCATCTAATATCTACTTGAATCCATGGAATTCAAAATAAAATCACTTGTAACTACTGATTTAAAATGATTTCATACGCTAAAAGAAGAGTTTAGCGGATGAAATGGCAAAGAGAGCTGGAATTTGGGGCAAAAACACGATGGATGAAAGAACTTATGAAAATGGAAGGCGTTAATGTAGCAATTTGATTGCAGATTCGTCGACTCGAAAAGGACTAAAGGATGAGGGAAATCTAAAAGCGTGCTTCAAATTTTATAATGCTATTCTATATCAGCGGAAAGTCGATTTCTCGGACCAAGTTGAAGAAGTTTTTGGCTCATTTTACCGGAAAAAAGTAATATTTCACGAGCACACCCTCTGCCTCTGGCCATTCGCCTTCCTGCATGGAGGATTTGCCAAAAGCTAAACGAAATGGACGGAGATGGATTTTATTATCCATCGAGGAGCCACACCCTTCAACTGGGATTGAAAAGTTGAGACAAATCACTAAATTAGTGAATGTGCATATTTAAATTATTTAAAAAATTAGGATTATTAGCCATTTGATCTATATATATATTTAACCGAATTTATCGCGCGGAGAATTTACCACTGCTCGAAGCCCTAAAACCTTGGTAAATTGGATATTGAATTGTATCTAAGTTTCTGAGATTGGCTCGTGATCCCGGCTTCTTTTCCTTCTGCTCTGTTCTTTTAACGATTGAGGGGCCAGCCCATACAGGCCTTTTAGGGATCCACCTTCTGGTGTATCTCCTTCTCTCATCAATATCATTAAAAAAAAAAAAAAATATATATATCTATATATATAAAATCCTTTGTGTGTATGTACGCGATCGACCCACGCCTAAACCACTGAACGTATCGAAACCATATTCACACCATATATTGCTTAGTGCTCGCGATGGTTTATCTAAATTTTGAGACAAATCGGTTTGATTTTATTTTTTATTTTTTTATTTAATTGATTGACAGATAATATCTATAGAAATAGAGCTTCTAAAATGGCCAAGCAAACAATACATTATCCTGCCCTGAAAGGTCAGGTCTTAAACAATGAAACCCCTCTTAACAAAAGAAAGGGGTATACAGGTAGTCAGGTCAAAATTTCAGAAACTTTTTTTTTTTTAAGATAATAAAATCTATTTTGAATACAGACATAATTTGTTAATTTAATTTTTTATATATATATATATATATATATATATATATATATAATCCTTAGTATGTATGTACATGATCATTATGCCTAAACCACTGAACGTATCGAAACCATAATCACACCATATGTTTGTTTGTTGTAGATGGTTTATCTTATTAGTTGGCTAACCTGAGCCTGTCGGAAAAGAAACATTCCAAATCTTAATCAATGTTTCTTATTATAAATACATTTCCCAGTATCTCAGTCCATTACATACAACGAATCATGGTGCATGCCTAGCATTACATTGTTAGAAGAAGATTGCATTGGGATACAACTCTTGCCGATGCTGCTCTCTTGATTTCATCGCCACATCAAATAAGATGTTTGTTTGCCATTTTATTGACAACGTGTTTTCCAACTAACCCGCCTAAATTATGGGGAAAAATATAAGGCTTCAATGAGTGAAGATGTATTACATACTCTACGTAGAATTCGAGGAGATCAGATATAAATTTCCTCGCCAAGAAATATATAATGAATCTTTGATTAAGTTGGAAGATTTATGCATGATCATTTCAAATCAACCAACTAATTAAATTAGGGATGCCATCAGCCAATCGGCCAGTAAGTGATTTATTTAATCGCGATATGCAACGTGAACAATCGTACAATGTTGATGGTTTAAATGCATATGTTCAAGCAAATGAACCAAAATTGTTACCAGAACAAAAATTACTTCATGATAAAATTATGCATGCAGTCGCTGCTCAAGAAGATGGTTTCTTTTTTGGATGCACCAGGTGGAACAGGGAAACATTTTTAATTTCGCTTCATATTGGCACAAATGACATCATCTGGAATTGCTGCCACTTTATTAGACGGAGGAAAAACAGCACATTCAACACTAAAATTATTATTGAACATTCAAACAAATGAAAATGCTGTATGTAACATTAAAAAGAATTTTTGGAACTGTACATAAATCAAAAATTCATTCATATATAAGAAAATATTAGAAAGAGTAAATCTATGCTTCGTCGTTGAATTATTTAACCTATAATCTTCAAACTAACGTAAGAGAGAAAAAAGAGAATGAAATGAAAAAGAGAGAGAGAATACTAGAAGTTTCACATAGTGTGCGTAAGCGACACACTCAAATTTTTATTTTGCTTTCACCCGTAGGTTAGATTATTTCTTGAAGCCTGATTTTTAATTAATAAAATACGAGTATATTTAATTAAAATACAGTTGAACAAAATTATATTGCAAACAAACTTTTGGCCGTCTCGAGACGCTGCCCGCCGGGGTCACCCCGCCCGGAGGGCGGGGTGCAGATGGCGTGCCGGAGGCACGCGAGCGCGGCTTGTATATATATAAAAGCCGATGGCATCAGCGCCCCTGTCGGCAGCATTAGGTCAGCGTTGCTGCAAATTAATCTGGACTATTCTTATTATAATTAAGGAAATTAGGATTATTAGATAAATTTAAATATTGAAATGTATTAAAAAAGAAATAGGTTTCCAACCAATCTGGAATTTCGAGAGAAATGGTTGCATTCTCTAATAAAGTAATTATAAAGCATTTAATGATATTTTTTCATCTTTCTTTGATCAATATTCATTATTCAATTTTTTTCAAAACATATAATTACGGACAGCTAATAATCAAATCTCGAGACGCTGCACGCCAGGGCCTACCAGCACGGAGGGCCGGGCGGTGCCGGGCGTGACGTAGGCACGCCCGGTACTGCTCATATTATTATAAAAAGAAAAAAAATGATAAACTTTATCAAATAACAGTTTTGCAAATTAGTAGGTATTAACGCTATATTTTAAATAACGTCTAGAAACAGAAAGAGATGCTCTTGTGGAAATATATTTAAGAATATAAGGTGCCGTCCATTAATTACTTCAGACAGTAAGGTGGGGATCTCAGATTTGTGACAAAATGTGACAGGGGAGCCCGTGGATCTTAAAAATTGTGAGGTCACAAAAGTCAAATTTAAAAAGTATTGGGTAAAAAGTGATAGTGTGACGTCACAATACAGGGAGAACTCAATGAAAATGTGACAGAATGTGACACAGGAAGGAGAGTCTAAAAATCTTGAAATTCGTGAGACGTAATTTATATTATATTTTTTATTTATTTATTGTCACCGGGAACAAAGCCCATTTAGACAGCACATCAGTAAAGTGTTAGTAGGGTTAGTGAGGGAATCGAGTATTAGCTGGAAGAAATTTTATATGCTAGCCAGTCTCGAATCCGGATCTCCCGCTTGAACATCGTCATCAACGATGCTGAAGCGGGCCCAGTGTCTTAGCCAGTTCGGACAACCCGAGACCCCATGAAAAATATTATTTATTGCGAATTTCCTAATTATTCAAATTGATTGAAAGTAGCTTTATTTGGTATTGGTTTAAATTTAGATCTTTCTTTTAAATTTTATTTTGTTTCCCTCATAACGAGGTCTTCTCATCTAGAATTTTTAATACAGCGATGTTGAACCCCCACATAAAATTTAGGATAAACAGAATTTTTCCACTTAAAACATTTGAAAATGGGGACAAATCCCCCTTCCCTCCCTCCCCCCCTCTCCCAAAAACATTGATAGAAGCCATAGTTTATCGCCCTTATTTAAATGACATTTTTTTCAACCTAAATTTTATAAATAAATTTTTATTTTCCTAAATTAAAATTTATTCAAAAAAAAAATAAAATATTTATTTTGGTAATACAATTTATTTTAATAATTTTTATTTTTTTATTTTGTAACCATTCCCATTTTCAATAGTTTTTAAGGAATTTAGTGTTGGTACTTGGTGAAACATTTTTAAATTATTGGATAAAAACATACTTGGTAGGTTTCCCATTAAGATATAAAAATAAAACGAATTTATTTTTGGAGAGACTTTAATCTCGACTTTAACCCCGAGACCAACCCATCTTCAGGAGCAAGATAAAGTTAGCCACCCGAAATATACTATATATATATCGAGATTAAAGTCTCTCCAAAAATAAATTCTTCTTATTTTTATATCTTAATGTGAAACCTACCAAGTATTTTTTATCCAATAATACCTATTTTAGTTTACCTATCAGTGTAATTTATTTCTTCTTTTTCAAGTGCCATACTCGATTCCGAGCGTCGGCGATTACTATTGAGAGTATCCTGTCCATTGTAATTTTCATGAGGAAATTTTTCACAGGGGTGGTTTCCCGTTTTCACAGGCGTTGGTTTTATTAAATTTTTAGTGAATTTTTTTGATTTTTCTAGCTCTTCATATTTTGTTTACTGTAAAACTCTTGTCCGTTTTCGTATTTATTGTAAAAAATATACTTTTTATTATTCGAACCCCCGACATAATAAATATGAATGAAATTTATTTATTAATTCATTAATCAGAGGCTTCTTCCCCTTAACAAATTTTCCAACGGGGCTTTCAACATTGTATTAATATTAAATCATCGTGGACTCGGACACAAATTAACTAACCATTTATTTATGGTAATGGAAATGGAAACCTAATCTGGCTTTTCGCTTTCAGCTCAGGGATTCTCCTCTCAATCCCACTAGATTTATGAACAGAATGTTTTTTGTTTGCTTGTTGTTGTTGTTGTTAGCAGTAGGTACGCCTCTTTCTAAAGTCTTAACCATTGATTAATTGAATACAAGAATGAAAATATATACGAGTATATATAACCCTCCCATTTCGTATTATGGATTTTATTATTAATCAGATATATTAAGCGAAAAAAATTAACTTTTTCTGAGGGTCATAATTTTGATTTTGAAAATTTTAATATAATTGACTATGAAAAAAATAAAACAAAACGTTTTTTCAAGGAATCGTGTTTCATCCAACAAAGCCTGAAAAACACAGTAAATTACAAGGTAGACACGGGTTTTTTAATGAGGGAATACAAAATTTTAATAGAAATGACAAATAAATAAACATTTATGCTTTTTTATTAATTAATTGTGCGTGCCAATAAACGTAGACAATTTTGTGGTCGTTGACCTTCCCTTGACTGGTCATTAACATTAATTAGTTCATGTTAAATTTAAACCAGCTCGAGTACTGATTATTTTTTGATTTTTTAAATTTCATTGGACTTCATTATAAAGAGATGTAAATAATTGTATATATTCGTATGTTATCTCATTTTGAATTTGTATATATATATATGTGTGTGTATGTGTGTGTTGTGTGATCGAGCTTTTATCAATGTTCTGTGCAAACTGATGGGGTCGGCACATTGGTGGAGGTGTGGGTGAGTACTTTTTGACATCTGTAATTATAATAACTCACTGACTTGCCTATTGTGTTGTCCTACAGTTTCCACTGAGGAAGAGATGCTGAGAACGCTCTCGAAATATTTGGATTAACCATTTGAATAACAAAATAAATTACTGGCAAAAAGCAAATTCAATTTATTTATCCTTAACAATAAAAAATTAATATATCCAGTACACACCAAGCCAGCAAAATTCTTATAAATTAACTTTTTCACCCCCGAAAAAATTTGAAAAGAATGCAAAGGGTCCCCCCTGTCTCAATCCTTGATTTTCATAAAAAAATAAAATATTAATTCCAAAGATATTATTATCATTTTTTTGTAACGAAATTTTCTCTGGAGAGAGACGGACTGGTAGAAATTTTAATTGAATGTAATGGAAGGCAGCCCAGGGGTATTGAGGAAAGAAAAATTTAATTTTTAGGAGAGATATAATTATAGATATTATATTCGAGCTCTGTATATAAAATAATATTAGAATAAATTAAAATTTCTTAAAAGTAAAACTTTATTTTCTTAAAAAATCCGAAAATAAGAGTTAATCCAGATTTTTTTTGAGGGTTACAAATATACATTTTTTTGATTTATATCAAAATAAATACCATATTCTGTCTCTCTAAATACACTTGTTCTAGAATCGATAAAAATATCTTGAGAAATATATGACCGATATAAAATTAATTCAAATTGAAACTATTGGGCGGGAGATAATTAGGTGTTATTTAAACATCTATATATTAAAAATATTAGTTTAAGTTGAAAATGGCCTAGATGCAATACAGCAAGTTTTTGGTTCAAATTAATCTACCGGAAGAAATTTCGTTTTTAATTCTAGAATTTTTGAATACCATTTCGAAGAAAGGAAATTAGGAAGATGATTTTCTGGAAAAGGAGCTTGTAAAAATTCCACTAGCGCATAATCCAAATTTTTATATCTAACATTTCTTCTGATTTTTTGATATTATTTACCTATATTTAGTCAAATAAATCATTATTTAAAATATTATTCTTTAGCAAACAAAATTTTATATAATTTTTTTTTAATAGTGACTAGATTATACATATTATATTTTTGGTTTTATTTAATACCCCGCCTCAGCTGTTAAAATATAATAATAATCTACTGCATAATTTTCATTACATGGCTTATGCACGTTCATCATATATAATCCGAAATAAAATATATGTTGCCAACAAAAACAGAGCCTATTGTTTTCCCATCAAAGAAAGTTCAATGGGGTGGAAGAAATTAACTCGTTATATCCACACAATGATTTCAAGAGATATTAAGAGCAGCTTTTTCAGGATTTTCCCACCACACGCAGGCGGCACTGTTTGAACTTTATTAGTTTCCAAAGAAGAAATTACACAGCTAATTAACGGAGAAATAATTTCCAATATATTGGCCAAATGCAATCAACTCTAATATAATAATTTAATGTCCCTAGAATAACAGATACTATAAATCTACAAGAAGAATTGTTTAGCTTTGTTATGTTATTTTTGGAAAATTTCCCAAAAAACAAGATGTATTAAGATCCTCATTTGTTACTTTAAGGGTCAAAAGCATTCTCTGTTAGGAAATACAAATGGAAAAAAAATATTTGATTTATAAAAATAATAAAACTAAGAACTATTATTTCTATATTATGATGGATGCTTCATCTGAAACCACCTAGCTAAATAAGACGTTTTGAATGGAATATTTTCATAATACTGTAGTCGTTTTAAAGTGATGAATGAACTCATTCTAAGGTCAAGTTGCATATAAATAAACTGAACCAAGGTTCGTTTGACTAATGATAGTTAGTTAATGATTAACACATGATCATATGAGTTGCTATGAACCGAATAGAGAGCTGCGCAATCGAACCAGAGTCAATGGTTAAAAAATAGGTTGGAAACGCAAAATTCACTGTAATTTAGTTTTTTTTATTCATTCATCTATCCCTGGCCTTTAGCTATCAGAAACAGATTTTTACAATTAAAATTGAATTGATAACATAAAAAGTAAAATAGAAATACAGTACAATGCATATACAATACAAAACAAAATAAATTACAATACAAAATACAGTACTATACAAAATACATTACAATACAATACAATTTAAAAAAATTCTAAGAAAAAAATAAAACCGACTTCGAAAAAATTAAATGCAACAAATAAAATACACTAAAAGGTATAAAATAATTATTATCTGATTCAGTTACAACTAAACGACGAAATATTAACATGAAATTACTTTTTGAAGACGGTGCGAAACAAACTATACCTATAAGCAAGCGTAGCCGCCAAACGTACTAAGTAAGATCCGTGGAGTGCGATTCATAAAAGGTATATGTTTGGCACCGACTTCAAAAGTAATTTCATTTTAATATTTCGTCGTTTAGTTGTAACTAAACAAGATAATAATTATTTTATCACTTTTAGTGTATTTTATTTGTTGCATTTAATTTATTTGAAGTCGGTTTTATTTTTTTCTTAAAAATTTTTATTTTTCTCTTTTTAGTGATGTTATTAATAGTGATCCTATCATCAGAACTTGACCAAATTAATATTGCACCATCCCTAAGATACCCCCTTTCCAATAAAAAAAGAATCATCGAAATCGGTTCATAAACCAAGAAGTTAGTCCTGAACAAACCTAACAAAAAAGGTCTAATACCTACGAAAAAATATGGGACCAATCGGAACGTAGACTGGACCCAATGCAAAAAAATTTCAAAATCGGTTCACAATTGGCGGAGATATTGAAAAAAAAATTCAGTCGAATAGAGAACCTCCTCTTTTTTTTGAAGTCGGTTAAAAATACAATACAAAACAAAATACAAAATAATGCAAATACAAATATAAAAAACACATAAATACCGCTACAATAATCTATCAACATGAATATAGATTTTACACATATAAATATATACAAACACGCACTTTTAACCTTTCAAATTAATATTTTGCAGTTTTATGAATTCTGAAATTAACTTTATTGTCGCTTTTGTTGGCGACTCCACCAGCTTTCTAAATAGTGGTGAATCGCGGAAATTAGGGTTGATTTTGTCTCTGAAGTTATTTAAGTTTGAAAAATTTGGACAGAAAAGGATTAAATGTTCAGCAGTAGCCGGGATTTTAAAGAAAAATGTATTGATGTAATTATTTGTCTCTCTAAGCTTTGTTATTTGTCCCCTTCTTCTTGATAGAAGATTAGCCCCAGCATCTTCAGAATTATTAATCCTTCAGATTTGACGAAGTTTCAACTTCTTAGAAAAACAATTTAGATTTCCATGTGTGACGATTTAGTGAATAAAATAGAATTATTATAAGGGCTGATAATGCGTTTTGAGTTTATTATATTTAATAAATAAGTAATTGGGAAATTAACAGGTAGAAAGAAATTTAATTATTTCGAAGAAAAATTACCACAAATTTACTTGTGAATAGGCCCAATTAGCGTAGCGTCTGCTACGCCTCGGAATACTTAATTCTATCAATTCACTTTTACATTCCGAAAGGTTTATTTTATATAGGTATATATAAGATTCTGATAAATATAAATCATTTATTAAGAAAGAATTTAGTTTTAACGTAAAAAAATCTAAAATTTTAGTAGAAAATATTTTTATCTACTTCTTATTAAACGAGCAAAAATTGTTTATATATATATATATATATATATTTGTATCTTAGTTCTATTTTGAAAACGAAACAAAATCTATTAATAAGTTTTGAGGATGAGAAAACGATCTGGCTAGGTCTGGACCTCGACAAATTTCATCTTAATTGATCTTTTCTTAATTAAAGTAATTATTTATGGATGAAAATATCAATCAAAAAGTTTGTTTACATTTTTTTCAATTATCTTTTTATTTATTAATTGGATTTTTTATTTTAAAACCCACTAATAGGTTATAGCAAATATTAATATATTATATTAAAATTAGGAATTTTTTGTTTGTTTTTAATTAAGAGGTGTCTAAATCATAACAAAACAGGTGTGTTTACAAATAAAGTGGTTCAAGTGGCTTTTTTATATAACTTGGAAACAAATCTTATTTAATTTTATGTTTTTATTTCAGATCCTATACGATTTTTTTATTATTATTTTCCTATTTATTTTTTTATAATGTTTATCAATATGAACGAATGTGGGCAAATTGGTGTACGAGTAAACAAATATACACATAATGTGTGTACCACTAGAAAGCTAGAAATGCAAAAACTGGGTGCGGGGTGGGGTGGATGTGGGAGGTGCGCGAGGTGGGATGCAGCTGTGGGGGATCGAGGGGGTGGGAGGCGCGGTTGGGGTGGGGTGGGGCGGAGTGAGGTTCAGTGGTGGGGGCGAGGTGTATGGTTTCGGGATGGGGGGTCAGGGGTTACCGTGCATCGCTCGGTAGCTCCAGGTACTATATATTTATTTATATATATATATTTGTATCTTAGTTCTATTTTGAAAACGGCTCTACCGATTTTGATGAAACAAAATCTATTAACAAGTTTGAGGATGAGAAAACGATCGATTATTTCCAGCTTGTGCATATTTATTGGGCAGTGCGGCCTTTTTACTTTACCCAAGTATTGTAATCGTGCATGAAAAAAGTGGGTTTTTTCCTTCTTATTTTCGATATATCTCAAAAACGGCGGAAACTATTTTGATTAAAAAAAATTGAGCAAAACCATGGCATTTCGCTTTACAAAAGAACTCTAATAAGGGAACATCGAAAACATTATATTTTTCGAGATAATAATTGTTTTGTCAAAATGTCTGTTAGTCTGTCTGGTTGTCCGGTTGGGTGTCTGTTAGTCCGTCGGTTGCCAAATTTTTGTGGACGAGCTAGCTCAAAAACTAGTTTGAATCTCAAAACCAAATTATACACGTAGTTTAGGTCCATTGAGATTAAGAGCTGATTAGATTTTGGTGTATATAGACCCAAAATTAAGGAAGGAGTTAAAAATTAAAAATCTAAGCCATTTGAGCAAACTCAAGCAAATTTTCTATACATAATCAGTGGACTCCCAGAAGTCTAAAAATGTAAAAACTAACCGCCCAAAATAGGGGGGGGGTGTATGGTCAAAAAATGAAAATCTAGGCTCTTGTACCAAACTCAACCAAAATTTTGTATACATAATCAGTGGGGAGCCATTGAGTCTAAAAATGCAAAAACTAGCCCCTTCCCTACATGATTATAAATTTTATTAAATATCAAATATAAGTGAGGGGCCAGGTTGTATGGTAAAGTCAAGTGGATGGCCACATCAGAACATGTTAGCTTATTTAGATATAACTCGAGTTCAAATTGAGATAAAAAAGTGGTAATTTGAAAATCAAAGATGAAACTGTTTTCTATTACGTCAACAAAATATTGTGATTTCAATATTGATCTCTAATATTTAATGGAACTCGAAAATAAGTCAAAATGGCCTTTTTCGTGAATTTGACGGATAATATCTCAAAAATCTGAACGGTTGTAAAAAATCGGGAAATTGGATGATAATCAGCGTAGAATATTCTAATGGAATCCATTGTTAATTTTACAGGGTCAAATTTTTGTTTAATTTTTGTGGATCAGTGTTATTATACTAGTATCCGGAGGACCGAGCTTCGCCAATTATTATGTTATTATATTCGTAAAATAAAGAAGAGCTAAAAAAACGTGTAGGTAGATTTAGCTTTATTGACTTTTTCAACAATACAAATAAATAATCAATAAAACATAATTAAATCTAATTAATTAATTGTTTTCTCATTAATTTGTTTTGTTTACAATATTTTATTGATTATTTATTTGTATTGTTGAAAAAGTAAATAAAGCTAAATCTCACGTTTATTTTAGCTCTTCTTTATTTTTACTAATATAATAACAATAACGCTATAACAGTTTCAATCCTTTTACGTGGTTTAAGGGAAGAAATTTTTGTTGATTAGTGTAATTGATACATAAAATCTACGTGGGTTAAAATATTGCATTCCGAATGTGGTTTGAAAAGTCTTTCATTCTCAGCTGTTCGCCAATAAATAAATCTTTGAAAGCGAGTATAATCAATCTGTTTGGTTATGAGAAATGAGAGAGAACTAATTTTTATCATTATCACTTTGGGATTCATTTTTATAATTTGTAGAGGGTCTTCTTCGGAGAAAACAAAAAAAGATACAGTTAGTTAACCCCCTCTCATCTCCTTTCTAGATCTTTTTCTTTCTTTCGGGTTTTCTCAACTAAGAAATTAAAACTTACAAGTTAATTACAGGTTCTTGTGTTTAAAATTAACAATTTCTTATAAGGGTGTGTTTAAGTGTGTAATCGTTTCGTTTTCTAGCGAACTTTTACAATTTGGAAAAACGGACGACTAATCAACGGCGGAGGGCCCCCGAGGCATAGCCCCCCGTCCAAAGGGGGCCCGAAGGGTCGAAAATTACCCACCATTTATAGCGAGCGACGAGAAAACGGGCTCCCCTCGATAAAATCTTCAGGAAAATTCATTTCGTTGGTTCGGTTCTCGTGCTAAAACAACATCCACTGATGAGAAATCGATTAAAATAATCACTCTGTGGTGAGTTGAGTTGATTCAACCAACTCACAGGCAGATTAGAATTTTTTCTATTAAAAATAATTATTGAAAATGATGATTTGGTCGCCGTTTAAGTTGATAGGCTCGGCTAATCGCTATCGACGACGACGACGACGACGACGGTACCAGCGGCGACTAATGGGAAAATTTCTTTTTTTCCGTATATTACCCACAGTTGAATTAATTTCGGAAACGTTCTTATTTCTTTCCTGGGAGACACTCCGATGCACCGTGACGGGGGCGTCCGACAATTGGGCCAAATCATAGACCTTCCTTCTTCCAACGCAAATAATAATGTACCTAATTGTGTTTATTATCTCCGGGAATTTATGTCTTGCAGGTTATTTATCATTCAATTTGTAAACTATATTACAAAATGGAAAGCATCAGCTCTCTTGTTAAGCAAAGCATATTCCTTCAGGCATCTAATCTATACCTAATTTAGAGGAATTAGTGTTGTTGGTAGAGATAATTTTATTAGGGATATGTAGATTCACCGGCAATAGAAAAGATGAGAGGAAAACTTTGTTGTGATATACCTTGTCGACATGTTGTATAATCAAGGTGGAAGCTTAGAACACAAACAATTTGCATGAGGGAAGTGAGGGAATGAGGAAACGAAACATTATTGCACAAAAGTACAAAAAATAACCTTATAATTTCCTATGTGAATGTTCGATACTTTATTAATACTAGAAACACCCACAAATATATAATAAATGATACATAAATAAACGCTTAACTTTTTAAAACACGGGGTGAGGGAATGACGGTCCAAAATGTAAACTTGCAAAAAAAAAATATTTTTAATAGTTTGAACACCAAATCTCATAGTCATAGTCTGCATATTTTTTAAAAACAATAGGCAATATTCTAATCTCCCAAGAAGAAACATGAAGAAAAAGACATTATATATTTTTCAAAATTTTCTATGTATAAATCTTAATTTGTAACTAATTTGAAATATTTGTGATAGACTGATGATGAAGGCAATGCCTTCGAAACTATAGTCTCTAGAAATAATTAAAAATTATTTTATTTAAAAAACAGAAGACTCTCTCATTTTATTTTATTTTTAACCTAAAATAAGGCAGCGTTGACTATCATAATTTGAAATTATGTTTTATTCCTACTTTTACACAACGGTAAGGGAATGATTCGTTTTGTATGGACAAATTTAAAAATATATTTTTGGGACTTTTCAGTTTGTCGTGTTTAAACTATATACACATTTATGTACACACAGTACTATTGTACGAGCCCCGTCCTATCTCAATTGGCCTCACCAATATTTTTCTTTTTAAATAAAATTCTGCTAATTCACGGTAAATTTAATTTAAATATTTATTTTTATTATCATTTGGAACAACATTTTAAACAATTTAAAACATTTTATTGTAACATTTAACTTAAAATTATTTTTTAATTGTTAAAAACAAGGAAAACATACAAAATCAAAACCTTTACCACTGTGTGACGTCGCCTTTATTTTTAATTACGGCTTGAATTCTTTTGGGCAACGTACTTATTAAGTTTTGAACACTCATCTTGAGTGAAAGTATCCCAAATATTTTGAAGTTTGTGTTTTAATTCGACTACGTTTCTAGCTGGTTGTATTCGTAATAGCTTTTTCATTGTGTGCCAAAGAGTTTCTATTGGTGACAAGTCAGGACTGTTTGCCACCCACTCCAAAAGTGGAACATTATGATCAGAAAGCCATTTTAAAGATTTTCTTGATGTATGGCAGGCCGCCCCGTCTTGTTGGAACACAAAATTATTATTATTCTGCAATGCATCTGCCATTGTTGGAAGTAACGATTTTTTTAATCTCTAAATATTTATTGGTGTTTACAATTCCATCAATGAAGTGAAGTTTTCCAACACCTCTAGCAGACATTGAACCCCATACCATAACTGAAGCAGGAAATTTTACTTTCTTTTTTAAACAATCTGAATTGATAGCTTTATTTTTTGACGAATAACTCTGCTTCGATTGTCCCCAACACAAACTTCAAAACGAGACTCATCACTCCAATGGACACTATTCCATTCATCATTCGTCCAATTAATGTGACTTTTAGCCCATTTAAGCCTGTTTTTCTTTTGTTTTAATATCAAGAGTCGCTTTTCTTTCGCCTAAAAATAAATTAGTAAAATTACAAAAATAAATTTGGAATAAGTTGCAATAAACCTTGTAAGTTTTAAAACCTAACTTAAGGGCTTCTCATATGGCACATGGATCTTGAAACACTTCTGCAAATTTGGCCGTTGGGACACAGTGAGGGAATGATTTTTAGGGTATTTACTTGAACATATATTTTTTATTTATGATAAAAAAGATAAATCTGTTTTATAATTTGGTACACCTAGTGATGTAGTTTCATAGAAAATTCTTTATTACTAAAACTTAGGACCCCATTTCACAGGAATCAACAAGGATATCAATTTTGGAGTAATTTTTGGAGACGGACTGATAAGTGAATTAAGTGGATATCGATGAGGCAGACCAAAAAAAAAAAAAAAAAGAAGAAGAAGATAATTTACACTATTCTTTTTATTCATAAAACCGACGTTTCGGAGGCTATTCACTCCTTCTTCAGGTTTTTGCAAAGTCAGTGAAGGAAATCCAATGTGGCATTCTCTTCTGTCTCCTCTTTCAGTGGCAGGAATAATAATAATAATATACTGTATTTCATTCTCAGCAGAATTATAATGTAGTAATTATTACTGAAATACAATATATTTGATAGAGATTTTCTTTAGGAGACGGACTGGTATAAATATGTAATTGGATGTTGATGAAAGCAGTCCACGGTGGTTGTAAAAAATAAGACTATAGAGGTTTTATTATTTTACATTTATTTGTTAAAACCGACGTTTCGGAGATTTATTCTCTCCTTCTTCAGGGTCTATATAATTGAGGGAAGACGAACATTAATTAGTATTGGGATTTTCACAAATCATTCATAATATAAAAACAATATACACAAAACAAAAATAATAATCATAACTCTACTTACAACAAAAAGTCAATGAAAGTAGTTCAAAAAATAGTTACTTTCTGTCTCCTTTGACAATGCCAAAAAAACATTATAAAAATTCTTTTTCATTTCGAATAGAAAACAGTAAAAAGCAATTGATGATCCATATGTTAATGAGATATATATAAATGAATGAATGTATAACATGTCCCCACCAATCATTGGATGCGCAGAATATCGTTGCGCATATCGGTATAGTTGTTGGTTATTTTTTTTAAAATTTATATTACAATTATTTACAAATTTATAAATATGGTCATTATCAGTCCCAAAATTTTTACAAAATATATACAAAGTTCTCTTTTTTTTTTTTTTTTCCTTTTTAAAAAAAACATAGTTCGGAACGTCATTAATATATTTACATATTATTAATATTTTTTTTTTTTTTTTTTTTTTTTTAATTAAATTCGTCACAGGAGTTTTAAATTATTAATCAAGCCATCCCAGCAAATACTCAGGTCCATCACGTCGGATCTGTAATTTACAACCACCGTGGACTGCTTTCATCAACATCCAATTAAATACAATATATTATTATTGTTGTTCCTGCCACTGAAAGAGGAGACAGAGGGAAATTTCTCATTGGATTTCCTTCACTGACTTTTCAAAAACCTGAAGAAGGAGGGAATAGCCTCCGAAACGTCGGTTTTATGAATAAAAAGAATAGTGTAAATTATCTTCTTCTTTTTTTTTTTGGACTGCCTCATCGATATACACTTAGAGGACATCAATTTCGATTTTTTTTTAGAATCAGCCATATAAAGAATCTACAAATGAAGTTTTGAAAAATTGTACTTTTTGAGCTATAGACCGTACACAAAATTTGTTAACGCGCTAACGTAAAAACAGACATTTTGACAAAATAATTAATATCTAAAAAAATGCAATTTTTTCAATATTGAGGATTTTTTAGACCGGAACGTCATAGTTTCGATTAATATTTACTTTACCATACAGGGGGGTATGTTCAAGTATTGTAATCGTGCATGAAAAAAGAGTTTTTTTCCTTCTTTTTTTCGAAATATCTCAAAAACGGCTGAAACTATTTTGATTAAAAAAATTGAGCGAAACCATGGCATTTCGTTCAACAAAAAATCCCTTATAAGTAAACATCGAAAAAATTATATTTTTCGAGATAATAATTGTTTTGTCAAAATGTCTGTTAGTCTTTGCGTTACCAAATTTGTGTACGAGCTAGCTCAAAAACTAGTGTGAATATCGAAACCAAATTTCACACGTAGTTTTTTTGGTCCATTGAGATTAAGAGCTGATTAGATTCTGGTGCATATCGACCCAAAATTAAGGGTGGTTGAGGGGTTAAAATTAAAAATCTCAACCAAATTTTGTATACACAATCAGTGGACCCCCAGAAGTCTAAAAATGCAAAAACTAACCCCCGAAATGGGGGAGAGGGTCAAAAAATGAAAATCTTGGCCATTTACCAAACTAAACCAAATTTTGTATACATAATCAGTGGGTCCCAGGAGTCTAAAAATGCAAAAACTAAGACCCCGCCCCCCCTACATGATTATAAATAATTTTATTAAATATTAAATATAAGTGAGGGGCCAGATTGTATGATAAAGTCAAGTGGATGGCCACATCAGACAACACGTCAGCTTATTTTTTTATCAAAATAGTTTCAGCCGTTTTTGAGATATTTTGAAAAAACCAAGCAACACTTTTTTCATTCTCGATTATATAATACTTATAAGGGCCCCCGCAGACTGCAGACTTTTTATCGGCCGATAGTTTAGTCGGGTTGGGCTGAAAGTGCGCACACCGAGCCAACTAAACAGTTTGGTTGGTGAACAGGGCGCAGACTATCCAACAGCCGGCCGACTATTCTCGAACTAGTTTGTAACTGACTGTTGAAGCGGTCGCACAATGAAAATATTGTCCAGAAAAATTATTGCTCTCATCATACTCCGGAGGAGGAAAATCAAGAAGAGATTCCGAGAGTATTGGGTGCATCCCATTCTCAGTGATAGATTAGTTAGTGGAAAATTTTACACTATGCATTCCAAATTACTTGATTACCCGAAAAAATTTTTCGCCTATTATCGAATGAGCATTACCAGCTTCAATGAACTTGTCAAGCTAATTGGACCAGCAATAGCGAAGGAGGATACAAATAGAGACAGAGAAACATACAAACAGAGCGAACTGAACTATCGGCCGACTAAACAATCGTCATGTATGCGCAGGCGTATATGCGCCAATACTGATTAAACAGTCGGCCGATAGTTGGCCGACAGATTAGTTTGAATGTAATCGGGTAGCCCATCAAACTTTTTTATCGGCCGATACTGAATCGCTGTAGTGTGCGCATATGCATTCCTCTCCATACTGATTAAGAAGCCGACCAAACTATCGGCCGATAAAAAGTCTGCAGTCCGCGGGGGCTCTAACCATAGAAGAAAATAAAATTTTTGAAAATTTTCAAATTTGTTAATCTGTCTTTCAAAACTTCATTTATTTATTCGAATTAATATCTATAAATTAAATTATACATTTTTTATTTATTTATTATACAGTTTTTATCATTTATTTTTATTTGTTTAGATATATAATTTATTTATTATTTATTATTCATTTAAATTTATGTTGAATTCTTTTGATATAAAAATGTCTATTTTTTTCTAATTTATATATGAATATACGAAGGAGAAATTTTAGATCTTGATTTTTCTACTGACGTAAATTTCATCAAATCATTACGAATATTTTTCAAAGATTTTCTGATAATGATTATTAATCTGTTCAAAGCGCTAATGGATGACTTAAAAAGAGAGAAACGTTGAATCTTTTTGAAATAACGCTCTTTTTCCCCCCAATAGGATAAGGGAATCCTGCCACACCTCATTTTAAGCATATCAATCATCTTAAAAAAATATTCAAACATATATAATAATGATGCAATTAATTATTTTAAATCATAGCTTTAACTATTTATGTGGTATATAAATTATCCTTGGGTGAAACATTCAAACAAACCAAGTGGATAAAGCATTAATAACTTTGGGGGGCCATCAGTCAAAGTTACGGCCCAGGGCTGACGTGTGAACCCCTCCCCCACCCCCACCCCTAAACCTTCCATTTAATTATTATTATTTGCCAAAACAGAAAAGAAAAAAATAAATAAGAAGAGAAAGAAACTCTTAGATTTATAAATATTAAGCATTTTCAGGATAAGATCCGAATCCTCAGAAGTGTCATGGAAAATGCTGAATATCTATAAATCTAAGAGTTTAATCAAAAAAGTAGTCCAAGTAAACGTTCAAGGCAATAAGACTTTCTAGAGAATAAGACCAGAATTAAGTTTCTAAAATGAGTGGTTTTCATTTTATGAAGGAAAAACTGCAATTTTTTGAAGAAAAAAAAACGATCATTTCCTGTCAAGGAAAAAGCTGGATATCTACAAACCTAAGAGTTTTAACAAAAAAGTGGTACAAATAAATGTTCAAGTCAATAATATTTACTAGAGAATCAGACCAGAATTAAGTTTCTAAAGTGAGTGGTTTTCATTTTATGAAGGAAATACTGCAATTTTTTGCAAAATTTTCTTTTTTTTCAAAACTACAACCTCATTGTGGTACAGATCACAATTTATCTAATTAAGATGAAACTTTGTTTGACTTGTAGCAAATTTAATCTTAGTTTAAAAATGCATAGAATGGTCTTTGTCGAAAACCTGCTCCTTCGTGATCAAAATGGGAAAATATCGAAAAAAGTTCGAGTTTTTGGGTGATCCGAAGGGGTTTGGATTTTGATCTTGAGCCCGAACGGTTTGTCGGAATAAAAAGTCTAAATAATAAAATTTGTAGGAAATTTTATGAACTTTTATTTCACATAGGAAGGTTATTTACGAAAGGTTGATAGTTTTTGAGTTATAAGCGAAAAACGGCCAAAAAATGGAAATTTTACATTTTTTTGCATTTTCTGCAATGTTACTTCACGAAATTTTGTTGAGAGACCTCAGATTTAGATTCAGCGCCCCAAAAATCATATAGGTATATGCAAAAAATCAGAACTACTCCAAAACTTTCCCCATAGGGGCCCATTTGAGCATAATTTGACTTGACTAACTTTCAATATATAACTTTCTTTCAATATACCGGGTGGTGACTTGGCCGACGCAGCATAGCGATTACAATGTTAATTTTTGAATGTGCATATTGTTAGGGCGCTCGTGCGTGCTGAGTGCTGTGTGGCGCTTTGTGCCGCGCCCCCCACCAAGTCGATGGGGTCCTAACAATCTTGCGTGTGTGCAGGACGTTGTTTTTGCCCTGATGGAAAGCCGGGCTGGGCGCCCAAGCAGGCGGAGGAGCTGCTAGTTGGTGGTTGGCCCCTCCAGATCCGAATGCTCGAATCCGATTCGATGCTCAGTCGAAATCGAGTCGCTTCACTTATAG
Source organism: Forficula auricularia (assembly GCA_024734495.1). Classification (NCBI taxonomy): domain Eukaryota; kingdom Metazoa; phylum Arthropoda; class Insecta; order Dermaptera; family Forficulidae; genus Forficula; species Forficula auricularia. The sequence continues at coordinate 8,945,618 of JALMQS010000150.1, read as the reverse complement.
CATGGCTGAAAACATTTCAGTCATGCAAAAGCGTCGCAACGATCCGACTGAGTCATCTAGCGGCCGTGTCTCAAGTCTCGTCGCCAGAGCGACAGCGGGCCGCTACAGTGCATTTATTTGCTCCCCTAATTATTTTAGAGTTAAAGTTCTTATAGGTTTTTTGTAGATAAAAAAAATACTGAATCCGAACATATTTTTGTTTTCAAATTTTGAAATTTCAGAACCGTAATAATCAACATTATAAATAGTTGTATTTTGGCCATGGAATTATTAAAATGGAATTATTAAAACAAACAAGGCATTTTCATTTGTTGTTTCTATTTGACGTTTAATAGTGATGTCTTTAGTGATTATTTTAGAGCATAATTAGAATACAAAAAACTGAGCAGAATTAAAATTCTAAAAGATAATTACATCAGATTTTGTCTAATTTATAATTTAAAAGTCCAAAAAAACGATTTTAAAAAAGAAGATATTTATTTAAAAAATTTAAATTCAAAACTTTTATTGTTGTCGATTGTTTAAGTTTTATTGTTTATATTGGTCTCAAAATGGATTCATATTGGGGAACAAATCTATGATTATAAAACAAAACTTAACTTTTTAAAAGTCAGTTCTTATTACAATGTATTCATTACAAGAAAAAGTTGAAATAATTAAGTATTTTTTATGCTGGAAATAGTGCTCGGCAAGTGAGTTCCTTGTTTAGCGTTAAATATCCGAATCGGCCAATTCCAACTGGTACAACGGTTGACAGAATAGTTCAAAAATTTGAAACTACAAGCACTGTACTAAATAATTGTAAGTGTAATAAAGACGCACAGAATTTGTATGAAAATGCCTTGTTTGTTTTAATAATTCCATGGCCTCAGTGATTTTTGTAAAAATAGAATTATTTATAATGTTGATTATTACGGTTCTCAATTATCTCGGCATTCAGATTACCAGCTCCGAAAGTGTTAGCGAGGAAGTCAGGCTCCAATCTATTAAGGCGTCCAAAATATCAGGATGCCTGAATGAAACGGTTTGGTCAAACAAGTTTCTGGGAACGGAAGCAAAAGTTCGCATCTATAAGACCGTTGTGCGACCAATTTTGACAACAAGAACAGACACCGCAAAAACAAGAAAAATGTTGGAAGTTTGTGAGATTAAATCGCTACGCAGAATTGCGGGTAAAACAAGGATGGACAGGGTCAAAAATGAAGATATTAGGGAAAAGTGCAATATACAAAATGTCAGCGTATGGGTCCAAAGGAGAAGAACAGAATGGAGGGCACACGTATTGCGAATGAATGAAGACCGGCTGGTGAGGAAGGTACCTACATGACAACATCCCTACCGGGAAAAGAAGACGGGGCCGTCCAAGAAAACAATGGAAAGACGCTCTGGATTAAACAGGCTTTTAGTCTAACAATAAGAAGAAGAAGAAGAAGAAGATTACGGTTCAAAAATTTCAAAATTTGAAAACAAAAATATGTTCGGATTCAGTATTTTTTTTCTCTACAAAAAACCTATAAGAACTTTAACTCTAAAATAATTAGAGGAGCAAATAAATGCACATTCAAAAATTAACATTGTAATCGCTATGCTGCGTCGGCCAAGTCACCACCCTGTATAACTAACTTTTAATATAGGTTCAGTAGAACCTCATTTATCCGGACTAACTGGGACCAAAGGCAAACCGGATAATCAGTATATATACATGGGTTATAAAAAACAAAACGAATCCTCAAATAAGCGAATTTGAATTTTTTACTATAAAAAACACCTGTTTATATCAAATTTTCATAGAAATGTTTAAAAAAAATACATACGTTAAAAAAATATAATTATATTCTTGCTATCAGAGTTAAAAATTGTTATCTATTTGTGAACATTTATTAAAATAAAAATGTCACAAATCCGATCCGGATAAATGATAGCCGAACTAACGAGGTTTTACTGTACATTCATTGTAAAACAATTTAAAAGACTGATGTGATCACCACACGACTTTCACATTGTCACTTATTTGAAATCCTCACGACACTCGTAATTTACACCTATCTTCCTTTATTTCAATCGGATTAAAATTTATACCAATCTTTCTTGTCGTTAACTTTTAAGGAGTTCGGTGTTGGTTCTAGGTGAAACATTTTAATATAATAATAAAACTTGAGCAAGATACGAGGTAAGTTTCACAAAAAAAGAAATAAAACAAAATTGAGTTTTGAATTCGATATATTTCGGGGGTTAGTCCATCATCAGGAGTCTAAGAAAACTGTTTTATTTCTTTTTTTGTGAAACCTACCTCGTATCTTACTCAAAGTTTATTATTATACTTTTCTTGTCGTAATTACGTATTATTCCATTTAAATACTAAACTATTAAATTAAACTATTTCACTATTTTACTCAAAAAACAATATTTTCATAATTTACTTATTGGTGCTTGGTTCAAATAGCGGCATCTTAACTATTAATATATCTAGAGTTGGTCCAAAAATATGAGACTACTTAAAATACGTAGGTATATCATTTATTCATATTAAACAGAGATCGATTTTAATATGTTATGGTACGTATAACTTAAAGAATTCCCCTGTACTGTATGTAGGACCTTGAACTCTTGAAACTTTCAATGATAAATTATCTATTTGTTTTGTAAATGGTTTCACTGGAAAAAGGGACGCTCTGTTGAAGCCATTAATTATTATTATCATCCATAGGCGTACAACTTCAGCACTTGAGCTTAATTTTTTGCGTGTGTCGCTGATCCTGTGACCCCCCCTGACCCCCTCCTTTGAATCTGCTCTGCATAGTACATTCCTCACCAACAAACAATACCATCATCGCAATAATGTATTGTAATATCAAACAGGTGTCAGAATAATTAGAGATCCAACGAAATGTATCGTCCATTGTCTCGGGTGATGTGCTTTTGAATTTCTCGTATGATTAATGCCTTTCCCTTTCGATTGGATAAAGCAGCTTTGTTAAATGTCATTGCGATTCAAATATTGGGATCATATTTTGACATATGTGGATCTTAAAGAACTATAATTAAAGCGTATAATGGAGGAAAAGTGTGAATTCACACAATTGTAAAGCAGATGTAGTTAGTATAAAAATAATACTTTGTTAACAATGGAGAGTAACAGAAACAATTGGCCAACATCTGCCACTACCATCATCCATCAATGGAAGATATAGATTGGCAATTATGATGTGGATTAATGGCTGGAATTTACAGAATATTCTTTATGTCCTATCAATCATACGGAACTAAGACAACTGTGAAAAATACCATTGTAAAATTCACAATGTTCCTAGAGACCAGGAAAATTAGATCGAAATAAGCTGACGTGTTCTGATGTGGCCATCCACTTGACTTTAACATACAACCTGGCCCCTCACTTATATTTAATAGTTAATAAAATTATTTATAATCATTCGGGGATGGGGGGGGTTAGTTTTTGCATTTTTAGATTACTGTGGGCCCACTGATTATTTATACAAAATTTGGTTGAGTTTGGTACAAGGGCCTATATTTTCATTTTTTGACCCTACACCCCCCTCCCCCACATATTTTGGGCTGTTAGTTTTTGCATTTTTAGACTTCTGGCGTCCCACTGATTATGTATACAAAATTTGGTTGAGTTAGGTACAAGACTAGATTTTCTTTTTTTGACCCCCCCTTTTGGCCGGAAAATTTTTGCATTTTTAGACTTCTCGGGGCCCACTGATTAGGTATACAAAATTTGGTTGAGTTTGGTACAAGGGCCTAGATTTTCATTTTTAGACCCTACACCCCATCCCCTCCCCATTTTGGGCGGTTAATTTTTGTATTTTTAGACTTTTGGGGGTCCCAATGATTATGTATACAAAATTTCGTTGAGTTTGGTAAATGGCCAAGATTTTCATTTTTTGACCCACCCCCACCTACCCCCCACCACATTTTGGGCGGTTAGTTTTTGCATTTTTAGATTTCTGGGGTCGCCCTGATTGTGTATAGAAAATTTGGTTGAGTTTGCTCAAATGGCCTAGATTTTTAATTTTTAACCCCCCCCCCCCCTCCTTAATTTTGGGTCGATATGCACCAAAATCTAATTAGGTCTTAATCTCAATGGACCAAAACTACGTGTGAAATTTGGTTTCGATATTCACACTAGTTTTTGAGCTAGCTCTTCCACAAAATTTGGTAACGCACAGACTAACTAACTAACAGACTAACAGACATTTGACAAAACAATTATTATCTCGAAAAATATAATTTTTTCAATGTTCAGTTATTGGGGGCTTTTTTGTAGACCGAAATGCCATGGTTTCGCTCAATCTTTTTTAATCAAAATAGTTTCAGCCGTTTTTAGATATTTTGAAAAAAAGAAGGAAAAAATCACTTTTTTCATGAACGATTACAATACTTGTCCATAGACGACGTTAAAAATCATGCGTCAGAACAGCATTCTAATTCATTTCTTGGCCGCTGAGTAGTGCCACCATAGCGCCCGAATTTTCAAGTTTCAAATGCAGGTGGCGCGGCGGTCCCTCGCAGCTAATTTATAGAGATATTTAAAATTCAATTTACTCTGTTTAGATATTCCCCTAAGATTATTAATACAAATTAATATATATGTATATAAATTAGCTGCCGGGACCGCCACGCCACCTGCATTTGAAACTTAAAAATTCAGGCGCGATGGTGACACTACTCAGCGGCCGAGAAATGAATTAGAATGCTGTTCTGACGCGATGATTTTTAACGTCGTCTCTTGACCATACCCTCTACGTTAAAAATTCTGGTAAATACGATTATTAGTTTTTTGTTATCTAAGTATAGTTATGGCAGTTTAGACATATAAAACTATATTATCTATTATAGCTTTAGTCTCCCACCTAAATTGACAAGAACAGCTGTTTAGCGAAAATAGAAAAGGCAGCTGTCATCGCCTTTGATAATTTCAAATTGATTATTAAAATTTGATACAGAATCGTTTAATTTTGTTGATTGTGGAGGGGACCACTTAGTCTATCGAATCTCCAGCTCCCCGCCTCTGGTGAGTTTGATTAAATTCTAACTTTATCTTATATTTATATACAGAATAGAAATGAAAAAGTTTATTTTTCCAATTTCTCAATATATACATACAAACCACAATAATAATAATAATAATAAAATTAATTTAAAAATTAGATGCATTTGTTGCTATGGTGTATTTTATTTAATCAAATCACAATCTATAGAATCGGAACTATCATTTTCTTTAGATTAGATTTATTAAATTTCTAATAGATACAAATGATTAATTTATAATTTAATGAAAAATAATATATCACAGTCTCCATTAAGTTTTTTTTTGGCTTTTTGGGCTTTCTAGTTATATGCCAATTTATGATAATTACTATTATTTTTACTTTACCATACAGTGTATGGCCAAGTATTGTAATCGAGCATGAAAAAAGTGGTTTTTTCCTTCTTTTTTTTCGAAATATCTCAAAAACGGCTAAAACTATTTTGATTAAAAAAGATTGAGCGAAACCATGGCATTTCAGTCTACAAAAAAGCCCCAATAACTGAACATCGAAAAAATTATATTCTTCGAGATAATAATTGTTTTGTCAAAATGTCTGTTAATTAGTTAGTTAGTTAGTCTGTGCGTTACTAAATTTTGTGGACAAGCTAGCTCAAAAACTAGTGTGAATATCAAAACAAAATATCATACGTAGTTTTGGTCCATTGAGATTAAGAGCTGATTAGATTTTGGTGCATATCGACCCAAAATTAAGGGGGTGGAGGGGGTTAAATAATGAAAAATCTAGGCCATTTGAGCAAACTCAACCAAATTTTGTATACATAATCAGTGGACCCCCAGAAGAATAAAAATGCAAAAACTAACAGCCAAATATATGGAGGGCGGGATGTTGTAGGGTCAAAAAATGAAAATCTTGGCCATTTACCAAACTCAACCGAATTTTGTATACATAATTAGTGGGACCCCAAAAGTATAAAATGCAAAAACTAACCCCCCCATCTACATGATTATAAGTAATTTTAGGGACCAGGTTGTATGGTAAAGTCAAGTGAATGGCCACATCAGAACACGTCAGCTTATTGATTGTTTATGTTTTTATAATTTTTAAGGATTTAGGTGTCGGTTCTAGGTGAAACATTATAAGTAACTTATGAGGAGAATTTTCTAGGTTAGGTTTCACAAAAGGAAATTTTTTGAGTTTGATTCACTCGATATATATTTCGGGTTATTAGCCCATCATCAGGAGTTCAAATGAAAACTGAATACAAATTTGTAAAAACATTCAACAGGTAAAATTTTGAGAAAGAAGAGTATGTTCAGAAATTTTTTATGTTTAAAAAATACATTTTTTAGTTGTCCACCATAGAAGTTTAATAATTATTTTCCATTTTTATGTTTAATTTTGTTTTTGTTTTTTCCTATATGTATTATTTTTATTATTCTAAATAAATAAATAAATGATTCTGTTAAGATGACAGACTCAAAATCTATGATATCGGGTCGGATGTCAAAGGGGAGGGTGTCTTTTTGGGGAAGTCGATTTGTTTTCCGTTTGCTGAGATCGCTATCCGATTCGAGACCAAAGACCATACCATACCATACCATACCCAGCTGCTAATGTTTTTTTCATTCAATTGCACGCCTCGGGTTGTTCGTAATCGACGATGGCTGGTTGCCCTTTTGCGCCCTTTTGCCCCCTCGAATGAGCCTCCCTCCCTCTATCTACTGTCGTTGAAGAGCCCTTGGAGATTAAGGGATCAAGAATAAATATTTAGGATCAGTCAAAAGCCATCCATTTGACTGGAATCACCAGCGAATCAACTCAAGTGTCAATGAATTCCATTTTAGGATCAAACAAATGCTGAATTGAGAAATTCCCGTATGGAAATAAATAGATTTTCGATATATGTTTTTTATATATTTTTTGAAAATATATTAAAAATATAAAATTTTTGTGTTAAATTTATATAAAATTTATATTAGAGCTACATAAAAATAATTGAATGTTTCCTACATTTGATTCAATCGCGAATCAAATGCAGGTGATTTTTGACAAATATTAAGTGAAAATAATATCTAAACTTATATATTTCTAACTTGAAATAATGAAGTTAAATAAATTTATAATTTTCCCATTAATATATCAAAGAAAAATTAACATATTAACGAGAAATTGTTTTGATCGCACTTATTAAAGAAGATATATATCGCGAGACTATTACTGGTTGAAGCTATTGGAGTCTGCTGAGTCTTAAGTTGTAGCCGTTGGGTGATCCGCGATTGGAAGTAGATGTACACCTTTTTGGAAGTACCTGGAAATATTTGGAAGTACTTGGAAATATTTGGAAGTACTTGGAAATATTTGGAAGTACTTGGAAATATTTGGAAGCGCTTGGAAATATTTGAAAGTACTTGGGAATATTTGGAATTACTAGGAAATATTTGGAAGTACTCAGAAATATTTGGAAGTACAAGTGGAAGTAGGTGTACAGCATATTAGGTCGCGGTTCACCCCTCAGTTGTAGCTAGATGGATCATATCTTTTTCATTCTCTCTTGGTCCAGACTTAAGACTCAGCAGACTCCAAAGTAGCTTCAACCTGCAGTAGTCTCGTGATATATATCTTGTTCAAAGCATGATCAAAACAATTTCTCGTTAATATGTAAATTTTTCTTTAATATATTAATGAGAAAATTATAAATTTATTGACATAAAAATAATTATATTTTAAGAATACATAGAAAACATAATAACTTCATATAAATTTAACACAAATTTTTTTATATTTTTAATATATTTTCAAAAAATATATAAAAACCATATTTCGAAAATCTATTTTTTTTCCATATCTATGTTCTCCCACGAACATAGATATTTTTTTAAAAAATCTTAAAAACAAACACACTTTATTCTTAAATATTCACTAAGCCAGGGATTCCGACATTTTCCCTACAACGGAACCATTCACAAATTTTGAATTTTTATGGGACGTCATGCGCGTAGTTAAGGGGGGGTGGGCAAGGGGGCACTGCTTCCCCTAGAAAACTCCTTGCCCCCCCCCCACATAGAAAAATCGAGTCAATATCTCAATAACTATTTATGCTATGAGATTAATTTTATTCTTAAAAAATCAATACAGATTGAAAAATGTAGATCTCAAAAAAAATTATCTTCCCATATAGCCCAGTAAATAGGGGGGTTTCAGCTTATATTAATTGCGGAAAAATATTTTTTTTCTAGGATCTTTTGGTATGGTGTGGGTATACCAAATCTAAGTTTGCGACCTCCAAAGTCTGGGGGACAAATTTTGGAGGCCGAAAACTTTTTCCAGTGTTTCGCTTATAACTCGAAAACAGTTCATGTTTTATAAACAACCGTTCTATAGTAAATTAAAGAGGACAAATTTTCGCGTTGATTAAAAAAAAGAAATCCAAAATTGGTGTAGTAGTTTGATTTTTAATGTTGATCCAAAAACAGTTTCACTTTTGAATATCTCTAAAACTCGCACTTTATTCGATTTTTTCCAATTTTGACCATGAAGGAGCAGGTTTTCAAAAAAAAGCCTCTATACATTTTAAAACTAGATTAAATTTTCTACAATATAAACAAGGTTTCATTTTAATTGGATAATGGTAACCCGTGTCACAATTAGGGTGAAATTTCGCGTTTCGCAACCATAAGTCTCAAAGCTACGAAATTCGAAACTTAAGCTTGATATAGGCTGGAAGGAGTACATCAAGCTTTAGGATGAAATCGGAAAACCGAAAGTGGACATTTACATGAAAGATTTTTTCTTATTTTCTCAAAAACGGCTCCAACGATTTTTTTAAAAATTAGTGTAGGTATTTATCAAGTGTCATGAGTTATTAGTTGTGTCAAATTTTTAAAAAAATCGTTGGAGCCGTTTTTGAGAAAATAAAAAAAAAACGAAATAAAGGAAGGGGCTGTTGATTTAAAATTAAAATCATTTCAAGTAAATATTTACGTGTTTCATCATAATATGTTTTTGTTACATTCAAATTAAAAAAAAAAATAAGCTGACGTGTTCTGATGTGGCCACCCACTTGACTTTACCATACAACCTGGCCCCTCACTTATATTTAATATTTAATAAAATTGTTTATAATCATGTAGGGTAGGGGGTTTGTTTTTGCATTTTTAGACTCCTGGGGGTCCACTGATTATGTATACAAAATTTGGTTGAGTTTGTTCAAATGGCCTAGATTTTTAATTTTTAACCCCCTCCACCCCCCTTAATTTTGGGTTGATATGCACTAAAATCTAATCAGCTCTTAATTATTCAATTATTATAAGGGCAACTCCAGTCTGGTGAGCAACATTGCGGCAAGGTTTGGGGTGGGCTCGGGCTCTGTGAGAGTTGAAGCCATCACACTCTCGTGGAAGGGAGTGTCGTGGCATAAAGCGGTGCCTCCCCTTGTCGCCCTGGGAATTTCCCAAAGAACTTTATGCGATATGACCTTCAGGGCGATGAGGGGTTCTTTAATGAATTTTTTCAGCTTCAACAGGAGAACTTATAGGGAAATCGCCATGCGCTAGAAATTGTATATAAAAAGAAAAAAAAGAATTTTTTTTTGTAAATATTCTTATAATTATGTAAATACTCCTGTAATTAAATTCATCCGACTATGTAAATATTTCTTGTTAGTGGAGGCCCCCACCTGCGTGGCCCAATAAACGAAAAATCAATGGACCAAAACTATGTGTGAAATTTGGTTTCGATATTCATACTAATTTTTGAGCTAGCTCGTCCACAATATTTGGTAACGCACAGACTAACTAACAGACAAACAGACATTTTGACAATACAATTATTATCTCAAAAAATTTAATTTTTTCGATGTTCACTTATTAGAGCTTTTTTGTAGACCGAAATGCCATGGTTTCGCTCAATTTTTTTAATCAAAACAGTTTAAGCCGTTTTTGAGATATTTCGAAAAAAAGAAGGAAAAAAACACTTTTTTCATGCACGATTACAATACTTGACCATACCCTGTATGGTAAAGTAAAAAACATTATCTAAAGATGATAGTATCGTAAAATATCGATGATTTGTCGTCCATGACAACAACAAATATGAATAATGAAAATTGTTTCTTTCCATGAAGCAAACGTACGTTGTTTGGGAACAATATGGTAGATATGATAAATACACGGAGCCCACAAAGTCCATTAATTATTTTGTGTTGGTCATCTGAATAATACACACCCTATAATTAGAATTAAATCTCTAATGGGCTGTCTGTGTGAAATTTATTGTATTCTCTCTTCTGTTTTATATTGAATCCTCTCTCTCTCTCTCTCTCTCTCTTTCTTCGATAAATTTTATTAATGTTTCTTCTATTTAAATATTTCACGTTTAAAAAAAAAATATATCCTCTAATTATAAATCATTAATATTATAGGATAAATCCAAAAAGAGATTCTGATTCCGTTAGATTATACACTGTGGTGCAAAAAAAGTGGAACACTTAGAAAAATTTAGTTTTTTCAAATAATTTTCCAAAAAAAAAACATATTTTATTTAAACTTTTAATACATTCTGTGATTGTACAAATATTTTTAAACATTTTTAGAGTGAGAACAATGTATTACTTTAATTTAAATCCTTTAAAATTAAATTTATTTAAAATAGTATAAATTTTCAGGTTTGAAATCTGATCCCTTTTATTGAATTGTATTAAATGATTATCGTCTAATATCGAATTAAATTGAATATTTTAATGTTTAGGTATCAGTTCGATTTGAGTATCTTATCTTTTAATTTAATTTCATTTGAAATATTGTCTAAGCATAAAACCCTCTAAAGACTGAGGAAGTAGCTCAAACTGTAGCTCGAATAAATGATGCAAGATCGTATCTGTAGGTTTTTTTTTTAGTTTTAAAATGTTAGTTTTATTCAGCAATTATGTACATATGATTTTTTTTTTTTTAGATCCCCTAACATTTTGGGATCTAGCACTAATATAATACATTTTAATCCACATTGCCCAGGAAGACATTCGGGGTTATTACATTCTTTTGTTCTTATTCTATTTTTTTTATTTATAACAATATTAATTTTTTTTAAAAAAAGGAAATTATTAATAGGTATTTGGCGAGGAAAAAGCTGAAGAAACCTCGCCGTATCGTATCTGTAGGTATGTATCAACGACTTAGGGCCAGTTGTATGGCAGTTGGTAAACTCTATTTAAACGTTGACAAAGAGTAAAACCTTAGACTGGTGGAATTTTTTTTTAAATTTATTTATAAAGAGACTATAGTTTCTTTTTAAATAAATAAAAAAAATTTTACTTTACCATACAGTGTATGGTCAAGTATTGTAATCGTGCATGAAAAAAGTGTTTTTTTTCCTTCTTTTTTTCGAAATATCTCAAAAACGGCTGAAACTATTTCGATTAAAAAAATTCAGCGAAACCATGGCATTTCGCTCTACAAAAAAGCCCTAATAAGTGAACATCGAAAAAATTATATTTTTCGAGATAATAATTTTTTTGTCAAAATGTCTGTTAGTTAGTCTGATGGGCGTTACCAAATTTTGTGGACGAGCTAGCTCAAAAACTAGTGGGAATATCGAAACCAAATTTCACACGTAGTTTTTATACATTGATATTAAGAGCTGATTAGATTTTGGTGCATATCGACCCAAAATTAAGAGGGGTGGAGGGGGGGGGGTTAAAAATTAAAAATCTTGGCCATTTGACCAAACTCAACCAAAGTTTGTATACATAATCAGTGGGACCCCAGAAGAGTAAAAATGGAAAAACTAACCGCCCAAAATGGGAGGGGGGGTAAAAATTAAAAATCTAGGCCGTTTGAGCAAACTCAACCAAATTTTGTATACATAATCAGTGAACCCCCAGAAGTATAAAAATGCAAAAACTAACTGCACAAAATGTGGCGGGGGGGGGGGTGCATGGTTAAAAATTAAAATCTTAGCCATTTGATCAAACTCAACCAAATTTTGTATACATAATCAGTGGGATCCCAGAAGTCTAAAAAGAAAAAACTAACCCCCTCCCCTACATGATTATAAATAATTTTATTAAATATTAAATATAAGTGAGGGGCCAAGTTGTATGGTAAAGTCAAGTGGATGGCCACATCAGAACATGTCAGATTATTTTTTCAACAAAAGACACACTTAATACCACCTTTAATACCATACATTATTTTATTTCGAGGGGGCTGGGGGGGAGGTGTGATTAAAAATTATTTTATTATACCGGTGTTTGGACTATCAGAAGATGTCTCCGGGAATTAGGGTTCATGTCAACGAGACCAGCGACAGGCCCTCCCTTTTGACACCGAATCACCCAATCAATCTAAGTGTTCCACTTTTTTTGAACCACAGTGTATTTTCAAGAATCACAAATAAATTAATCTTTCCAGAGAGAAGGAGAGTTCAGAAAAAAAATATATATTATAAATTACAAAAAGCTTAAAAGATGTCTGACAGACAGAAAACTTACAAACAGACATACACACATTTCTATAACATATAAATATATGAAGGGATTGGGGTGGGGGGGGGGAGAGATATATATGTTGGGGCTCTGACATGTGCCTAGCCCGTAATTAAATATTGCGCTAACCCTGTAATTAGGCCCAGTAAATTTCTTGAGAGGCTCTCCATCCACAGGTCTCCTCTCTCCCAGATAACGAACAATCTCCCTGCAGACAAATAAACCTCACCGGGATAAAAAAAAAAATCATCTCATCCTACTTGACAAAGACAGGCGCGTCTAACACTCGATGGCAACCAAAATCCGGCTCTCTGGAATTAGATTGTGCTTTTATCCGAAAAAAATTTCGGAGTAGTTTTGATTTCTTCTATTCTATATGATTTTTGGGGGTGCTGAATCCATAAATATTCCATAAATAATTGTAATAATAAGTAATAAGCTAATAAGTGATTCGATAAATCCCCGAAATTTGTGAAGATCATAAAGTCTGCTTTTTCTATTATAGATATCTATATATATAAAATTCTTTGCCCGATACACTCATTCACTCACTCACTCACTCACTCACTCACTCACTCATCATCAAAACAGCCAGAACCACTGGACATAGAAACATGAAATTTGGAGAGGATATTACATCTATGACATAGGGGCTCACTAAGAAAGGATTTTTCGAAATTCGACCCCTAAGGGGGTCAAAGGGGGCAAAGTGTGATTTCACTGATTATGCGATATCTCTTAAGGACGATAAAATATCTACTTGCTTTTTACTTATAAAAATACTAAATTAAAATATCTAAAAACTGATTTCAGGATTTTTTGAAATTCCGACCTCTAAAGGGGTCAAAAGGGGCAAAATATCTTTGCAATGTGTTTACACTAATTATGCATTTTCAATTAAGAACGATAAGATATCTACTTGATTTTTACTTAATAAAATTTTAAATACAAATATCTAAAAAGTCATTTCAGGATTTTTTGAAATTCGACTCCCAACTATCCAAAATGTGAGTGGGGGCAAAAATTAAAACTCTCTCCTATCTTGATCAAATTTTGTAGAGTTATTCTTTATTACTTTAAGAAACTATTCCTGTAAAAATCAACTATCAAAATTGACTGTATGGGGTCGAAAGGAGGAGGGGGGGGGGGCAAAATATAGAAATTTTTAGCTTTTTTGTAGATTTACTCTTTAGAAAACTGAGAGTTATTTATTTGCAAATATCTAAAAAATAATTTCAACCTCCCAAAATGTGAATGGGGGCAAAAAATTAATACTCTCTCCGATATAGATCAAATTTTGTAATGTTAGTTTTTAAGACTATATCAAATGTATGCTGTAAAAATCAATAGCCAAAATGAGTGCGTGGGAGCGAAAGAGGGGTCAAAATATTACAAATATATATTACAGACCTAATAATCACATGCTGAGACGCTGCCCGCCAGGGCCACCTGCCCGGAGGGCCGAGCTGTAGAGGGCGTGCCGAATGCACGCCTGGAGCAGCTCGTCTACCTATATTTAAATGGGAAACTATAACTATTTTTTTTTTACTTAGAGAAAGTGGTGTAGGTTTTAGGTGAAATATGATATTAATTAATAAAGTAAAGGGTGTGTAGTTTCACAGTGAATGAAATAAAACTCAAAGAGGTTTATACAAACTCAATATATTTCGGATTATTAGTCCATCATCAGGAGTTTACAGGTTAAAACTAATAATATTTGAACGTGTGATCACAATTTTTAACATCTAATTCATACATACCAATATAACAAATTAATTAACAAAAATAAAAATAACTTAACACTCTTAACGTCATTCTTTTTCAACCATATACTATTTCCCAAATTACAATCAAAATTAAATTCAAACCTCAGCCTTCTAAAATAAATGACATACTGATATATGAGATAACCACAAAATTGTTGTATATTGTAATTTATCTCTATTATGTTTTATTTTAATCTTTATCTCTATATGTAATTTATGCTTATTTGTACATTGATATTTATAATTAATTTTGTGTCTATGACTTAAATTTGTGATTTTATTTTCTAATTTAATTTTAAAATTTTTTATATTTATAGTTGTAATTAAAGGTTTTTTATTTATATTAATATTCATATTTGTTATATTGGTACGTATGATTTAGATGTTAAAAATTGTGATCGCACGTTCAAATATTATTAGTTTTAATCTGTAAACTCCTGATGATGGACTAATAATCCAAAATATATTGAGTTTTATTGCATCCACTGTGAAACTACACACCCTTTACTTTATTAATGAACTATGACTATCTTTTTATTCAAAAACCGATATTTCGGAAGTTTATTCCCACCTTCTTCAGTGTTTTGAAAGTTCAGTGAATAAGAAATACAAATGACCTTTCAAAACACCTGAAGAAGGAGAGAAGAAACCACCGAAATGTCGGCTTTGAATAAAAAGAGAAATTTAATTTTCTCCCATTTTCATCAAAATCCATTCAGTTCACTTACCATCTCTATCTCCAAAAACTTCTTCAATCGTCTTATCTACTCTTATTAAACGAGCAAAAATTGTTTATATATTTGTTTACATATATATTTGTATCTTAGTTCTATTTTGAAAACGGCTCTACTGATTTTGATGAAATTCACGGCTTAGGGTGTTTTTGAGATGACAATTCGATCTGTCACGGTCTCATCTTCGACAAAATTGTTTTTGATGGGTTTTTTCGTAATCAAATTAATTATTCTCAGGTAGACAGATCCAAATCTAGGAGTTTAAAAAAGGTTTCTCTTTTGTTTACTTTTGTACCCAGACAGACAATGGGTCGGATTAATCCATTGTTCTCAAAGGCCTTGAAGAACTATTGTGATTGTGGATTTTAACATATTTTGTTCTCCCTAAACTTTAGAACTATTAATAAACGTTTCGAGGGGTCGAGCGGGATGGAGGTGGGGGGGGTACAGAGGGCGAATATTATATATATTTGTATTTTTTTTTAATTTGAAAGCGGCTCTCAAATAAAAATCGACATTTTTATCAGAATTTTAAATTAAAAATAATATTACAATAAAGCTTTTAACTGAAGGAAGAAGTTACCGAGCATCGCTCGGTGCCTCCAGGTACTCTAATTTATAGGGTATAAGTATGTTTTTTAATTTTAATAGTTTTTTCTTTTTTTTACAGGTGAGTGATTATATCTCGATATTTTTTTTGGCTGAAATTAGTAAGTAATTAATTATTTAATATTTAATATTTATTTATTAATAGATAAGATACTATATTATTTAAAAATATGTACAAGACTATAGCTGCCGAAGGCGTGTCCTAGCGGGCAAAATATATCAAGAGTATTACTATAGGTCAGATTTCAAGTTAGAAGGCATCTGATCCAAATACGAATTTTTATAAGAATATCTTCAGCCGAACCCAATTTCACTTCCCCCCCCCCCCTCCCTTGGGATGGGTTTTTTGGCAATTTATTTCATTTCCAGTTTTCTGGGGGGATACAGATTAGGTATACACATTTTGGTTGAGTTTGGTTCAAAGCGCTAGAATCAAGGGCGGATCCAGGGAGGGGGGCGGAGGGGAGCGACCGCCCCCTCCCCATTCAGGCCCGTGCCTGGCGGGAGTCCAACACGTGCGTCGCACGCAGAGGCCAAAAAACGGCGGCCAAATCGACAGGAAATTTATAACAATTTTTTTATTTTAATGACCTTAAAATATGAGATATGAAATTTGTAAAAAAAATTGGCGGCGTCTCTGACCCCCCCCCCCCCTCGCTTGGACAATTCGATCGCGACACACTTTCGATATAAAAAGTAGATCTTATATACATCGGGCACCTGTATATACATTCTCCCCCCCCCCCATAAGAAATTCCTGGATCTCGCCCTTGGCTAGAATTTACATTTTTTGATCCCCCACCCCCCACCCCCTTCTTCTTCTTCTTCTTAAGGTGCCAATCCGTGACGAATGTTGTCTATCATCATGGCAATCCTCACTTTATCAACAGCAATACGTAAGAGTTGTTGGGAGGCCTTGTCGAACCACGATATCCTTCTACTTCCGGGGCCTCTTTTTCCGAAAATCTTCCCCTGCAAGAATAGATTGAAGCAAAGCATACCGGGTTTCGTTCCTCATAATATGGCCCAGGTACTGCAATTTTCGGGCCTTGATGTCACCAACCACTTCGAGGTCCTTCTTCATTCTTTGCATATAATAAAAAATACACTTTTATTTCAAAAAGGTACTTACTCATAAGTAAATACTTCCAACGGATCGTTGCTAAACTTTTATCCAAATTCATTTTTGAAATATTAATATGTTCTTGAGTAAAGTACGTTAAAATATAATTTTACTAAAAACTTTATTTAACCTTTTTTGTGGTCCCCAAGGTACTTAATTAGGATATTAAATTTCATCAAAATTGGTTAAGTCATTTCCCAAAAAGATATTTAGAAAAAACTAAAAAAGTACTGAAATAAAGTACTAATGTTTGTCGACCGATATGTACCAAAAAACTAATCAGCGCTTTATTTTGTTAAAAAACTAATGGTAGGTTTTCAATTTCATTTCAATCAGCGCAAAGGTGTGGAAAAAAAATCGTGGACGAAAAAAACGATAACACATACATACATCCATCCCCATCCCCACACTTCCAAAAAATGGCACTTTGGCCTCTCACGACGAGATTCCAGGTAATTTTTGGCAAAACCGTCACGTGCTAAAATTCAATCTCATTGAATACTACAATTTGTGACCTTGGTGAGTCCATGGGTTCCGTAGTCTTTACCTGAGGACCCTTTGAAGTCGCGCTTGCCGCGAGAGCGATTCCAATACTTTCTCCCATGCTTCGCATTGGATAAAGTAAAAAAAAATTCTCTTCAGTAGGTACAGACAACATATGACTAAAAATAAAAGAGTGGACGATTGTTATAAATAAATTCTATTTCAATTATTGTTTTCTATTGTTGAGAGTACTTATTAGGTTTCTGATCATTAAAATATACATCTGAGGTAATTATTTATTTCCAAGCTTTCAATTTGTTTATTAAATCATCATCTTCAAGACATATATGTTTAAAATCTGTTCACTTTAGTTCTGAATGATATCATGTGAAGCATCAGAGGGTCATACTTTGAAAGATGAAACCTAACAATAATTGTTGAAATCTGATACTTTTAATTTTTAATTATCCAATTAGTGTGTTTATTTATTTTTAATTAATTTTCAATATTATTACGTATTATTTATCTTGTAATTTGTTTATATGATTACGAAACAATGAAAAATATTTTAGAATAATTAAAATGTATATGGATATAATATATGTCTAGATTCTAATCTACTGAGTAATTGGAAACAAATGGTATGAATGGGTTAGCTCATAAAACGAGCTGCTCTGCAAGAAACGTCTTCTCAAAATTACTGTTCAAACACGACCGATTTCAAATCATCAATCTCAATATTGGTAACTAAATTGCAGATACGCCAACTGGTGGTGAAAGCTTGAACTAGCTGAGTAGGGTCTTCTGACAGCTGATTGATCAGTGTTTAAAATGTATTATATACAAAAACCAATGTATATTTATTCTTTGAATTTATATATGACATTAGTGACAGAGACCCGATTGCGTTAGTTTCAATTTCTAACACATGGCGGCAACACCGTACTTACCATTAACCTATTATTATTATTACTATATTGAGTTGCTTTTAATAGTAGGTATTTATCTCTTCGACCTTTAATTAGTAATGTTTTCTTCTATGAAACATATTTATTCTTTGACTTTGCATTAGTGACCGAGACCCGATTCCGTTAGTTTCAATTTATACCACATGGCGGCAATTGGAAAAATGGTGTGAGGGGGTTAGCTCATAAAAAGAGAAACGTCTTCTCAAAATTACTGCTCAAACACGTCCGATTTCAAATCATCAATCTCAATATTGGTAACAAATTGCAGATACGCCAACTGGTGGTGAAAACTTGAACTAGCTGAGTTGGGTCTTCTGACAGTTGATCCGTGTTTAAATGACTTATACCATAAACAAAAACCAATGTATATTTATTCTTTGACTTTGCATATGACATTAGTGACAGAGACCCGATTGCGTTAGTTTCAATTTCTATCACATGGCGGCAGCACCGTACTTACAATTTTACCAATTAACAATATTTGATTCCTGACCAATATATGAAAAGTTTAAGCCACATTATTTATTTGTTTTCAAGATATTTATCCCTGGCCTCAGCTTATTTTATTATTTTTATTATTATTATTTTTAATTTACTTCGTTATCCACTTCTCGATCGACTTTTTCTTTCAATTCAAATTAACTCTACCTTCGAGAGTTTATTATTATTATTTTTTTTTAATTTTCCCCCATTCGCTTATAATAATAATTGGATTGAGAAAATAAATACCTTCAACACTTCAAGTAAATTTCACAGACTATTTAGAATATCATTTTAATCTAAAAAAAAAAATTAATGAAAGGCCTATTTTTAACCCATTAGAAATTAAATTTAAATTTTTTTATGAAAATTGTATTTCTATATACAGAGATAATATGCAGAGTATAATAAGCGAAAAATAATTAAAATTAAAAAGTATTTACTAAGATAACAAACTCGAATTTGCATAAATATAATCTCTTTTTTTGAGAAATGAGTTCCTTTAATTAAAAATAAACTGCAACGGATCGTTGCTAAACTTTATCCAAATTCATTTGAAATATTAATATGTTCTAGAGTAAAGTACTTTAAAATATAATTTTACTAAAAACTTTATTTAACCTTTTTTGTGGTCCCCAAGGTACTTAATTAGGATATTAAATTTCATCAAAATTGGTTAAGTCATTTTCAAGATATTTAGAAAAAACTAAAAAAGTACTGAAATAAAGTACTAATGTTTGTAAACCGATATGTACCAAAAACTAATCAGCGCTTCATTTTGTTAAAAGAATGCTAGGTTTTTAATTTCATTTCAATCGGTGCAACGGTGTGGAAAAAATCGTGGGCCAAAAAAACGATAACATACATACATCCATCCATCCGCACGCACTAAATGAAAAAATCGCACTTTTTGGCCTCTCGACGAGACCCCATGTAATTTTTGGCAAAACCGTCACGTGCTAAAATTCAACCTAATTGAATACTACAATTTGTGACTTTAATTGAGTCCATGGGTTCCGTAGTCTTTACCTGAGGACCCTTTGAAGCCACGCTTGCCCCGAGAGCGATTACAATACTTTACCCATGCTTTGCATTGGATAAAGTAAAACAACGCGTCAATTTCAATTTTTAGCCGACTTCAAAAAAGGAAGAGGTTCTCAATTCAACTGATTTTTTTGTGTCTATGTTAACTGATTTCTTCGCCAATTGTAAACCGATTTTGATGATTTTTTTGCATTGGGTTCAGTATAGTTTCCGATTGGTCCCGTTTAAATTTCATTGGTATTGGACCATTTTTAATATGTATGTTTGTTCAGGCAAAACTTCTTTGTTTATGAACCGATTTCGATGATTCTTTATTTATTGGAAAGAGGGTACCTTAGGGGTGGTACCATATTAATTTGGTCAAGTTCTGATGATATGATCAATGGCAAAATAGCGGAAATTTACAATTCAAATAAACAATTATAATAAATAAAATCTTTTAAAAAAAAACAATCTTAAAACATTCATTTAAAACCCGCTAACGTTTCGAGACAATTTCTATATTTATGAATTGAATTTTATTATCATTTTCTGATTCATTCGCCCGACGCTTTCTCTTACGTAGATGCATACAAAATATTATCTTAATTCACTATTAATAACATCACTAGAAAGAGAAAGATAAAAATTATTTTTAGAAAAAATAAAATAAAACCGACTTCAAAAAATTAAATGTAACAAAAAATAATGATAACTCAAAAATAAAATAAAATACACTTCTTCTTCTTCGAGTGCCATACCCGAAACGGGTGTCGGCGCCTCTCCACATTTTCCTGTGCTGAGTGTGTTTTTAGTTGTTTTTACACAGATATATGGGACCTACTTTTTAACGCCGGTTCCGAACGGCTAATTTGGAGAGATGACTAGGCAATTATACTCTTGGTAGGTTGCCATTACTTTCCAAGAGGAGGCGACTGCAAATATCTATCTGCCGAGACTCGGTCTCGAACCAGCGATCTCCGAGTCAGCGAGCCGACACTCTTTCCACGGACCCACAGTCACCTCAAAATATACTAAAAGGCATAAAATAATTATTATCTTATTTAGTTACAACTAAACGAGGAAATATTAACATGAAATCACTTTTTGAAGTCGGTGCTAAACAAACTATATAATCCAGCGTACCCGCCAAATGTACTCAGTAAGATTCGTCGAGTTCGATTCATAAAATGTACCTATATGTTTGGCACCGACTTCAAAACGTGATTTCATGTAACAATTTCATCGTTTAGTTGTAACTAAATAAATAGATAATTATTTTATACCTTTTAGTGTATTTTATTTAATTTTTGAGTTCTTATTATTTTATTTGTTGCATTTAAATTTTTTGAAGTCGGTTTTATTTTTTTCTAAAAATTATTTTTCCCTTCAACTTCCGATAATAGAAACAAACACACATGTTGTTCTTTTCGGTAACCTATTCCAGAAAAGAAGGCCTTAAATGGTTGAAATCCACCAAGATGACATCGCTCTATAATTACTGTTCTATATTACTTCTCCTAATGGGATAATTCCGCTCGTTACGGTAACCGCGAGTGTAATTAACGTTGATATTCCATATAATTTCCTTTTCACGCCCGCCAAACTAATTCATAGCTTTATTCACTTGATATGGGGGCCCCCGTTTGCTTGCTTCCTCGCTGTTTGGCAATTCAATCAGAGAAAAAAAGACTACTGGGGTTCCGTAGGGAACCTCCTCCCCATTCTCATGAATAGAATTAATCACAATACTTTATTATTACCTATATTCATGAATACCTAAATTAAAAAGTGAATTTCACAATCAAAACAATTATTAGGAATTCTATCAAAGATCATAGATGTGCAGTATCGAAAATCCAAGAATTTTCGATACTTTTTAAACGACTTCAAAAAAGCTGACGTGTTCTGATGTGGCCATCCACTTGACTTTACCATACATTACTGGTTGAGTTTGGTACAAGAGTCTAGATTTCAATTTTTAATCCCCCCTCATTTTGGGGTGTTAGTTTTTACATTTTTAGACTTCTGGGGGTCCACTAATTATGTATACAAAATTTGGTTGAGTTTGGTAAATGGCCAAGATTTTCATTTTTTGACCCTACACCACCCCTCGCCCAATTTTGGGCAATTAGTTTTTGCATTTTTAGACTTCTGGGGGTCCACTGATTATGTATACAAATTTTGGTTGAGTTTGCTCAAATGGCCTAGATTTTTCATTTTTAACCCCCCCCCTCCACCCCCCTTATTTTTGGGTCGATATGCACCAAAATCTAATCAGCTCTTAATCTCAATGGACCAAAACTACGTGTGAAATTTGGTTTCGATATTCACACTAGTTTTTGAGCTAGCTCGTCCACAAAAATTTGGTAACGCACAGACTAACAGACATTTTGACAAAACAATTATTATCTCGAAAACTATAATTTTTTTGATGTACACTTATTAGAGCTTTTTTGTAGAACGAAAATACCATGGTTTCGCTCAATTTTTTTAATCAAAATATTTTCACCCGTTTTTGAGATATTTTGAAAAAAAGAAGGAAAAAAACCACTTTTTTCATGCACGATTACAATACTTGACCATACCCTGTATGGTAAAGTAAAAGGAGGAGGTTATGTATCAAAAATATTATTTTTCAATGTATTTTGTATCGAAAATACATGTTTTCACTTATTTTCTATTTTGAAAATACTCAAAATATATACATTTTATTTTTATTTTCAATAGAAAAAATTTTCAATTTTAATATTGGGAATTGGCGAAATGCTCTTTCGTTGTATGAAGACTATCAGGCAAATTATCTGGGGTCTCAGGTAAATGAATAAGATTATTCTTATAGGGGTTAAGTTTTATTATTATTAATATTATTTGTGTGTATGTAGGTATATTTATTTACTCGTACATATTTGATTTTGTTAAATTTTAATATATTTATATATTAATATACACTGAAGTGCAAAAAAATCGACCCACCAATAAAAACTTTATTATTTTTAATTTTTTGTACAAGGAACCATACATTATTGAAATTATTGGTTATTGCAAGTAGGTATACTTGCCACTTGTTGTTGACTTAGCCCTTAATCAAAAAATTTGAACTGCTTGAACTTGAGAAATATCCATTTTGTATATTTTATCTCTTTCTATCAATGATTCATTAATTCAAAACTATTCAATTTTATTGATATTTCAAATGAAATTTGATCTTTTATTAAAACTTTATTTAAATTTAAAGTGATATTGAGAAAGTATGATAATTTGTAATTGTATCTTTTAATTTAATTTTACTATGAAATTCAAAAATTATCACCCATATTTATTGAATATGTTAGATTAAGAGTTAATAGAACAAATTAAATGGTTATTTGTAGCAACTTTAAAAATAATTTCTTATTTAATAAAGTTTTTATTGGTGGCTCGATTCTTTTGCACTGTAGTGTATAATGTTAAATTTGAAAAATAACGAAACATTCTATGAAATCGAAATTACAGAGAGAATACTCAGTGTCTTGAAAAAGCTTAACACAAGGCATAAACTTTTCTAAAATACTTTATTTAAAGAATACCGTGTTTACTGTTTAGTTTATCTCTACTGCTAGAGATTTATTTAATATTTTGAATATAAGAAAGATTCTAATGGATTTGAATTATCCCTGCTGAAAAAAGGAAACCCTATCGGCAAGTATTCCTATAGAGGGTTGAATTTTATTATTATTTATTATTATTTGCTTATTTATGTGTGTATGTGATTATTTGTATACGAGCTTTTCGTGCGTGCCTTCGGCACGCCCTCGAAGCTCGGCCCTCAGGCTGGTTGTCCTGGCGGGCAGCGTCTCGGTCCAAAAATTTTATTCCTCTTAAAAAATCACACTCCAAATGTATACCCGTAAACTACCGAAAATACATCGTCTCTTAAAAGTTTCGCATCTTTAATTTTTGAGTGGCGAGGGGGGGGGGGGGAGGAACAATTATCAATATATTTAATGTTTCTTATTTTAAAATGAATTGGAGTCTTTCATTTCAAAATTCGAATATATATATATATTTCAAATTTGCCTGGTTAATGAAAATCGATTGGAGCCATCAGTTTAAAATCTGAGCTGAGAATTATATTTCAAATTTGCCTCGTTAATTAATATATATTTAATGTTTCTTAATTTAAAATCTATTGGTGTTTTTTCATTTTCATTCGAGTTCAAATGAATACAATATTATCTCGACACAAAGTCTAAATCAAAAATATATAGTTTTAGTAAAAGAAATCAAGATATAAATATTAATGTGACATTGGTCTAGTGGTTAGAGCTGATGCCCATAGTTCAAGAGTTCGTCGGTTCGATTCTAGGCAAGAGGGTAATTTTTTTAGAGAAATTTCTTTAAGCGTTGTTACAAATTAATCTAGATAAATATTATATAGTATGGTGAAAAATTAATAGTTGGAATTTAGTGAAGTGTGTTTTTAGAATTTGTCACAGAGCACTTGAAAACTTCTTTTTGACTTGAATTAAATTGATTCACTTTATAAGTTAAAGTAAAATAATTAAATACTTTTTGATTTAGTAAAATACTTGTTAATATACACAGATGTGAATGCTAAATAAAGAGGTAGAATGTACCCGAAGTTCTTAAAAGTGTCACCTATGGCGCTGCCTCTGTTGCGCACGGAGCAAATAATAATAATATTTCTAATCAACTATCTGTGAGGTTTAAAAAAAACCCATTAATTAATGAAATAAAATTGAAAAAATGTAGGTATTTATTATTTATTTTCTTAGAAAATCATAAGATGGTGTCATCTATTAAGTCCGATGGAATATTTTTAATTATATGTCAGATGGGTTGTTTTCACCCCCTCGGGAATCGAACCATAGTGCCAGTAACAGTTCTAAGAAAATTTGGGTCTATTACCATCGGCAAATTAATATCTTTCATATTAAATTAGGAAAAGTCATTCCACTGCCCTTCGAATTTTGAATTTCTTCAAAATTCGAAACACTCAACGACCTTTATTTAAATTATATGCCATGGCTATATGTTTGTATCGGCCTGCTTTGCTTTGGCCACGAGCCTTTAGACTCTGCCGCTAGATGACACAGTCTGATCATCGCAACTAGCAATCACGCAGGGCACGAACATCGTCCTGCCAGGATACAGGAAATTCCGCACGTGCGATCCAATGTGCGATCCAATCAGAAGAAGTGGGCGGGCCACTTAAGCCGCCAGATTCGAACATGAACCTGCTTTATCGAAACTAACTTCTATTTTATAAATATTAGCCTTAATTATACCTATATATATATATATATATATATATAGATAGATAGATAGATTTAGATAAAAGCAACAATTATTTTTTAAACCTTAAAAGATATCTATATTCATTGAAAAAAAATCAATTTTCAAGTTTCAATTTTCCATAGATTTAAATTTAATTTATATTTCATTTATTTCTTTATTTTTCTAAAGCTTTTTTTAATATGTATTTTATAATGACAGTAATTCCAAAAATTATTGAGTTCTTTATTCATCTTTTCAAAAAACGCAAGATATTTGAATTTGGTTTGACAGTTTTTCAAATTAACGGTTCTCAAACAGATGTCTTTAAACAGTTTATCATAAAACATACTGTAATATTGTACCAAAATATATATTGATTTAGTAACATATTTAATATAAGGTAAGCTTAAAATTATATTATTTCAAACATTTAAATACTGTCCACCTAAAATAAAATTATGATTTATTATTATTTTTTAGGCTTACAAAATTAAAAAGTTTTTTCTGAGAAAAAATATTAATATTTTCCTATCATGGATGCTAAAATTATTTGTGAATTATGCATTAAGACATTTGGCAGGCAATCTGAAAAGAATAGACATTTGAGAGATATTCATAAAGTTGTCGATATAAATAAATCTAAAAAAAATCATATTTTATGTCCATTGTGTCCTAAAGAAAAAAAAGAACCTCTTGGATATCATCATGTTTTAATTAAACATTTGACGCAAACACATTCTCAAAATATTAAACAATCTAATTTTGAATTTAAAAGTTTAGAAGAGTTTGGAAGTTTGGAGACACCTAGAAAATAGAGACGTTGATTATGCATCTAGTCATAGAACATCAGATACTAGTGGTATAGATCGTAGATATTACGATTGTAATCGAAGTGATATTAGAGGTATGCTCTTTGCTCTTATCATATGTGAAGTACCTAAACATATATTCATTTATTAATTTCACAATTCTAATTTAGGATTTATCAGTAAAAGTCAAAAAATTAATTCAAAATGTGGAGGGAGCTTTAGAATTTCAGGAGTATGTCCTACAAGAATCAATGTAAAAATCGAAAGAAATGGTAAGTGTTTATACCTACCTACTATTTATAATTATTATTATATATATAATATTATCTTGTATGTATATTAGGCTTGGTTTCTGTGAAATATTTTGAAACACATATCGGACATGTTGATGAATTAAGAACTAAAAGATTATCAAAAGCAGAACAAAAGATTATCGCCAAAAAATTAACTGCAGGAGTTTCCAAGGAGAGAATTATACAGGATGCAAGGAGAATCCAAAACAACAAATTGGAAGGGCTGTTTAAGGGCCGGTTGCATGACGCAAAGTAAATGCTAACCAAGGTAGATGGTAAATGGAGGGGCTGGGATGGCCAATCAGATGACAGGAACTTTCAGTGCCAGTCATCTGATTGGCCATTCCAGCCACTCCATTTACCATCTACCTTGGTTAGCATTTACTCTGCGTCATGCAACCGGCCCTAATTATGTCAATTCTTTGAATGGAAGTTCATTTGAAAGATGTATGAAGGTTTTCACAAAATTTAAAAATGATGAAGAAAGTCGAAATATTTGTAAAAAGAGAAAAACTGAAAAACAGATGTACTATCCAAATAAAAAAAAAATAAGACAGGTTAGTTTGCATAAATAATAATTACTTTAATCCCCTTTTTCTTCAATTCAAGTACTAGTGAGCAAGATGAATTTAAATGCCTATTGACGAATATTGTTTTTTTATTTTTCAGAATGATAATGTTGATTTAGCTCTGTCTGGCAATTTATTATGCATTAATTTTTATATTTCCATCCTTGTTAAGGTTTTACCCTGGTTTTCCTCAACAGCTTAAGGCGAATGCCGGGATGGCTATTTCACTTTTCCCAGGAAGAGCTTTTTGCTATTTTTTAAAATGTTTGAATGAATGTTTTTCGCCTTTGTAATTGATAATCTACAAATATTATTTTAATTAAATTTGTTTTGTTTTTAATTCAATAGAATGTACATATATGACCCAGGGATCCATTTCCTTGCAGGTCTAGGTAAAATAAATAAATAAAATATATAAAATTATATTTTCTTACATTTCCTTGTCTCCTTTAATTAAGATCAATATCAAATCAGACTGAATAAATTCTATATAAAATTAACAAAACAAAATTTTTTCATTAAATTTATCTTTTGAAACTATGTATTTTTTCTTAAACAATAAAAAAATTGAAAGGAACAGATAAATTAAGATCATTATCAGATCAGACTAAATAAATTTCATATAAAATTAATACTTAAAAAAAAATTTTTAATAAAATTGTTTATCATTTGAACTATTTTTTTCTTAATTTTAAAAATATTGAAAGCAACAGATAATAAATTTTATTTGGACGATATTTTATATGTTAATATTTGCAAAATAGGTATAGGGGTATAGCAGTGGGGCGCAACCAGGATTTTAATAAGACTAGCACGGGAAAAATATATTTACTTGCATTCTTAAAAATAAGCAACAGTCTCACTTATGATAATTCTTTTGTTTTTTGTCTTAATTTTTAGTGAAAATATTTATTAAAATTTACCAACTATTTTTCTCATTTTCATTTGTTAATTTTTTCATTTTTACTTTTATTATTTTCTTTGTCCTGGGGGGCTTCAGCCTCCCCCCCCCCCCCATCCCCGTGGTTGTGCCACTGAGGTATAGGCTAATATTTATAAAATAGAAGTTAGTTTCGATAAAGCAGGTTCATGTTCGAATCTGGCGGCTTAACTGGCCCGCCCACTTCTTCTGATTGGATCGCACGTGCGGAATTTCGAATTTCCCGTATCCTCGTCCTGCCAGCATGCATTCACCCACTAACTGGTGCGAGCAACCATTGTTAGGTCCCCACCAACTAGGCGGGATCAACGCGGAGAACAAGGGCGCCAATCGGCACCAACAACCAGGCGGGTAGCGCTCAGCATTCACGCAGGGCACGAACATCGCCCTGCGAGCATTCACTGGTGCGAGCAACCATTGATAGGTCCCCACCAACTAGGCGGGATCAACGCGGAGAACAACGGCGCCAACCGGCACCAACAACCACCGCACAACCGACCTAACAATGGGCTCACCTCCAGCATCCACCAGGGCACGAACATCGCCCTGCGAGCATTCACCACACACGTGGGTTGCTCAATTCTTTTAGCTTTCCCCTTCCAACCACCTTCACTCCGTAGGGGCTATTTGCTTGAACCCAGACAAAGGTTAATCCCAAGTCTGGGGACAGTATGAACTTCGCCCCTTCCAACTTCATTGTTAGGTCCCCACCAACTAGGCGGGCAGCGCGGACACGCAACACGCAACAACGCAACAACCCTAACATGTTTAAATTTAGAATCACGTATATCGCGAAATTTTACAAATTAAGATAACAATCTTTGAGTAAAATATTTAATGCGTTTACATGTGTCAGAGAGGTTCGCATCCCGCAGGTGAGCCAGATTGATCGGATTCGATGGCACTCGGGTTCGATTCCCGAGGGGGTGAAAAACAACATATAATTAAAAATATTCCATTCCATCGGATTTAATTGATGACACCATCTTATGATATTTTAAGAAAATTTGAATCTATTACCATCGGCATATTATTTATTTATTATTTTTTTATTTATTTGTATTTTTATCTAATAAAAATCCATTTTAATAAAATTTCTCCCTAGCCAGATGAGAAAAATGAAATGAAAATAAATTAAATAGATTCTCATCTAAATGAAATGCAATTCTCTCTATTGCACACGACCAGTGCTTTTCCTACTCCTTTCTCACTCTCTACTCACACTCCATATCTTTAAAAAAAAAAACGAATTTATTTTCGCGCCGTTTTTTTTCGAGTTTTTTTTTCAGCAAATGAATAATGACCAGAGAGATAGATAAGCAGCAGCAGCAGCTATCGTTTTCTTATTTTTCATTGGTTGAACTTTTAACCAAAGAGAAAACAAATGGAATAGATCTGAAATGAAATCTCTAAAGCCTAGAGAGTGGTGGGGGGGGGGGGGGTTGTTTTTCTCTAAAATAAGAGATTACTACTTTTGATGAGGCTTTTTATTTATTAGAGTGCATTTAAAATATTAAAATAAATCATCGAGATTCTGAGATTGAAAGATTTTTCATTAACGTTTTGAAATTAAAGTTGGAATTTTAAAAAGAGAAAAATTTAAAGAAAACAATATAAATTCGTTATATCTTATATTATTAAACCAGCTGCGAGGTCCGCCTTTGGCGGGCATCTTACTGTAGCCAAGGGCCTACACCCCCTGGACTCCATAGTGGCTTTTAAAATAATAATTTAAATTTTCTTATTTAAATAAATGCTATTGGCATGAACTATTAGTGGCTTTTAAAATTAAAAAAAATCACGTCGCCGTCGTCGCGAAAGACAATTATTATATATATAATAGCCCAGATTAATTTGCAGCAACGCCAACGCAATGCTGCCGACAGGGAGCGCTGATGCCGTCGGTATATTTGCGGCAAATTTGAAATTTAATTGTAATTTGAACTCGAATTTTGAAATGAAAGACTCCAATTGATTTTAAATTAAGAAACATTAAATATATTGATAATTATTCCTCTCCCCCCCCCTCACCAATCAACCTTAACAAACTATACCTATAACCGAGCGTACCCGCCAAATGTACTCAGTAAGATCCGTCGAGTTCGATTCATAAAATGTACCTATATGTTTGGCACCGACTTCAAAACGTGATTTCATGTAACAATTTCATTGTTTAGTAGTAACTAAATAAATAAAATAATTATTTTATACCTTTTAGTGCATTTTATTTTATTTTTGAGTTCTTATTATTTTATTTGTTTCATTAAATTTTTTTGAAGTCGGTTTTATTTTGTTCTAGTAAACTGTTCTATATTATAAACTAATTTTAAATTTTTAAAAAGGTTATCTTCGTTGAAAAAACAGTTTTTTGTTAATACTGTAAATTTTTAAATAAACTGCTAAACTTTATCCAAATTCATTTGAAATATTAATATGTTCTTGAGTAAAGTACTTTAAAATATAATTTTACTAAAAACTTTATTTAACCTTTTTTGTGGTCCCCAAGGTACTTAATTAGGATATTAAATTTCATCAAAATTGGTTAAGTTATTTTCAAGATATTTAGAAAAAACAAAAAGTACTGAAATAAAGTACTAATGTTTGTGGACCGATATGTACCAAAAACTAATCAGCGCTTTATTTTGTTAAACTAATGGTAGGTTTTCAATTTAATTTAAATCAACGCAAAGGTGTGGAAAAAATCGTGGACGAAAAAAACGATAACACACACACATCCATCCATCCATCCATCCCCACGCACTTCCAAAAAAAATGGCACTTTTTGGCCTCTCGACGAGATCCCAGGTAATTTTTGGCAAAACCGTTCACGTGCTAAAATTCAATCTCCATTGAATACTTCAATTTGTGACTTTAATTGAGTCTATGGGTTCCGTAGTCTTTACCTGAGGGACCCTTTGAAGTCGCGCTTGCCGCGAGAGCGATTCCAATACTTTCTCCCATCCTTCGCATTGGATAAAGTAAAAAATGCATCTGACCGGTTTTTGCCTCAAAACCTACAATTTGATTTGTAAGAATAAATTGTAAAATAAATAAAGTTGCTCGAGTGTACTTTGAAGACTTTGATTTGTTGTTTGGGCGAAGTGGACTTGAATTTAGATTTTTTCTAGTTTCCCTTGAAAGTGAAAGGAATAACGAGAGGGGTAGATAGGGGGGGAGGGTGATTTTCTCTACTGGGTCTATTAGTATTAGTTGGTTCTCGGATATCATGGGAGCTGAAGGGCTGTCCGGGACTTCCCGCGCCCTGCGCCCTGTGCACCCAACGTCTAATGAACCAGGTCGGCTGAGAACCCTTTTGTCCTGGCCAGGAAACGCCGTCTTTGATCGAGGAACCAACGTCTTCAGAATCACATTGCTACAACAGCCAGCCAGGAGGGTTCCTCTCCTTGTAACGCGACTACTTTGGGAACGTCTTGGTGCACGTGGGTGGACAAAGGCCTCGCAACATTAGCCCTTCACAAAGGGGGAAAAAGAGAAAGACAACCCCCCCGGATTTGAACTACTTCTTTTTTTATTTCACCTCTAATCTCAGGATATCCCTTTACAATTAAATCAGACTCAAAGAAATAGAAAAGAACCGAGGGCAAAAAGATTACCTATATACTTGCGTTATCGAATTACCTACCAAGTCCATTTATCCATAGGAACTTACATTCTTCACTTATTAGTTAATTATTGCAAAGTTTTCCTTAACATTCTGATCATTTTACTTTACCATACAGGGTTTGATCATATTGTAATCGTTCATGGAAAAAGGATTCCGCGACATTTCAGCTCCCGACAAAACATCCTCCGACAAAATATGCTTCAGACAAAATATCTCATGACAAAATAACACTTCCCTCGTGAATCTTATGAGTAATGCAAATCGACTCCGGTTCGGTTAATATATGATATTAACCGAACCTCCGAAAGTTTAGTCCGGGCGGGGTGTGTTTCGGGCTCCTATTTTTTCCTAATCAAACACGACAGACAGCAGCACTTTCAAACGGTGCAATTAGCCGCCAAAATATGAAAGTCTCTGTTTATATTATTCAAAACTATGATTATAAGCTTCTCACTTAATCTCTTTTGTATTCTACCCTTATACTGGGGAATATTTTGTCAGAAGATATTATGTCGGGGGATAGTTTTGTCTGAAGGATATTTTGTTGGGGGATGTTTTGTCGGGGATATTTTGTCGGGGGCTGAAATGTCGCGGTACCTGGAAAAAGTGTTTTTTTTTTTGCTTCGATTAAAAACAAAAATCGAACATAAAATAGTTTCATAATTAAAAGGATATATTTTTAATTGATAATGGACACAAAAATTAAGAGGGGGGATGTTCTTTCGTAAATAATTATAAATTATACTAGATGAAGGAGTGAAAATAGTTAAAGATGGAATCACTGGTTCAATAAAACATTTTAATGATGCGCTTCGGCCTGAATTTATTTGGCCATCTCGTCAATTAGGAGTTATACATAATAAATATAATATATGTGATCGAAATAGCCTTGTCAAAAATAAAAATTTTTTTAGCTTCATGCGAATTTATAACGTGCCTGGACCCAAAAGTTTCAGAATAAATTCGCATGAAGCTAAAAGAAATTTTTATTTTTGACAAGGCTTGGTTCGATCACATATGTGTACCGCATTTTGTGTATAACTCCTAATTGACTGAAGATGGCCAAATAAAATTCAGGCCGAAACGTCTCATTAAAGGTGTTTTATTGAACCCAGTGATTCCATCTTTTGGCTGATACCTCCTCCTTCATCTAGTACAGTTTCATCACAGCCACGAACTCTTACAATAATTATAAATTATTTTAATTCAATATTAAATATAAGAGAGGACCCAGGTGTATGGTAAAGTCGTGTGGATGCCCGTATGGAAGTAAATGGATTTTCGAAATATGTTTTTTATATATTTTTTGAAAATATAAATAAATATATTAAAAATATAAAATTTTTGTGTTAAATTTATATAAAGTTTATACTAGAGCGACATAAAAATAATTATATTTTAAGAATATATAGAAAACATAAACTTTATATAAATTTAACACAAAAATTTTATATTTTTAATATATTTTCAAAAAATATATAAACAACATATTTCGAAAATCTATTTATTTCCATACGGGTGGACATAACAGTTTATTTGATGTAACTTTTAATATTCAATATATTATGATAAATAAATTATGAAGTACATAGGTACCTACCTATGTTAGTTAGAATGAAGAACATGTTTGTTTATTTTCTATATAACTAATAATAAAGTACCTGCCTGTATAGAAAAATAAAAAGATTTTCGAAATATGTTTTTTTATATATTTTTTGAATATATTAAAAATATAAAATTTTGTGTTAAATATATATAAAGTTTATGTTTTCTATATACTCACGAGGGGGTGGGGGTTATTAGGGGGCAAGGGGGGGGGATGTAACTTATGTACTAGGGAAATTGGGCTTTATATTGTTACGTTAATCTTAGTTTAATCTGCTTCGCTATTTGTTGATGGGGTGGGTGTGTCCCTCAGTGTCTGATCCAAGTGGCACGTCCCTAAAATGGAGAATGAAATTTGAGGTGATGAGTGAAGGATGTAGGGAAATGGGCTTCCTGGTACTAATACTATAAATAATGTTATACAGACCAGCGGTTATGAGACAATGAGATGGTTTTATTGATTGATTGTACAATGCACTCTGTATCTGTATTGCAAGCGAAGTCCTGGAGAGGAGCCTCCGGTGTGTGTGTGCTCGTTGTATACTCCTTGTAACAGATGATTCAGCGCGTAGGTGTGTATGGCACTCCGCTGTGTGTGTAGATATATATATATGTGTATATATAAGACAGTAGAGCTCTCCTATTCACTCCTGGCCTCGCGTGTATATTCAATTATAAGGCAGAAGTATATGTACAAATAAGGAGAAGTCTGTGTTCTCGCTTCTACTCACTCTTGAAGTCATCCACTGCGGAACTTGAATATAAGTATATGTGTAGGTGTATTCAGAGCCACTTCGATAGCAGTAGATGCTCACTCGATTCGCCTCTCTCATGTCAATACTGCGGAACTTGAATATAAAGTATATGTGTAGGTGTATTCAGAGCCACTTCGATAGCAGTAGATGCTCACTCATTCGCCTCTCTCATGTCAATACTGCGGAACTTGAATATAAAGTATATGTGTAGGTGTATTCAGAGCCACTTCGATAGCAGTAGATGCTCACTCATTCGCCTCTCTCATGTCAAAACTGCGGAACTTGAATATAAAGTATATGTGTAGGTGTATTCAGAGCCACATTGATAGCAGTGTATATGCTCACTCATTCGCCTCTCTCATGTCAGCAACTGCGGAACTTGAATATAAAAGTATTTGTGTATATGTATTCTGAGCACTTCGATGGCAGTAGATGCTCACTCGATAGCCTCACTCATGTCAATACTCTCTCTGTTGTTAATCACTGGTCATTTGCTATGTTTTCCCAGAACTCATAAGTTTCCCTTGTTCGATGATTAATCGATTGCCTTAATTAGATCTTTAATTATGAATAAAAATAAGAAGTTAATGAATTATTAAAATAAATTATGGTTCAACTCCAGGACCATTGCATACTCTTAAAATATAATTATCTTTATGTCGCTCTAGTATAAATTTTATATAAATCTAACACAAAAATTTTATATTTTTAATATATTTTCAAAAAATATATAAAAAAACATATTTCAAAAATCAATTTATTACCATACGGGTGGAGGCACCGAGCGATGCTCGGTAATTTTTTACTTCAATTAAAAGCTTTATTTTAATATTATTTTTAATTTAAAATTCTGATAAAAATCACCCCGGAATCCCACCCGAATACCAGCCCCGCTACGCCCCTGGACTCCCGCCCCATACCACACCCCCGCCACGCCCTCTGGACAACAACCCTCGTACCGACCCCGCGCACCGTGCCCCCGCTATGCCCCCTGGGCCCCGAACGCGCCTCTCCACCAACCCTGCACCACCCACCCCCACCCACAGTTTTTGCATTTCTAATTTTCAAGTGGCTCACAGATTATCTATATATAGGTATATAAATAAATTCCGTATAATTTTTTTTTTAATTAAATAACAATTTATCGAGTTTTATAATAATCAATTAAATTGGCAAATTCTAATATATTGTAACGTCCGCGTCCAGGGGGTCGTGATAGGTAGCGCGAGGCTCTTTGGGCCTGGGGAATCCCAGTTGTTGAATTTGGAGCCGCGCTTGAAGCTCATTCCGTTCGCATACGAAGATTTAAATTGTGCCAGCTGTGAAGTGTTCAGTATAATCTTAAGTGTTTTTATTTTGTACTTATAATTCCGTTTCTATTTATTATTGTTTCTGTTATTTCTTTGTTAATTCTTTGTTATTTTTTTGTTCTATTGTTCTATTAAATTTGTTGTAAAATCAATTGTAAATTAGTTTCCTTTCACCTTTACCGGAAACGCTACAATATAATCATATTAATTATTAACTCTTTGTGGGATTTAATACTCGAATTTACAATCAATTAATTTTTTTTATATAAATTTTATTAAACCAATTATTTTACAATGAATTTATGCATACATTGTTTTTGAGCTTCGATTCCGGAGATTACTTCTCCACCATCGAGTGTCCTTGATCATCTTTTTAGTCCTTGTTTTTAATAAGAGGAAAAAACTAATTAAAGAAAAAACCTCTTTTCCGATAATTATTCCAATTCCAATTCAATCTATTCTTCCCATCAATTAATTTTTTTTTTATAAATTTTATTAAACCAATTATTTTACATTAATTAATGTATACATTGTATTTTTGCTTCGATTCCGAGATTACTTCTCCACCATCGAGTGTCCTTATTCATCTTTAGTCCTTGTTTTTAATAAGATGAAAAATCTAATTAGATAAAAAAACCTCTTTTCCGATAATTATTTCAATTCCATTATTCCCCAATCAAGTCGATTGGTTTTAATCCATCATCATCCGCATCAATTAAATTGTTTAATTTTAATATATATATTAATATTTGCTATAACCTATTAGTGGGTTTTAAAATTAAAAAACAATTAATAAATAAAAGATAATTGAAAAAAATGTAAACAAACTTTTTGATTGATATTTTCATCTATAAATAATTACTTTAATTAAGAAAAAGATCAATTAAGATTAAATTTGTCGAGGTCCAGACCTAGCCAGATCTAGCCAGATCTTTTTCTCATCCTCAAAACTTGTTTCGGTAGAGCCGTTTTCAAAATAGAATATACAATTTTTGCTCGTTTAATAAGAGTAGATAGATATTATTTATTTGCTAGAGCCTCCACAGCAAAAATGTCCGTTTCATGCCACCTCTCTTCCTATATCAAGTTTAATGACCTACGAGATGAATTTTTGTTTGTGATGGTGAATACCTAAATATAATCCCTGGAGAATAAATTCCAATTAAATTGTCTCCAAGAGAGAATAAAAAACAAACAAACAAACAAACATAGAGAGAACAAAATAATGGTTTCATTCAGGAAATCATGAAAAAATGCGCTTGTGATGAATTATTTATAACAATTATGAATAAATAATGTCAAGGAAATATTTTAATGTGTGAGAGAGACAACGCAACAACGCAACAACGGCACGAACATCATCACAAGTTGATGATAATTCAAAAAAGAAAAAAAATCTCGTGCATTTGTAATATCTTATAAGGCAGGCTGCCAAAGGGTGAGGGGGCGGGGGGAGGTCTACGCCTCTATAGATTTGAACCGTGAACCGGTTCACAGTTACAGATCGGCATTAATTTCATATATCACGTTTAGAGGAGCTGATATTATCTGAAGAGAGTTTAATGGGAAACATCCAAACATCGCCATTTTGGAATTTCTACCTCTAATGAAAATTGTTTAATGGAGAAAATTAATGGCTTAAATAACGAATCCCTCCCCCGCACCACACATAAATAAATCCCTCCCCCTCTTTCATAAATGGTCAGGAGAGAATTTACTAAAATGATTAAATCATTATTTTATAATCTAAAGAATTTCCTAAACTTTTAATAAATTCACGTTATCAGAGATAAAATCCAGCATTTGATGT
This sequence comes from Forficula auricularia, assembly GCA_024734495.1. Classification (NCBI taxonomy): domain Eukaryota; kingdom Metazoa; phylum Arthropoda; class Insecta; order Dermaptera; family Forficulidae; genus Forficula; species Forficula auricularia. The sequence continues at coordinate 8,908,941 of JALMQS010000150.1, read as the reverse complement.
TGATAAAAACGCAATGGTTTTTTCCAATTTTTTTAATCAGTCATTTTTTAGATATTTCAAAAAAAAAAACAACACTTTTTTATGCACGATTACAATACTTGACCATCATACCCTGTATGGGAAAGTAAAAATTGGTGCCGCTCACTGCAGCTGGGAATATTAATTTAATATTAAGAAAAATAAAAAATTAATCATCGATAAGAAAGTGGACTGTATGTAGTTTTTTAATGGAATTTAATATAAATTTTTGGTTTATAAAATATTAATTTTTAAAATTGAATACAAGTGATTTTATGTTAGGATTAAATTAAAACTATATATATAAAAATAAAGAAGTTAAAGTTTCAGCTAATTGCAAAATCTATAATTGCACAAAATATAAGTAAATTATATATATAAATAAATTATATATATAAAAAAAGTAATTTTAAAAGTTAAGCCAATTGCAAATAATATAATCAAAGTAATAATATAAATTAATTCAATTTAAGATGAAGAAAATGTTCGTATACTCCGTTTAATTTTAGTAAAGTTAAAGTTTAGTTAATCAATAAAACAAATTGCATTTTTTAGCACAAAAAAATTGCTAAACATATAATATATAGCCAGATGATCGCAGCGGGCAACACAATTTAATCTATTCTCTATTTGGTTGTAAATCAAATAAACAAATAGAAAAAAAACTATAGATCAATCTAAATTGATGAAAAAACAAATAAAAATATGCCTGCGATCTATCTGCTATTATCATGAATTTTGGGCACTCAACAATTCATATTCAACGCTCTCTGCGTAGGTTCAAAAACAAATGTTGCTTATCGGTTTATCACAATAATTAATTAGTCATCTGGTTGGTTGTCTTTTTCTGATTGGGAGTGCTGATTGGGAAAGAAAACAAAATAAACAGATTAATAAACTCAATTAATTAAGGTAAAGCAAATATAGAAACATAATCCAGAGATGAAGAAAAAAACCTTTTACCTGATTGGGAGAGAAAACAAGATGCGATTACATTCTAAAATTCATCAATTTTCCGGTAATCGAGGACTATTTTTTAAGGCAGACAGAAATAGATAAGAATTATGAAATAATAATTGGTTGATATAATAATAATTTTACTCACGCTATCAAATGAGTTAAGACCATTCTTAACGACATCAGAATAAAAAATGAGTTTAAGATAAATTTCGTGTTAAGGTTAGAAAAAAAGCAATGAAAACAGAAAGAAGATAGCAATTAGTGCCTCAAAATATCGATACATACAGCCCTATCTATTTTCCCATTTGACACGGCGGTAATTTTGAAAACAATTATTTCGCGAGGTTTATTTGCCAGCACCAAAAATACTATCTATTATAATAGTCTATGATTTATTGAACTGCAAAAATTCGCAGGCCGAATCATGAAAATTGATTCAAATTTACCAGGTTCAATTAATTTAATTAATTACAAAAAAAAAATATGGAACTAAGTTCGAGAAAAATAAAATGTTTATACAAATCAAAAGTCACTAGACTAGTCTAGAACAGGGGTTCCCAACCTTTTTGGACCTGCGTACCACTTGACTTTTTGAGAAATTTTGGAGTACCACCAGGCCTATATACTATATAAGTTAAGTGGATATTGATGAGGCAGTCCAAAAAAAGAAGAAGATAATTTACACTATCTTTTTATTCATAAAACCGACGTTTCGGAGGATATTCCCTCCTTCTTCAGGGTTTTGAAAAGTCAGTGAAGGAAATCCAATGCGGCATTCCCCTCTGTCTCCTCTTTCAGTGGCAGTAACAATAATATCTTGTATTTCATTCTCAGCAGAATTATAATGTAATAATGATTTGGAAAAAAGGAGGAGGGAATATCCTCCGAAACGTCGGTTTTATGAATAAAAAGATAGTGTAAATTATCTTCTTCTTTTTTGGACTGCCTCATCAATATCCACTTAATTCACTTATCAGTCCGTCTCCAAAAATTACTCCAATCTTATACTATATAAGATTTGTCAAGATTAATTTGCAACAACGCTTAGCTTCCTTTTTCCGCCACTAGATGTCCCGGCGATCAATTTCAAACAAGATCGAATATGGCCCGGTCAAATTAAAAACTTTATATCGAAATTGAAATCACAGATACATGAAATATACTCTAATCAAAAGAGAGTAAATTTTTCTGATTAATCGTTTGGTTAATCATATCCATAATTTAATTAGTTTTATATTAAATAAGACGTACACGTTTCGTCATTTTATTTGTGACTTTCTCAGCAACTTAATTCTCAAATCAATTTCCGATAATTATGTGAAATATTCTATCTAAAAAAATTGGAAAAGAAGAAAAAAGAATGTTTCTCATAATGATATTGGACAATTGAGTTGAGAAATAAGTCGCTGAGAAAGTCAAAAAATAAAATGACGAAACATACGTCTTATACTATATATATTTGTAACAATGCGCTTAGAGAAATTTCTTAAAAAAATTACCCTCTTGGCTAGAAATCGAACCGACGAACTCTTGGACTAAGGGCATGAGCTCTAGCCATTAGACCAATGTAACATTAATATTTATACTTTGATTTTTGTTATTAAAACTAGATATTTTTGATTATTATTAGTTTTTAACCGACTTCAAAAAAGGAGGAGGTTCTCTATTCGACTGAATTTTTTTTTTTTTTTTTTTTGTGCCTATGTTACCTCATATCTCCGCCAATTGTCAACCGATTTTGAAAATTTTTTTTTGCATTGGGTCCAGTCTAGCTTCCGATTGGTCCCATTTTTTTTTTCGTTTTTTTTTCATAGGTATTAGACCTTTTTTATTAGGTTTGTTTAGACCTAACCTCTTTGTTTATGATTTCAATGGTTCTTTTTTTATCCGAAAGGGGGTGTCTTAGGGATGGTGTCATATTAATTTGGTCAAGTTCTGATGATATGATCACTATTAATAACATCACTAAAAAGAGAAAAATAAAAATAATTTTAAGAAAAAAATGGTTGCCTGTAAAGTCGGTATACGGGCGAAAGTTTTACGTGACAACGACTTTGAGTGGTAAAATAATTTTAATGTGAATATTCATTCGTATAGTAGGAAGAAGGATGAAATAATAGTAACAATTTAAAACATTAATTTATACAAAGAATCTCGCACTGAATTTCATATTAACAAAATTTTATTTTTACCTTTACACATACATACGTATTTATATATACAAATATACATACAATAACTTGCACTACATTTGCGTACAATGAAGCTTAGCGTTTACCACAGCTTAACTTGTTCCTATCTGAGTGATTTCGTTGAGGATAGGGCGATGATACGGAGAAATATGAACATGAAAGGAAGTGCGTGCGTGCCTTTCACTTTTTATGTCTGTCTCTCTCGC
>JALMQS010000150.1:8732780-8905548 GCA_024734495.1 Forficula auricularia | reverse complement strand
AGAGTTTTATCAAAAAAGTAGTCCAAGTAAACGTTCAAGTCAATAAAATTTCTTAGAGAATGAGACAGGAATCAAGTTTCTAGGATGAGTGGTTAACTTGGCACCTTTTTCACATTTATGTTTTTGGTCAGATATCATTAATTTTTGAAAAGTTTTATCAGTTTATACCTATATCTCATAGCAGTTAAATTTCACCTTTTAAGCTATTGCATAGCTTTTATCGCGGGCTTTGAGCGAGGCGACCTAATCGAGAAATTCCGTAACGAAAATAACCTAACAATCCCCTCCAAGCGGCCAGCCGAAAGCCAGCGGAGTCGCCCGACTCTCGGCGGAGAGGCGGCTCGAGCGGGGGAGATGTCCCCTCCCCGCCGCCGCCCACCACTCCTTCACGAGACTCGAGCGACTCGACTGACAGCCGACCTGCGGATTTAAGAGGTGGGGAGGGGCTTTCAAAGGATCTCATTATGGAGGGGATTTTGAAATTAAAGGTGGGGGTTTCTTTTACAAAATTATAATTTATTAATTATCTTATTTTACAATACATTTAAATTATAAAATACAATTAAACTTTAATAGTAAATAATATAAATGAATAATAAATAATTTTCTGGAGACGAACAGTGGACAGCCGGTACATCTTTAAAAAGAAAAAAATATATTTTAAATTGCATTTTAAAGTAAAAAACGCGGAATATAGAATATTTTTTTTTATTAACATTTATTTTAAATTTTTTCAGACGGACATGAGACAACACCGTGGGATTATTATTATTATTTGTATTTCCCATGCATTATGCTATTCAAATAAATAGGATTTCGTTGCGCCAATCGCAACCGTGAGCTTATTGCATGTGTGATCATCGTTTTTACGATTTTTGCGCAGAAAAAATATCGCTAGGGCAGTGTGCGTCAACTCGATGGAACAGCCCTAGGGAGGCCCTTCGCTCTGGGAACAGCCATAAACAAATCTATTTTTTATTTACATAATTAATTTTTTCTCATTCTTGTGTAATCATCGAATCTGTGCAGATCATGTTCTGCTAATCAGAGTCCAGTCTCACATTTTATTCTCATATTTTTGCTTGCTGGTGTTCATTCTTCCCCATATCAATTGTAAATTGATAAAATATCAACTAGTGAGTTGATATTTATGTTAGAACACCACAACTGGACCTCTAATCTTCTGCTTCCTGGTAGCTGTACCATTTTCTCTCTCAGTATCGACTTCATTGGAAGGAAATACACATTCGTTTTATTTTTGGTACAGATTGGCCTGGAAGAAATTCTCACATTCAACGGATTCGGCAAAACTTTTCAACAAACTGATAAGTGAACCTATTTGATCTTATACTCTTTCATACACTTTTTTACAATTCCTTCTAACTGAAAAACTCTCTCACTTCTTATTGAATACAATCCATTTGTTTTTGAACAGTTCATCTCTTCTACGCAAATAATTTCTCAAATCCATTTACCTATTATATTCATTTTATAAATAAATATGGCCGCCTGGTTAATGGCTAATTAGTTCTTATTTAATTTTAATTAAACATTTTTAATCCTGTTACTACTAATAACTTTAATTGAAAAATTGTTAATTAGATTTAATTAATTAATTTTAAAATTCATTCGTTTATTTGTCTCAAATACTTTCTGTTTAATTAACTTATAATTTACCCTGTTAATAATAATAAAAATAAAGTGATAATTTCTAATCATAATTCATATTCACAATTCAATTGGACTTTGCAATTTTTTCTCAGATAATTTTCTTGTTATATTTTTTTATTTATTCTCGACTTTCAGAGGTAAGCAAGAACCTTCTAATTTAAATTCAATTTCATAATATGGTGATAATTTAATCACATTAAAACTAACATAAAAGTTTAAGTGCGCTGAGCAACTGAAAAACTTTTTTGGAGTCACTGTTATTATTTTAATCCTAACATATTTTTTTAATTTTGTTGAACTTTGAATTTTTCTAACTTTTTTCCACCCTGACTATCAGTTGGCTCAACCAGGATTAAACAAAAATAATTATTAAGCTATTGCATAGCTTTTATCGCGGGCTTTGAGCGCGGCGACCAGAATCAAGAAATTCCGTAACGAAAATAAACCTAACAAATTAATAGATTTATTCATGAAATTTGGTATTCTAGGCGTTCTAGTGGGCCTTATTAGGCATGCAAAATTTCAAGTGTCTAAGTCTAATAATAGTTTTTGAGTTATAGAGGAGGGTCCGAAAGTAGCTTGAAATGGTTCGTGTAAATATACACATGGCCGGTGCGTCGCCCGTTTTCCAAATTTGGCTCAGTGTGTCTAGATAGATGGCCATTTTAATTTATTTTAATTAAATTTAATATAGAGAATTGTAAGAAAGTCAGGTCAGATAAGGAAATGTCCTCGTTACCTATATTCAGTGACGGATCATAAGCAAGGCGCACTAGGCGCGCGCCTAGGGCCCCGTCGAATATAGTATAGTATAATTGATTATCATATTAATTTTGATCGTGATATAAAATTTCATTTCATTTTTATAAAAAATTTATCAATTGACTTATGAAATTCAATCATTGGTTGAAAGTATCGCTCCTTTTTGTTATGAGGTTTGTAAGACCTCAAGGAAGCTGTTAGTTACTTTATAAAAAATAGAATGTTTCGATAGGGGCTGCTGGTTCGATTATCTAGTTAATTAATGTTATGCATATATGATATCCTGTAAAGAAAAAGTGGAGGGGAGACAAGGTAGTTCTCGGCAAAAGCGTAGGAAATAAAAGATAAAACAATTTAACGTTGATATAAAATTTATTCAGATATTAATAAAGGGAAGGTTTTGATAGAAGTGGAGTTAGGTGGATTGATTAAGAAGGGGTGGTGTATTTGGGAAAAGTATGGATTATTGGAGGCTGGCTCGCCGTTCCAATTGTTCCCTTGCGAAAAAATGCACTGATTGTGCGTGTTTTAAGCGTCTATGCTCGACGCTACAATTCCGGGGCCATTTGCCTGGAAAAGTTAGTGTGTTTCTTGCCGCCTGAGTGGGCAAAGGAGCATATAAGTTTTGTTGTCCACCCAGCGAGCGGGTGTCAAAAAACATATTTTGCTAAGCGCGGTTTAGCGCTATTAAAGAAAACCTTGAGTGGTTTCTGGGCATGAGTTTGTATATGTTTTGTGCTTTGTCAATCGAGCGGACGGCAAAACATATACATTGAGGTAACCTTCAGTGGAAAAGAGAGAAAATAATTAAAGATATGAACACGTATAGGATATGAATTTTAGCTATCAGAAAGAACATTCTTACCTTCAGACTCGTACAAGCCTAGCGAATAGCACACAGAGTAAATCTAAGTGGATGTTTACCCTTTGGTGGTTGATAGTATAAGAATGGTTTGGCGCGATCGCCGGGGTCTCGAGAGAAAAAATGTTGGTGGGGAGGGTAGTTGCAGATGCCGACTATAGGGGTCTGAGTGCTTTAATAAAGTGACTGATTTGACCATGTGAAAAACTGTGGCAATTTTAAACAATCATTATTTTAATATTTCCTGTAACATTATATCTCAATAAAAACACTTGTGTAAAAAAAGGCCAAGTTCGATTAATAAAATCCGTTTGCCAAAAGTAGTGAGATCTAATGTGCTGCCAAGTTCAACATCATCAATTCATTAAATGAGTCGAGAATATATTAGTAACTTCAATTAAAACGAATATTTTTCATTTCACATGTCCCTCTATATTTTTTATTGATTTCAAATTTTTAGTTGAAATTATTTTCCTAAAACTTGGCTTTATAACTCGAAACGAAGACGACTCAATGGAAAAGTTGAATATTTCTCAAATATATCAAAAAGCAACACATTCCCTAACGTTGAAATTATTTAAAAAATTTTGATGACATTGCTAATATAAGGACGCCCTGAATGGAATTAACCAAATCCTAATAGAAGAAATCAAAATGAAAATAAACAAGAATAAAACCAAGGTCCTAGTATGTACAAAAAAAGAACAAACGAGACAGGAATGCATCAAAATTAACCAAGAGAAACCTAGAAGGAGTTAAGGAATTCCGCTACCTAGGAAGTAAAATAACATGGGATGGGAGGAGCGAAAACGAAATTAAATCAAGAATTGCCCAAGCAAAAATGGGGTGTAATTCAAAACAAAAACTACTCTATGCTCCTCCTCAATCAGCTTAGCAAACAGGAAGTTGCTATTGAAGACATATGTATGGACCATAGCCATGGTACGGGTGTGAAACCTGGACAATTGGAGAAGCGGAGAGAAAGAGATTGGAGGCTTTCGAAATGTGGTGCTACAGAAGAATGATGAATATCAAATGGATGGATAAAATTACAAATGAAGAAGTTCTTGGAAGAATCGGAGAAAGAAGAACCTTGTGGAAGAGTCTGAAGAAGAGAAGAGGTCAGATGATGGGGCACACACTGAGACATGGGGGACTGCTTAGGGATATCTTGGAGGGGGAGGTGGGAAAGAAAAGGGGAAGGGAAGACCCAGATTAGAATATTTCAACCAAATAATTGGGGATATGGGGGATGCCAGACATTTAGAGAGGTCAAACAGCTGGCGGGGGACAGAGTCGAGTGGAGACGGATTGTTGCATCAAACCAGTCTTAGGACTGTATACTCAATGATGATGATGATGATGCCAATATAGATGAATGCTTCAGGGGAGCGTTCTTTTTCTGCTTTAAAAAGATTAAAAAACGACGTTAGAAACAAAATTTCTGAAAATAGGTTAAATTATTTTTCTACTACATTTTGAAGACCAACTATTATATAGTTTGAATTGCGAGCTTATTATTGAGAAATTCGTTAAAGAATAATCTAGAAAAAAACACATAAGGTAAAAGCACCAGTAGTTGGCCATTTGCTTGAAAAGTGTAAAAAATAAGACTCCTAATGCTTATTCAACTTTCAAAAATATCGCTATATATAGCTCATGTCATCTATTATTTAAGTGTAGAAGATCTTGAACCTCAATGGATTGTTGGAGCAATAGTGGTCAAATGTTTGCCGGATTTGGCGTTGTGCTTCATTTTTGACTATTTTCTTAACCATTGTGCTAAGCAGGTTGCTCCATTTTAAGGAAGTTATACACTAAAATAACTAATTTAGGGTAAGTTTTAAATGATATTCATTCTTTTAAAGTGTCTTTTAAGCGATAAATAAAATGATTCCGACAAAATAATCATACTCTAATTTTTTAGCGGGGGTGGCCAACTACTCATTCAATATTATTCATTTAGCCAGTAGTTGGCCATGGCGGCCAGCTACTGGGTCAATCCTAAAAATTTATTTCAGCGTAGACTACTTCATCTGGAACTAATAGCTTCTATGTGGCTGTTAGTAACTTTAGCTGCAAATAATTTTCTTAATATTTTATTAAAACAACAAAAAAATAAAGCAATATCCAGAAAAAATAAATTATTGACTGTTTTCTTTATTTTAATAAATGAGAAAATTATTTGTTCACCTATGGAATTTCTCATTAGACGTCTTTTGATTGTTTAAACAAAAATTTTCTCATTTATTAAAGCAATATATGTTTATATTCAAACTTTTTGGATGGCCAACTACTCAATCTTTTGATTTCCTAGGTGGCCAGCTACTGGTGCAAAAAGGTACCTTAGAAAAAATTAATTCCTCTTTGTGTGGTTCATTATTCTAAAATGAAAGATCTTTCTCCTTAATTAAGAAGAACCATTTCATGGTTTTTTGCATTTATAACAGGCATCAATTTAAGATTTAAGCTTTGGCAAGAGAAAGATGGAGAAATTTGCCTTAAGTGGCCAACTACTGGTGCTTTTACTTTACCTATAATTATAATGTTAATAATTATTTTATTATAATATATAGTATTATAAATTGTTTAAACATAAAAATAAGATTAATAAATTACACGTTAATAATTAAAATTACGTTATTTATAATACCTATTAATTAATTTCCAAAGACATTTTTGTTATCCAAGGCCTAATTTTTATTTTGCGCCTAGGGCCTTATATTGTCTTAATCCGCCACTGCCTATATTGCATCTTCTTGGTATATCTGCTCCTCCTTCTTGAATCCTTATTATCTAAAAATAATCATTTGTGAAAAGTTCTATAAGATTAGTGGAAATTAATAAATGAATGGATAATTGATGAGGTTTCGAGAAATAAAAGTAAATATAATATTTAACATTTTATTAATTTTAATAAATTTATAGAGTATTTATTTGCTTATATAAGAAGAAAACAAATTCAATTTATGTTTAAAGTGACTTTTTTGGTTTATATAATAAGATTTGAAGGCCCCTAATAATTTAATTTTATTTATATATTATTATACATATCTATAAATAACAACAATACAATGTTTATTCATTTGTTATAAATTAATTAATAATCTAAATCAGTATTTAAATAATAATGAAGATATTTTATTTATTGATTTTGTTTATAATTTTTTATTTAGATCGCCCTATCTCATCTATAACAAATACTTTTAAAAAATGACTATGTGTGTGAAATATTGAAATATTTTAGTCTGTAGGTAATACAGCTAAATTATTTAATATATAGTTGCATTTTTTTAATGTTAAACTTATTGCTTTTTAATATACATTATACATATAAACTACATATTTTGGTGTTGCTTGTTTTTTTTTTTTGTTTTATTTAATAAAACAACCACGTGGTCACAAGTGGAAATACTTTAATAATAAGTGGAAGCATATTTGCGCTATTTTTTGTGTTGTATATGTTACTGTAAAAGCCCGAACTACGGTAAATCCTAAGATTTTCCGGTAAATCCTAAGATTTACCAACTCTTAATGGTAAAAGTCCGAACCGTTCTATAATCGTCGTTCATTTCGGACTTTTACCACTATTCACTTGGTAAATCTTAGGATTTACCTCAATGACACGGTAAATGTTGGGAAAAACATGACAATACGTGTTGGGCGTATGACCGCGCAGCCCCCTCTACTCGTTCCATCCCCCTCTACCGCCTACGCTCGCCTTAGTCAATCGTTCGACACGTTGGAACGCGCACCTTAATTCAATTCCTGTTTGTGTTTTCGATGTCTAAAAGTAATTTATAAACAAAAAACGAGTTTGATTTGTTTTATGTTTGCGTTTTTAGTGTCTGGAAGTAATTTATGAAAGAAAATGAGTGTAAAACATAGATTTTATGAATTAATGCACGAAATCGTGGCAAGGAAGAAGGATAATAACTTTTATCTTGATAATGAAAAATACGCTAAGTGTTTGGAGGAGGTTAAAACTGCAAAGAACGTAAAAAAGAAAGAAGCTGTTCATTACAGACGTATCAAGCGTTATGATATTTTGACCATAGGGGGCGAAGAAAAGTTAATTGCGCCAATGAAAGAAGAGAATGGAGAAATTAAGTATTACGTTTGTTATGACGACTTATTCAACATTCTCGATGAAACTCATGTTGCAGTTGGACACGGTGGAAGGACAAGGATGCTTAAGGAATGTAGCCGCAAGTATAAAAACATAACAGTTGAAGCTATCATGACATTTTTGAAGCTATGCGAACCTTGTCAAAAGAAACAAAAGACTTTGAAAAAAGGCATTGTCATCAAGCCTATACTTCATAATGAAATGAACTCACGGTGTCAAGTAGATCTCATAGACCTACAAACCAACCCTGACGGTAATAATAATAAATGTTTAAGAAGTATGCATTGTTTTATTTCCAAAACTAACATTTACCAACCGTCACTGGTAAAACCTAACATGTACTAAATTCTAATGGTAAAAGCCCGAAAAAATAGTTTCTTATTTAAATATTCGTACATTTACCGACTCGTGTTGGTAAACCCTAAGATTTACCAATATTCGGGCTTTTACAGAGAACATATAAAAATCTCAATAAGAAAACAATCATGTTTTTTTTTTATCTTATCTGTTAAGCGTATCTTTATGGCTTACTAGGGTGAGTTGTGATCAGGGCCTTTCGGTAAACGCTCCCGTAATGGGCCACCCCCTAAAAACGTTGAAAAATAAAGGGTCTTTTGTTACCAAGACCAGTGGAAGGGATAAGGATCATTGACTACTTCCTTCTAGGATACCTTAGCACTGGAATTCAGTTCATTCCTTTACTTTGTGTTTAAGGTAGTTGTATCGCGACAATACTAGCAAAAAGTTAATGCTAGAGTAGATAGAACAGACAATAAGGATTCATAGTTCATAAGCCCAAAACTTTTTGCTGTTTATGTACCAATTCTAGCCAATCCCGTGCTCGTTTGACAAATTTGGCACCATTGTAAGAGATTGGATATTTTTATATTAAAATGACAGATTAAATACATTTTAAATTTCTATAAAAATGGTTTTGTTATTTTTTAACAAATGTAATTAACGCCTACGTTACACCTTATTAAAATTATAATTTTGAAAAAATCATGCATCTTTCGCTGGTTAAATAAATGCGCTGTTGCCAACATGTTTTTAGTGAGAATTTTTTTTTATACATTTTTCATTATTTATTCCTTATTATCTCAGAAACTGTGTTGTAACTATGAATCAAAATTGTCTTAAAATATGTATTGGCTATTGTTTAATGTTGATTTAGTTTTTTATAAAAATGGTAAGAAGGGTTTCTTAATTATAATTAAATATGTATGTAAATTTTCCGATATCCCGTATAGTGCAATGCTAAAGAGCCCAAAAAACTCGATTTTTGAAATTAAATATCTCCGGAACTGTATTGTTCATAAATTTCGTTTTGCCACCAATCGATGCACAAGTATTTAAATAATAATCTGTATAAATTTCAGAAAAATCCTAAGAAAACGCCATTTGGCGGAACAACTACCTTAAGTGTTTGGATTATTCTGCTAGAGACGAATATTTGTGATTGTTTTAACTTCTGGTTAAGGAAGAGATTTTTTCCAACAAATAATATTTATTTACTTTTATGGCTGTTTAGTGACTTTAAGGATTATTTAGTATGATAATATGTAAAATTCAAATTGTACAGTACATAAATGATGAAAAACTTAAGATTTCATTGCCAAAATAGGGTGGCCCATTATGGGATCACGAATTGTTCAACTGTCCCAGTAATGGGCCAGCCCGGCCCGGGATAAGAACATCCCAGGTAACACACAATATTCCCAGAATATTCTAAGAAGTTATTTAAAGGACATATATATATATTCCAATTATCTCAGGGAGATCCACAGAATATTTTTGTATGGTCGTTAATCTTCTGAGAATATTCTTTTCCGAATATTCCAAGAATGTGCAACTAGGAATATTCCGGGAAAGGGAATTGAATGTCCTACAGGAATATTTTAGTTCTAAGAAAATTCCCAGAATATCTAAGAAAATTAAAAGATTATTCACAGGATATTCCAATGCCCAGAGAAGATATTATCAGAATATTTATAGATTATTCTTGTGCTACCTGGGTCTCTTAACCGGCCCATTACTGGAGCGTTTATCTTATTAAATTATAACATTTATTTATTTTACAAAAACTTTGCGCGCATTAACATTAACAAATTCAGTTATTATGAGAGAGGGCCCTGAAATTGTGAATTTCGGGGCAGTTGCCCCTCTTGACCCCCCCTCTGGGTGTGATTCATTTTATCCACTTGTGAGTTGTTTGTTTGCCCTAATTTACTAATTTTTAGGGTCAATATTTATAAAAAAAAAATTATTTAACCCGTACACTCCTTGAAAGAAGTTCCCAAAGGATAAAGAAGTTTAATGTTAGAAGCGCCTCTCTTCAAAGGTATATATAGAACGAGATTCAATTCCTACGTCATAGTTGTAATCAGTGGCGCAACCAGGATTTTGTCCCGGGGGGGCTAATACATACACATACATACATTTATCAAATATTTTTTTCATTTGTTAATTTTTACTTTCATCTTTTTCCTTGTCCTGGGGGGAGATTCAGTCCCCCTTACCCCCCCCTCCCCTTCTCGGGATTGCGCCACTGGTTGTAATAATTTTAGACTTTTTTTATTTATACACAAAAAAATTACTAAAAATTACTTAGAAAGATAATATCAAATTAATTTAAGCATTTTTATGAGATATTATTTTTTTGAACACAGCCTAATATAATATATTATATCTTGTTTATTTTTACTTTTTACTGAAAAGCAGAATTAATATTTAAATATCTATTTATTAATCTAAAATTATCGATTTTATTATAATTTTTTGACTAAATAAAAAAAATAATAATATATATATACTTATATAATATACATATATATTTTTGGTGTAGAAGTGTAGATAATTAATTATTTAAAAAATTGACTAGGTGTAAAATAAAATACTACACTTATTAATACTTTTTCAAAATCAGAGCTTTTCATTAAAAAAAAAATAAAAATAAATAATTGACTAGTACACTAATTAATTATTATAATATTTTAAAAATAAATAAATAAATAAAATTATTATTATACTATTCTTTAAATTTTCATTATAATACTTTTTTGTTATTTTATACTTTATTTCAATAATCGCATTCATAATAATTAAAATTGTTAATTGAAATCGTAAGAGAGTTTGGACAAAAATTAAATTAAAAAAAACAGAGTTTTATTCTTTAATATGCCAAACGTTTCGTCATTTTATTTTGACCTCTTCAGCGCCTCATTATATACCGGGTGAGTTTTTTTCATTATTTTTATCTTGAGACAGTCTTAGAACTCAAAAATAGTGCATTATATGAAAAAAAGTTTATTTATATCACGGGGGGGGGGGGGGGGGAACTAAACTACGCTATTATTTTTTGACCCAGAACAAGCTTTCAAAGGTAATTCGAGGTCAAGTTCTGTTTTTAAATGGAAACCTTTATAAAGATAAGAGTAAATAAATATTATATTTAATATTGATTTACTATGAGTCAAGGATACTAGGTCACTTATTTTACATTAAAATTAAAAGATATAAAATTTTTTCTCTTTTTCAATATATTATATATTTCGGGCTATCAACCCATCTTCAGGAAGTACAGAAAGTAACTGTGAGTTACTTTCTGTACTTCCTGAAGATGGATTGAAATATATAATATATTGAAAAGAGAAAAAAATTTTATATCTTTTAATTTTTTAATTTTAATGTAAAATAAGTGACCTAGTATCTTAACTCATAGTAAATCAATATTAAATATAATATTTATTTACTCTTATCTTTATTAAAGATGTTTCACCTTGCACCAACACCACAATCTCTACTAATTGGAAACCTTTATGTTTCTGTATATATTCTTAATCTAGAAAAAAAAACTGAACAACTTTCATTAGAACTATTTTTTATACCAGATCAAATAAAGAAAAATATTAAATCAATTATTAGATCTCAAAAAAAAATCATAATAATTATTTTTAACAATCATTCAACTCAATTATCAAATAATAATGATTAAAAAATTTATAATTTAATAATTTTCCGACAATGTTCTGAGACATTCCAGAGTGTATCTCGTAAGTCGTCTGAATAAATTCCAAACAACACGATAAAATGAAGCTCCTGAGGGCAAAATTATTAAATAGTTGATCATTATTATCTCATAATTAAGTTGAATGATTGTTAAAAATAATTATTAGGTTGAAAAGTTTTTGTTTTGCCGAGAGTAGCAGAGTTGTTGATTCACAAAGAGAAACAAAGAGGCCGTCCTCTGCTTGATGCAAACAAACATACACACATATATGTATATCGAAATTATATATCTGTATATATATATTATTTATTTGTTTGAGACTATAGTTTCGAAGACTTGGTCTTCAACTTCAGTCTCTTTTAATTATAAATGTTGTTTTTCATGGAGTCAATATCGTATGGATATTGACTCCATGAAAAACAACATTTATAATTAAAAGACTGAAGTTGAAGACCAAGTCTTCGAAACATAGTCTCAAACAAATAAATAATATATATATATATACAGATATATCATCTCGATATATATGTGTGTATGTTTATTTGCATCAAGCAGAGGACAACCTTTTTGTTTCTCTTTGTGAATAATTATTAGGATTTTTTTGAGATCTAATTGATTTAATTTTTTTTTTATTTAATGTCATATCAAAAAATAGTTCTAATGAAAGTTGTTCAGTTTTTTTCTAGATTCAGAATATATACAGAAACAGATAGGTTTCCACCATTTAAAAAATCAGAACTTGATCTCAAAATACCTTTGAAAACTTGTTCTAAGTCGATAAACAATAGCGTAGTTTAGTTTCCCCCTTGATATGAATAAACTTTTATTTGAAACTTTTTTTCATATAATCCACCGTTTTTGAGTTATAAGACTGTCTCAAGATAAAAAACTCACCAGGTATATGAGGCACTGAAGATGTCAAAATAAAATGACGAAACGTTTGGCACATGAAAAAAAAAATAAAACTATGTCTTTAATTTAATTTTTGTCCAAGTCACTACGACGTTTTTCAATTAACAATTTTATACTTTATTTTTCCAATTTTTTAGAACTTAATACAGACTTTCCAAAAGGGGAAATCAAAATACTGTAGTTTTTAATGACTACTCTAATGAGAGGAATATTTATTACAAGTTAGTATATGGTTCGGATATTCCACTTGCTCACAAAGTTTAACAATATTTAGTATCGGATGGACTTAAGTCTCTTTTTAATTCATTTAAATGTTTCGGTTTCTAATTCTACAATTGTGCGATTTAATTAATTGATTCCAATGAGCGCACACAGAACTAGAGAGATATTTAAAGTTACGACTAGAAAATTCAAAAATTTAAAAAGCTTTAATCTCTTTGAATATGTGCGTATTGAAAATGACTGAAATGTGTCTTGAAAATCAAAAAATTAGTAATAATAATAATAAATAATAATAAAGGGTCATCCAAATGTGACGCCTAGATGTCAACACTGTATAATGTTTGCATGTGGTGTCTTTACAGATGACCTAAGGGACGGTTGTATGTCGCAAAGTAAATGCTTTTTACCACTAGCACAGGGTAGATGGTAAATGAAGGGATTGGGATGGCCAATCAGATGCCAGGCACTGATACGTTTAGGGAGAACAACAAACCACAAATACAATACTTCTTCAAGGCCTTTTAGAACAATGAAATAAGGCAACCCATTGTCTGCCTGGGTACAAAAGGAAAAGAGTAACCTTTTTAAAACCTTAAGAATGGGATTTGTCTACATGAGAATAATTAATTTGATTACGAAAAAACCCATCAAAAACAATTTTGTCGAAGATGAGACCGTTACAAATCGAATTATCACCCCAAAAACCCCCTAACCCGTGAATTTCATCAAAATCGGTAGAGCCGTTTTCAAAATAGAACTAAGACAAATATATATATAAATAAATAAATATACAATTTTTGCTCGTTTAATAAGAGTAGATTAGCATACCTTGAAAAATTTGCAAACAGTTTGTGATTTATTAAAAGAAACATATGTAGACGCTATTTTTGGATGACCCTTATTTTGAACAAATTTAATTAACAATTTTTTAAATTATTGAATAAGTTATTTTTATTATTGCTTTTTTTTTTTGTTTTGTTTTTATTTTAAATAAAAACTGAGCAAAAAAAAAATCTGTTTTTTATAATGCTTCCCCCCCCCCTCAATTATGAATAAAATAAATAAATTGGTGTATCCTTATAAATAGATAAAATGAAAGTCAAGTTAACCATAAACTTGGTTCATCTGTTGTGTGCATCGTATAAATGTCGCTCGTCTTGGAAGCTCTTTCAATTTGCTTGCGCCCGTATAAGAACAAGCCGAGCGGATTCCACCGAGAATATCCAGAATAGTCGATTCCACATCGCCACGATACGGAACTTGAACCGCCTTCCCTTCACAAGATCTAAAAAAAAACAATAAGTATCTACCATAAGTGTTCATTTCGATTTTATAATGACATTAAAAATTAGTACCTGGAGCCACCGAGCGATGCTCGGTAACTTTTTGCTTCAGTTAGAAGCTATATATTAATATTATTTTTAATTTAAATTCTGATAAAAATTCAAATATATATAGTACACGCATCCTGGACCCCTACATCCATCCCCACCCCAGCACCCAGTTTTTGCATTTCTAGCCTTCTAGTCGCCCACAGATTATGTGTAAATATATAGGTATATAAATAAATACCGTATAATTATTTTTTTTAATTAAATAACAATTTGTCGAGTTTTAAAATTAATTAAAATGGCAAATTCTAATATATAATAATGTTTGTAATGATCTTTTTGTGGGATTTAAAATTAAAAAACCAATTAATAAATAAAAGATAATTGAAAAAAAATGTAAACAAACTTTTTTTTAAATTGAAAGTTTTTCCCGAGAGTAGCAGAATTTTTATATATTGAAGGAGACAATAAAAGAGTGTGTCTTCTGCTTGAATTATAAATTTTATTTATTTATAACGAGACTATAGTTTCGAGGGCTTTGCCCTCTTCATCAGTCTATTACAATTTCTGTTTATTCCTGTGAATCAATTGTAATAGACTGATGAAGAGGAAGCCCTCAAATACAGTCTCGTTATAAATAAATAAAATTTATAATTCCAGCAGAAGACACACTCTTTATTGTCTCCTTCATACTTTTTTTATTGATATTTTCATCTGTCATTAATTACTTTAATTATGAAAATATCAATTAAGATGAATTTTGATGAGGTCTAAACCTAGCCAGATCGCTTTCTCACCCTCAAAACTTGTATTAGAGTTTGTTTCATCAAAATCGTTAGAACTGTTTTCAAAATAAAAAAATATATAAATATATTATATATACCATATATATACAATTTTTGCTCGTTTAATAAGTGTAGATAGATAGATTAATAAAATATTAGAAGTTGGAGATTTCATCCCATTCTTAATTGGCGCTGACATCAATTTATAAGGCCATTGTTTATTATTTATGTATTGTTGATTTAAAATTTTATTTCCTAACCAATAAATATCTTTTTATGGAGATTTGATAGAGAGTGGTGTTAATGATGATATTTATTTATTTATTTATTACATAATGGTATATTAAATATAATAATAATAATATGAAAGATTTCAATTTGCCGATGGTAATAGATTGAAATTTTCTTAGAAAATCATAAGATGGTGTCATCTATTAAATCCGATGGAATTAAATATTTTTATGTAAAGAATTGAGTATCTATTTGAGAAAGAAAGATTGAGTTTTTTCTCAAAATCAACTTGTGACATGAATCAATTAATTTTATGAACATGTTTTGGTCATTTATCAAAGATATTAATAGATAAGTTTATATTGCATGTAGGAGGGTTTTGTCCCCTTTTTTTAGTCCCCTGAGGGGTCCCAAAGGGGACAAAACCCTCCTACATGCAATATAAACTTATCTATTAATATCTTTGATAAATGACCAAAACATGTTCATAAATATTTTTACTTATATGTCAGAGGGGTTGTTTTTCACTACCTCGGGAATCGAACCCGAGTGCCAGTAACAGCAATCCGGGCCACCTGGCTCACCTGCGGGATGCGAACCTCTCTGACATATGTACACGCGTAAAATATTTTACTCAAAGATTGTTATCTTAATTTGTAAAATTTCGCGATCTAGTGATTCTAAATTTAAACATATAGCCATGCCATATAATTTAAATACATGACACACTATCTTATGATTTTCTAAGAAAATTTGAATCTATTACCATCGGCAAATTGAAATCTTTCATAAAAATTAGTAACTATCTACCATAAGTGTTTATTTCGATTTTATAATGACATTAAAAATTATTAATAAGATGGGGATTTCTCTCCATTTCTCTGCCGACAGTGTTCTAATTGGCGCTGACATCAATTTATAAGACCATTGTTTATTATTTATGTATTGTTGATTTATCATTTTATTTCTTAATCAAGTCTAACAGCTACTGACCATTTTAGAAGATGATTTCAGAATCCAAATAACATATCCCATACTTTAGTGTGATCAGCACACACCCCGAAAGTCAAATTCTTAATCGCCAAATCGAGTTTTTTTTAGAGGTAATCGACCCCTGAAAATGTCAAAAAATACCGTAGAATCACCTCATTGATTATAACTCCTAAACTGTTTACTCTATGACAAATTCAATTAGAAGCAAAATTGTAGAGGATGTAATTTTTGACATTTTTGTTTAAAAAATTTGAAAATAACCACCCAAAATGGGGGAGGGTCAAAAATAAAAATTCTAGCCCTTTCGACCAAACTCAACTAACTTTTGTATACATATTATGTGGGCGCCTAAGAGGCTAGAAATGCAAAAACTAAGCACCCAAAATGGGGGGGGTCAAAAAATGAAAATCTAGGCTTTGTACCAAACTTAATTTAGTTTTTGCATTTCTAGCCTTCTGGGGAGCCCACAGAATATGTATACAAAATTTGGTAGAGTTTGGTCGAAACCCAGGTAGCACAAGAATAATCTATAAATATTCTGATAATATCTTCTCTGGGCATTGGAATATCCTGTCAATAATCTTTCAAACTTCGTAGATATTCTCCGAATTTTCTTAGAACTAAAGTATTCGTATAGGACATTTAATTCCCTTTGCCGGAAAATTTCTAGTTGCGCATTCTTGGAATATTCGGAAAAGAATATTCTCAGAAGATTAACTCCCATACAAATATTCTGTGGATCTCCTGGAGATAATTGGAATATATGTCCTTTAAATAACTTCTTAGAATATTCTGGGGATATTGAGTGTTACCTGGAAAGGGCTAGGATATTCATTTTTGACCCCCCCATTTTGGGTGGCCACTTTGCATTTCTAGGCTTTTGGGGCCCACAGAATATGTATTCAAAATTTGGTTAAGTTTGGTCGAAAGGGCTAGAATTTTCATTTTTGACACCCCCCCCCCCCCCCTTTTTTTGTCTGATAATGTTTAAAACACATTTAAAAAAATATATATATTTTATGTTCTTTTCAAAAATATATTCAGTTTTTTTCTAGTTAAATTTTTTTATTTTTTTATACCTCTTCATAATGTGGTAGATCTCTATGCCCCACCCTGTATGTGCTACTTGCCATTAGTACCATAAATAGAAACCATTTCTATTGACTCGCACTTGCCACTCTACTAATACTAACCACTTACACAACACAAAATTAGTGCGAGTGGTTAGTACTAATGCTTAGTACTAAGCCCGTGTAAACTAGCCTTTAAGGTAGTTGTTTCGCAACAATCCTAGCAAAAGTTAATGCTAGAGTATATAGAACAGACAATAAGGATTCATAGTTCATAAGCCCAAAACTTTTTGCTGTTTATGTACCAATTCTAGCCAATCCCGTGATCGTTTGACAAATTTGGCACCATTGTAAGAGATTGGATATTTTTATATTAAAATGACAGATAAAATAGATTTTAAATTTCTATAAAAATCGTTTTGTTATTTTTTAACAAATGTAATCAACGGCTACGTTACACCTTATTAAAATTATAATTTTTAAAAAATATATATAGCGCATGCATCTTTCGCTGGTTAAATAAATGCGTTGTTGCCAACATGTTTTTAGTGAGAATTTTTTTTTATACATTTTTCATTATTTATTCATTATTATCTCAGAAACTGTGTTGTAACTATGAATCAAAATTGTCTTAAAATATGTATTAGTTGATAGAGATTTTCTTTAGGAGACGGACTGGTATAAATATGCAATTGGATGTTGATGAAGCAGTCCACGGTGGTTGTAAAAAATAAGACTATAGAGGTTTTATTATTTTACATTTATTTGTTAAACCGACGTTTCGGAGATTTATTCTCTCCTTCTTCAGGGTAAACAAAAAGTCAATGAAAGTAATTATGTTTTGAACTACTTTCATTGACTTTTTGTTTACCCTGAAGAAGGAGAGAATAAATCTCCGAAACGTCGGTTTAACAAATAAATGTAAAATAATAAAACCTCTATAGTCTTATTTTTACAACCACCGTGACTGCTTTCATCAACATCCAATTGCATATGTATTAGTTATTGTTTAATGTTGGTTTAGTTTTTTATAAAAATGGTAAGAAGGGTTTCTTAATTATAATTAAATATGTATGTAAATTTTCCGATATCCCGTATAGTGCAATGCTAAAGAGCCCGAAAAACTCGATTTTTGAAATTAAATATCTCCGGAACTGTATTGTTCATAAATTTCTTTTTGCCACCAATCGATGCAGAAGTATTTAAATAATAATCTGTATAAATTTCAGAAAAATCCTAAGAAAACGCATTTGGCGGAACAACTACCTTAAGCAGGAATAATATATATATCAACTCGGATTCAATATGAAGACAATCTCGTGACTCTCGGGACTTGACAAATGTTTATTTTTAGGGTAATATCGATATAAATCGATGATGTTTGGTGCCAACCTGTATTCGGCGACGCCGCCTGCATGTTTCTGCATCGCCTCCTTGGAAGACATGCCATAGAATAATTTGAATTTTTTGTCCCCTTGAGTAATGATCTCTCCCGTGCATTGGTCATGGCCGGCTAGCATTCCGCCCATCATCACGAAGTCGGCCCCTGCGCCAAACGCTTTCGCCACGTCCCCGGCACAAGTGCAACCGCCATCCTATAATATAAGCACATATTACAATCAACACTCAATGTTCACAAGGAGAAATTAATCAAGTTATCCTCTGCTTTAATTGAAAATTTTTTGTTTTGCCGAGAGTAGCAGAGTTGTTGATTCACAAAGAGAAACAAAGAGGTTGTCCTCTGTTTGATACAAATAAACATACACACATGCATATATATATATCGAAATTATATATCTGTATATACAGAGGGGTCCAAAAAAATGTATCCACTGTTTAAAAGTCCATAACTTGCAAACTAATTGATGAAGTTGTCTCATTTTTGGTGAAAGTGTAGCTTAAAGTCCAACTTAAAGATATCACTGTAGGTGTTCGAAATGGTCACCATTAACATCCACATACAAACGACTACTGACTGCAACGTGTTCAGTAGGATATTTGCACATGAATGTACGATGGATTCTCGAAGTTCATCCAATGTGCGTGGCTTTTGTCGATAAACGACGTCCTTTAGTGTTCCCCACAGATAAAAGTCCAGCGGAGTTAGGTCTGGGGAACGTGGTGGATACTCCACAGCACCTCTACGGCCTATCCATCTTCCTGGTAGATTTTCGTCGAGATACGCCCTAACACGATTTTGGTAGTGGGCTGGGGCACCATCTTGTTGAAAGTAAAATCTTCCGTCTCCATACAAGTCTCGGATGGCAGGTAAAATGGATGTCTGAAGCTTCTGAAGGTACACCTCACCGGTAACTGTGCCGTCAAAGAAGAATGGCCCAATCAAGCCCCGGTAAGACAACCCACACCACACATTTACTCCTGGCAAATTCACGGCTTTGTCTACATGGACGTTCGAATTTTCGGCGGCCCATTAGATGCAATTGTGGCGATTTACTGTACCATTGAGTTTGCATCTTTGACACAGCCTTCGGCTTCAAATTTGTCTCGAATGCGACGAATCGTTAAACGCGTCGGTGGCTCTGTTTGATACACATTTCGCCATTGCCGTTGAACCTCATTAATGTTTTCGTACTTAAAATACCACTTCAAAACTGACTTCCTTCCATCGAATGTAAGCCTTGAACCAGCCATGTTTACTCGAGTAACTAGGTGCAACTAAGGGCCGGTTGTATGTCGCAAAGTAGAGGAACTTTCAGTGCCTGTCATCTGATTGGCCATCCCAGCCCCTCCATTTACCATCTACCCTTGGTTAGTGGTAAAAAGCATTTACTTTGCGACATACAACCGGGCCTTAGTTACAAAACACTGACTATCTGGCGACTGTCATCTGACAAAACAAAACAACGCAATACAACGCTTGTGTGGCGATTGCCGGAACTACAAACTATTACACTACCAAAGATGAGACAACTCCGTCAATTACTTTGCAAGTTTATGGACTTTTAAACAGTGGATACATTTTTTTGGACCCCTCTGTATATTTGTTTGAGACTATAGTTTCTAGAGACTAGCTCTACATATCAGTCTTTTTTAATTATAAATATTATTATTAAAGTCCATAGCATCAACATCCATATTATTTATTTAATTAAGTACGTTTGCAGGTATTTGGACAGGAAGGTGTAAATCAAAAAATGGTCATTGATTTACACCTTCCTGTCCAAATACCTGCAAACGTACGACGCTTTCATACGACTATAGTTTCTATAAAAAATATGTCGCAAAATTTCTCTTAGTTGTCATAATGTAACAGTGTTAATAATATCCAATTATCAAAAAATTATTATTATTGCATATTTAATGAGAAATTTCCAAAAAAAACATAATTTTACCAAAAAAATGAACTTAGATTGTCTTGCGACACGTGTTGTTTTTAAGGTAGTCGTTTCGCGACAATACTGGCAAAAAGTTAATGCTAGAGTATATAGTACAGACAATAAGGATTCATAGGCTCAAAACTTTTTGCTGTTTATGTACCACTACTAGCCAATCCCGTGCTCGTTTGACAAATCTGGCAACACTGTCCGAGCTTGTATATACTTTATCATAGAAATATCAGATAAAGTACATTATAAAGGTCGATTTATTAAACAAAAAGTTCTTAATAAGCGATTGAAGGCTGTTGCAATAATGGCTGAAGCGAAAAAACTTCAAAAAAAGTACTAAAGTTAACCCACTTTTTAGGTTAAATAAATGCATTGTTGATAGATTGTTAGTACAAATTTTTCATTATTATCTAAGAATCTGTGTTGTAACTATGAATTAAAATTTTATTAAAAAATGTATTAGTTAGTATTTAATGTTGGTTTAATTTTTATACCAATGTTAAGAAGAGTTTCTTAATTATAATTAAATATATGTATGTGTAAACTTTCCGATATCCCGTATAGTGCAATGTATAAGAGTCTGACAAAACTCTATCTTTGGAATTTCCGGAACTATATTCTTTATAAATTTCGTTTTGCCACTAGAATCGATGCAGAAGTATTTAAATAATAATCTGTCTAAATTTCAAAAAAATCCTAGGAAAACTCATATGGTGAAACAACTACCTTAATGATTAATTAACTATTTATGATGAAGTTAAAAATAATATATTAGGGATACATATACATATAGATATATCCCTAATATATTATTTTTATTAAGTACAACTATATTATAGGCCACTAGACATTTTCATAAAATTTTCCTAACACATTATATGCCATTATAAATTTCAGCCAAATCGAAAGGGCTGGGGTCAAAAGTGGTCGATTTGGCATAGAATGCCCCATATATATATTTGATGTTTACCGATATGATGTGTCCCTGTAGTCCGTGGGCGGCGTCTGCGCATTCAATAACTGCACTCAACTGCGGATACCCGACTCCTGTCTTCATTCGTGTCGTGCACACAGACCCCGGGCCGATGCCGACCTTTATTATATCTGCGCCTGATAAAATTAACTCTTCAACCATCTCTCCAGTCACGACATTACCAGCCTAAAAACATTGTAGTATAGAAACAACTGCATACTATATACATATATACATAGCTATATAGTGGGTCTTAAAGAAAAATTTCGGGCAAAAACCTTTTCCATTGGCAAATAGCTTTATCCGAGGGGTGAACCGCGACCTAATATGCTGTACACCTACTTCCAATTGTACTTCCAAATATTTCCAAGTACTTTCAAAGTGGTGTACACCTACTTCCAACCGCGTATCACCCCTCGGCTTTATCAATGATTTAATTTTGATTTACTCAAATACATTTTTTGGGCTAATATCGTAGTTTCAAGTTCACTTGTTGTTATTGTTTATTTATAAGAAAATGTATGGATGATAATCAGCCTGTATCGATTTTATATACAGAGGGGTGTCAAAAAATAGAGATCACGGATTTAAAGGTGGATAATACATCTCAAAACAATAAGTTCATTTAAACATATACCGTTTGAGTTTTTTTTTTTTATCTTGAGACAGTCTTATAACTCAAAAACAATGCATTATATGAAAAAAAAGTTTATTTATATCAGGGGGGAAACTAAACTACGCTATTGTTTGTCGACCTAGAACAAGAATTCAAGGGTATTTCAAGGTCAAGTTCTGTTTTCTAAATGGAACCCTATATATGTTTCTGTACATATTCTGAATCTACAAAAAAAAACTGAACAACTTTCATTAGAACTATTTTTTTATACGACATCAAATAAAAAAAAATATTAAATCAATTAGATTTCAAAAATAAAAATCTTAATAATTATTTTTAACAATTATTCAAGTTAATTATCAAATAATCATGATTAAATAATTAATTATTAAATAAATATTTATTAAATCGAAAAGTCACAACAATGAACATAAGTGTTTATAATGATCTTAAAACCTCATTTAAGAGATTATTTTCTACTTAATAGAACTATTTAAAATTCTTGATTTTAAAAAAGTTTATTTCTCGTGTCAATCCAGTAGATAGTTATATTGTATTATCATAATAAAAATGGAGCATTTTTGAAGTGATAACTTCTTTTGGGAGGGTAAACCGCTTCGTTATATAACGCGTTACGGCTACAGTCTGACTGGCTTCCCCTTCTCTCACTCATACGGCTCTTTAAAAAAATGACTTGCCGGATGTCAGATTAGAACCTGAGACCTCTTGCATCAGAGGCCAGACACTTTTTTTTTTCTAAGTGTTTATTAGCCAAAAAGATTTATATATATTTTTTACAATAATATCCCTAACACTCCGGGATATGGAATATTATTTTTAAGTTTAATCTACAAGAGGCCAGACACTTTACCACTACACCATAGAACTATTTTAAAAATATTTGCTTTTTACTTTTAGTAAAAGGAATATTTTTGAATTAGACTTTATTATAAGTGTGGAAATAATTGAATATATTATATATAGCTATGTATTTTATAAATTATTGAATTATGAATATATTGCGGCGCGGCAAATTTGAAATATGTATAATTGAATTAAACTGAAAGAAAGACAACAATTAATTTTAAATCCAGAAACATTAAATATATTTTAGGTTAAAAATAAAATAAAATGAGAGAATCTTCTGTTTTTAATAAAATAATTTTTAATTATTTCTAGAGACTATAGTTTTCGAAGGCATTGCCTTCATCATCAGTCTATCACAAATATTTCAAATTAGTTACAAATTAAGATTTATTTAGATTAAAATTAAGATTTATATAAATCTTAATTTGTAACTAATTTGAAATATTTGTGATAGACTGATGATGAAGGCAATGCCTTCGAAACTATAGTCTCTAGAAATAATTAAAAATTATTTTATTAAAAAACAGAAGACTCTCTCATTTTATTTTATTTTTAACCTAAAATAAAAACAATTCTGTTATCATCGACAGTGAAATCTTTTATTCAACTAATATAATTAAATATATTAATAATTATTCCTTTGCCCCCCCCCCCCCCCACTCTTCTAATTAAAATTAAATATTCAATTCTCTTTTCTCCGGCCAATTATCCTTGCAATTGTCTTCCTAAAAATTAGTAGATTAGTTTAAGTTATCACTTCTGTCGCGCGTCCTGAGACGCACACATTTTTTTTGTTGAAGAGAGAATTGAAATGGTCTTAATTTATGGTGAATATGGAAGAAGTGTTAAGGGCTGCCATTGAAATGGATGCCGTGCGTTTTCCTGATAGGACTACACCCTCACAAGCATGCTCTTTAATAAACAATGCTCTTTAATAAACACCTCGAAAACAAAATAATAAAGGCCAGAGCAGCCTTCATGGGACTAAAAAAATTATTCTACTCGCAGTACCTCGATCCAAAATTAAAAATATTAAGCTACACCACCCTCATTAGACCTATAATCTCATACGGTTGCAGCATCTGGTTCAACCAGAGTGCATCTATGATGGAGACAATAAGAATTTTTGAAAGGAAATGCCTTAGAGCCTGCCTAAATACTTATAGAAGCCCAGAAACAAATTTTCTTAAATACGTTAGCAACAAAAAATTATATAAATTAGCTAATATTAACAGATTCGACTGCTTCATAATCAAACTAATTCGAAATTATTATACCCAAATAGTCAATATCCAAGAGAATAGCCTCATATTTGGATCCGTATATCCAAATGAAAGTTATTTCGAAAAAACTCTAAACTCTGGCTATATCCCCCCAGAAGCTTTCCCATACCTGGATGCCCAAGGGTATATCCAGGACACGAACAAAATCCCAATAATATTTCACATCTATAGAAGAAAAAATGACAAAAGAATTGAATATCATCCCTTTCTAGACAGCAGAGATATATATAGGCACTGGAGATATAGCCAGGAAATATCTGATAAGGACAGGAAGGAGACGATTTGTCCCAAAAAATGCTGGTGGCTTGACCAATAATTAATAATAAATGTAAATTTATTTGTTTATTTGCTTATTTAGCAGCTTATTTGTTTATTTATTTTTATTTAAATGAAGTGAGTGGAGTGAATGAGTGTGATAAAAAAAAGGTCAAACTTGACCGAGCCATTGTATATACTATTGTATAAATTCCTTCTCTTCATCCCTTTTGTAAATAATTTCCCAAAGAAATTATAAAAACAAGGTTTTTTTTTAAAGCCATTTCCTTGTAAAACAAAAATAAAGTTATATCCCTACCCCTTAATTTAAGAAGGGAAAAACCCGAAAATGTTTGTAAATAAGTAAATAATATATTAATTCATAACTACGAATACATTGTATGTAATGTAGATTAAACCTAAAAAAAAATAATATTCCATATCCCGGAGTGTTAGGGATATTATTGTAAAAAATGTATATAAATCTTTTTGGCTAATAAACACTTTATAAAAAAAACACCTTACAAGCTTCATTTTAACCTGTTGTAAATCTGTTTAAAAAAAACAAGAAATGTAAAGGCTACAAAGAAACTGCAACAGGCCAAAATAACGAAATTGGAACTGTAATTCAATTTTTTAAATAACTTGGCATGCTTGTTTACTAGATTGTTTTTTAAAAAAAAATTTTATATTCAGGACTCGTAAATTGCCCTATTCCCTGTTCATGGTTTATCATTGTGATACGGGACACCCTGTATGTATATATATTTTTAATGTCAACTTACAATTATTGTATGTTGAGGATATGTGTTTCGAACTTTTCTCACATGTTCAACAAAATATTGTGAATATCCATTGGCAACATCCAAACAGATGAATTTAATTTCCGGGATATTATTCAGAATTTGTGTAAGTCGTTCGTAATCTTCATTGGAGGTGCCGGAAGTGGCCGCTATATGCGAGACAATATCCGGATTCTCATCAGCAAATTGTTTCCACTCATCTAATGAATAATATTTATGGATTGTGGTGAACAAGCCGTGCTAAAAACAAAAAAAAAAAACATTTTTAGATCATATAGGACATAGAGTAAAATAGAGTGGAAGGCTCCATAAGGAGCCAATGTATTTTAGCGTATACGAGTTACAGAGCTCTCTGGCGAGTCCAGGGCGACACCATCGGGCTAAAATGGCGGAAACCGCTCTCTTCGAGGCAAATTTTGGTGACATTATCAAGAGTAAAAAATACGCTTATATATATATAACGTAAAGGGTATGTATCTTTTATTTATGACAAAGGCTTTGAATGTTCTATAATCTTTGGATAGCTCTTAAGAACTAAGAGTTCTCGCCCTCCAGTCGCTAGAGAGCGCTTTTTCTATATACGGTAGCCTTCTACTCTATGATATAGGAGTTCAAATTGCCGATAAAAAAATGTTTAAATTTCTTAGGAAATCAAAAGAGAGTGTCATCTATCAGATCCGAGATGAAATGGATTATTTTTATTATATGTCAGAAAAGGGTTGTTTTTTACCCGCTCGGGAATCGAACCCGAGAGCCAATAAAATAGCAATCCGGGCCAATTGGCTAAAGTGACCAGACGTCCCGATTTTTGGAAAGAATGCAAATTGATAAGGAAAAGGTTAAATCTTCGGTATCAGCAGCAATCACAACAGAGAACAAATAGAAATATTTCATCATTTTGAAAAATACCATGTTCCATACAATAGTGCATTAAAAATTGTAGAATACACGACGCTGTTCTTATACCAGGAACTAATACTGTTACAGAACGCTTTTTTTCGACAGTAAATAAAGTGTGGACATCTGATAAATCACAATTAAGTGTTAAGACTTTGAACGCTATATTATGTATGAAATATATAATAATTTAACAAGTTAATGACGTTTTAAACAACAACAGCAATCTACTAAAAAAATTAATAACGTTGATACAATTTGATGGCTGTATATGTATATAATTAAGTGATGGAGAGGGATTCAGCCAATGGGTGTCTCCTGCTGAATAAAACTCCCAATTATAGAAAACGTTTCGGCTTTAATTAAATAATGCCATCATCAGTTCCTATAGAGAGTATTAGCGACTACAATTAATTTTATAAATAAATTGTCCGCAGGCATTATTTAATTAAAGCCGAAACGTTTTCTATAATTGGGAGTTTTTTATTCAGCAGAGGCTACCCATTGGCTGAATCCCTCTCCATTACTTAATTATAAAAAATTAATAACTTTTAAAGAGATATTTAGGTGTGTTGGTTCTAGATGAAACATTTTTATTATTATACTAAAAAAATTCACTCATTTGAGAAATATGCAAAAGAATAAAGGGTTATAATAAAGTTTATAATACTATACTTATTATATATATATTTTTTATTATTTTAAAAAGAACCGTGTTTGGTGGCCCTATTTTATTTAAATTGAATTGGCTAAGGGGCCAGTAAGGGGAAAATAAAAAGTTGAAATAAAAGTCAACTTCTATTTGTTACTTTATTTTGGGCAGACGTAATCGATATTTTAACAACGTTTCGAGCGCTATACCGCTGCTCTTCATCAGTGCACGTCAACTGGAAAAGATCATTGCATGTTTTAATTTTTTGTTTTAACATTTATAATAAATTTTTAAAGGGTGGAAATGAGGATTATATACTACTCACCCAAGTCACAAAAACACGTAAAATCTATTTCCAGCAGACGTTTTACATTAAGAATCATTACACTGGTAAAACAAGTTATTCCAACAGAACAA
This sequence comes from Forficula auricularia, assembly GCA_024734495.1. Lineage (NCBI taxonomy): Eukaryota > Metazoa > Arthropoda > Insecta > Dermaptera > Forficulidae > Forficula > Forficula auricularia. Next base: position 8,878,461 of record JALMQS010000150.1, on the reverse strand, counting down.
TCTCAAATACTGTCTTTCGACCTGCCTTCATTATACATACACAGAAGCAAAGTTCCCACTCCACTCAAGATCAACGCACTCCAGGCTATTTATAAATACACATATCACACAAAAGATCGATAATTGATACAAAATTTAAATAATTAAAGTTAGTCAATTGATATAAAAAATCCATATTTACAATTAAAAGTCAGTCATTTGGTATAAAATTCATATACATAATTAAAAGCCAGCCAAACGATATAAAACCTATATACATAATTAAAGTTAGTCAATAAAAATAAATAAATAAATAAAAAATCCACACATACAATTAAAAGCAAGGTCATTTGATATAAAATTTATATAAATAATTAAAAGTTTGTCAATATCTACATATTTCAAGACTAAAGCTGGTTGATTTTGTCAAGTAGACAAGTGTAGAGAGTGGATATTTTTAATACATCAAGCTTGTAATTTATGGCGTTGTTGATGTCCATTTGTATATAAATACCCTCCTTGTATTTTCTTTTCCATGTGACTCTCTCACTGTCCACTATTTTTGCATCTTCGAAATTCATCAAATGCCCATTGTCAACTGCATGTACGGCCAATGCACTGACCAAATTTCCCTTAACAACCGATGAAGTGTGTTCTTTTAAACGAACACATAAAGGGCGGCAACTTTCTCCATAGTACACTCTTGTTTTATCTTCCAAGTCCCTGCAAGATGAGCATTGAATCCTATAAATGATATTGGATCTACTTATCCTCTTCACGTTCTCTATCCTTGTTATTGTATATGCTCAACAATGGTTTTTTCGGTCTCATTGCAATGTCAATATTATATTTTTTAAACATTGCTTGAATCTTTTGAGCTAATCTTTTCCAGTTGACGTGCACTGATGAAGAGCAGCGGTATAGCGCTCGAAACGTTGTTAAAATATCGATTACGTCTGCCCAAAATAAAGTAACAAATAGAAGTTGACTTTTATTTCAACTTTTTATTTTCCCCTTACTGGCCCCTTAGCCAATTTTATTTTTTATTATATTTGTAAATTTTACATATTGTTGTGAAATCCGACAGAGCATAATATTTAAATAAATGTAATATAATGGTTTTTAAGGAATTTGGTGTTGGTACTTGGTGAAACATTTTTTTAAAATTATTGGATAAAAATACTTGGTAGGTTTACATTAAGATATAAAAAAATAAAACGAATTTATTTTTAGAGAATCTTTAATCTCGATATATATATTTCGGGTGACTTACAGGTCAGTTACTTTCTGTATCTCCTGAAGATGGGTTAGTCACCCGAAATATATATATCGAGATTAAAGATTCTCTAAAAATAAATTCGTTTTATTTTTTTATATCTTAATGTGAAACCTACCAAGTATTTTTATCCAATAATTGTAATATAATGTTTTAAAAACCGCCAAATCTTTAGCTGCGGTGGCGTTAATACGCAAGTACCATTAAGGTTTTGTCTGTACATTGGGGTGGTGGGGATGCTGGGTGGGTTTCGGGGTGGGGGTCCAGGGGCGAATCCCTTGGCTAGCAAGAGGGCCGCCGAAGACGGGCCTTGCTGCTAGTATTTATTAAAGAGATTAGATTTTTGTGAGAAAATGAATAATATAGGAGGAAAACACTATTTAAAGATGTGGCTTTTAAATAAAAAAATTGTTTATTAAATTCTTTATATAGATATTTATAAGTTAACTAATTGCTTAATTTTCTCACATTACATAATATTTTCATTAGCACGACCTTGAAATAATAATGTCATAAGGAAATTGTATTTATTTTACTTTGGGAAAATGGTGTAGGTTTAGGTGAAACATGATATTAATTAATAAATATAAAAGAGAGTGTAGTTCTACTGTGAAACTACACTCCCTTTACTTTATTAATTAAATTGTATTTAAATAAATAAACAATTTATTTATTGGTTGGTTTACCTTGCCAATAGTTTTTGCCATTTCGAATGTCCCAACTGTGTCCATATTCGAGGCAATTAACGGAATCCCCCGATACGATTGTTTCGAATTCCGAAATGTAATTTCTCTAAATAAGTCAACCTGTAATTGGAGAAGAATATATATATCAAGGGTAGGTGGTGGGTGTATAATAATAATAAGTAATGGGGCTCGATTTTAAAATAGGTCAATGTTAAAATAACTCCTAATGATTTTTTTCTCCATTACTCACATCTGATCGGCTCCGTAAAGTGCTCCGTTTCGGTCGCAACAGGACATCTTTAAAGTCTAATTTAATATCGTTAATAATATTTGGCATGACTAGAGAGAGAGAGAGAGAGGGTTCCTTAGAGAGGTCTAGGAATTGAGGAATGTCGATTTCAACTGACAGGCAGCGAATGCGACAGTAGCAATAGCAATAGCAATGCGACGACTACCGCTGACTAGGGTCACGACCGTCACGACGACCAGCCGACCAGAAAACCCAACGCGCCAAACTAGAAAGCGTTTGAATACGAATTTATTTATTTATAATTAAGTAATGGAGAGGACTAGCCAATGGTAGCCTCTGCTGAATACAAAACTCCCAATTATGGAAAACGTTTCGGCTTTAATTAAATAATGCCATCATCAGTTCCTAAGAGCTGAAAAAAGCGATAGAGCACACATGTAAAATTACAATAAAATTTTTACAAAAAATCCAAACTTGTTAATTGTTAAATTGCCAAGTTAATTAACAAGTTTGGATTTTTTGTAAAAATTTTATTGTAATTTTACATGTGTGCTCTATCGCTTTTTTCAGCTCTTAGGAACTGATGATGGCATTATTTAATTAAAGCCGAAACGTTTTCCATAATTGGGAGTTTTTATTCAGCAGAGCTACCCATTGGCTGAATCCCTCTCCATTACTTAATTATATACATATACAGCCATCAAAATTGTATCAACTTTATTTATTTATTTATTTGTTTATTTTTATAGATAATTTTACGGACTCAAAAAAATGAAAAATGTCAAACATGTGTTACATCAAGAAAATAAAAAAAATTTACAAAGAATTACAAAATAAAACATCAAAATCATATCTACTCTTATTAAACGAGCAAAAATTGTATATTATTTTTGTTTATATATATATATTTGTATCTTAGTTCTATTTTGAAAACGGCTCTACTGATTTTGATGAAATTCACGGCTTTTAGGGGGTTTTTGGGGTGACAATTCTATCTGTCACGGTCTCATCTTCGACAAAATTGTTTTTGATGCGTTTGTTCGTAATCAAATTAATTATTCTCAGGTAGACAGATCCAAATCTTGGAGTTTAAAAAAAGGTTTTCCTTTTACTATTGTACCCAGACAGACAATGGGTTGGGCTAATTGTTCTCAAAGGCCTTGAAAAACTATTGTGATTGTGGTGTGTTGTTGTCAAGCATTAACTAAACCCGAACAAAGCTCGGTCTTCCAGGTATATATATATATATAAGTATTTGTATTTTTTTATTTTTTTATTTTAAAAACGGCTCTAACGATTTTGATGAAACAAACTCTATTAACAAGTTTTGAGGATGAGAAAGCGATCTTGATGCGGAGCGGGGGTGGATGTGGTGGATGTGGGGGTGCAGAAGGTGGGGGGCAGTGGTGGGGGATCCGGGGGTAGGGCGAGGTTTCGGGGGTGGGGTCGAGCAGGGTGGAGGTGGGGGGTACAGTGGTCGAATACTATATAGATATATTTGTATTTTTTTAATTTGAAAACGGCTCTCAAATAAAAATCGACCTTTTTATCAGAATTTTCAATTGTACATATTCTTCAAAATAAAGATCTTTAACTAAGGAAGAAGTTACCGAGCATCACTCGGTGCCTCCAGGTACTATAAACAATGCAATAAAAAAAATACAATAATCTATACACGAACAATAAATATAAGTACCTGGGAGCGATGCACGGTAACCCCTGGCCCCCCTCCCGAAACCACACACCTCGCCACCACAACTACACCCCCACTCCGCCCCAACCGCGCCTCCCACCCCCGGATCCCCCACAACTGCACCCCACCTCCTGCACCTCTCACATCCACACCCCACCCCGCACCCAGTTTTTGCATCTCTAGCTTGCTGATAGTCCACATATATATCATGTGTATACCTATGTGTTTACTCGTTTCACCAATTTGCGCACATTATAAGAAATAACTAGGAAAATAATAATAAAAAATAATAATCGTCGTAGAATCCGCAAATAGCAGCATTGAATCAAGCAAGATTTGTTTCCAAGTTATATAAAAATAAGCTGCGGCGGATCGTTTGCTAAACTTTATACATAATTCAACTTTGAAATATTGATATGTGTTGACTTCCTGTGTATTATATAATCAGATATCACGGTGCGATTTGTAGTTCGTGTTGTCATTAATTAAAAATGATGCTCATTTAATAGTCGAGGAATAACTGTATACATATTCTACATTGGATTTTTGACATTTCGGTTATTAATGGTAATCATTGGTGAAGACATTGGAGGAATCGACTTAAAATCCAAAAATAGCGATCGATTCTTATCTAATACTAGAGGAATAACAATTCTACATTAGATTTTTGACCCTTCGAGTTATTATTGGTAGCCACTCAAGCTTGAGTTGTTTACCATAAAAGAATTTAGTCTTTTTGATTTTAAGTCGATTCTTCCACGTTTTCAGTAGAGGTTGTCATTAATAGTCAAAACATCAAAAATGGAATGCAATAAGGTTATTCCTCTGCCAAAATATGTATACAAAGTTTTGGTTGAGTTTGGTCCAGCGGGCTGGGAATTTTCATTTTTGACACCCCTCCCCCATTTCGAAAGGGTTGAAGGATCAGAAAGTTTGGATTTTTGGAATTTTCCTGTGTTTGTGCCCCAAGCTCTACTGGCAGGCGAAACTTCATGATTCTGGAAACGATTGGAAGTATCTTCAAAAGGTTTCGATGTGTCCTATCAGTTCGACTTGGTGAGTGAGTGCCCCATTAGCTATTATTCTCTGGTCCATATCTCAGAGACTCTTCAAGCTTCTCTTCTTGAAATGTGTGCATTGTCCTCAAGATGGATCACATAATTACATGTGCACGCTTTTCGGCTTCTGCTTTTCTCCTAATTGGGTTCCGAGCTTTTGCGGGCTTGGGTCGTAATTCGGCTCGAAATGGTTCGTCGTAAATAGCGTACGAGTGTGTTCGGCCAAGCCAAACTGCGTAACAGGCTGCTGCTTTTTTTTTTTTTTTTTTTTTTTTTTTTTTTTTTTCTTTTTCCTTGTTCGCTTTTAGGATTGACATACCATGAGTATGTATATATTCATATACGGTTTAATCTGAATGTTGCGGGGCCCCTAAAAATGGGAGGCCTATAGGCGATTGCCTACTCCGCCTAATGTCTAATCCGGCACTTGGTCGAGCGTAGCCATAGCTATACGCCCCTGGTCATAGAGATTTCTAGTGATGGAAGCTGTTCGCGTTGCATTGGTTGTTGATTTGTTTGTTTATAATTATTTAACAATGAGGCAAGGGTAGTATGTTAAAAAAATGAACAAGTTTTTAAATAATCCGCCAGAAATGATTGCAAAATGACAAGTCAGTGACAAGAAGGTTATTCTTGCGCGATCATTTTCATTTCCACTTGAATCCAAGACACACACACTTGTCTTTTATCTAGATAGAAGACAACAATCCAAACGTCATGAAAATGACACTCAATCAATCCATTATTTAATCTCTGTGTTCTGACCCCGGCCGGTATTAAATTATTTTTTTCTGCCTGCCTATAGGTTTTTTCAAAAAAAAAAAAAAAAAAAAAAAAAAAAGGTAATAAAAAGTGTGTTGTTTGTTCTTTTTTCTGCTGTTTTTTCTTATAATTTGTATGACTTTGGACTTTGACACTTATTAAACTTTTTTTTTTTCAAGTGATATTCACTGAAGATAAATATTGTTGTGGCTCATAGAAAATGACTTCGCCAACAAAACCTTGGGAGACATCTGCAAATTATCAACGTTTCGATGCAGAAAAAGATCTTGGGTAATTTTTTTCCTTTTTTTTTTCGATTTGATTATATTATTTCAATAAATAAATACAGTTCATTCATAAAACAATCATCAGAATTTTAAATAATTTCAATCTTAGAAAATTTTAACCTGAAATCAATTTATTTATTTACCTATATATATCGATTTATTGATTGTTGAAATGGTGTTTATTTATTTATAAAAAGAATATATTTATATTTATTATTAACAAAGTATATATTTTTATTATTTATACTCTTTTGTATTGTTAAATTATATTTTGATAATTTAATATATTCGGGATATATATGTTTTTTAAATAAACTCTTTCTATGAAAGTTTTTACTTTTTATCCAATGCGAAGCAGGTAAAGACTACGGAACCCATGGTCTCAATTAGTCACAAATTGTAGTATTCAATTAGGTTGAATTTTAGCACGTGACAGTTTTGCCAAAAATTACCTGGGGTCTCGTCGAGAGGCCAAAAAGTGCGATTTTTTCATTTAGTGCGTGCGGATGGATGGATGTATGTTATCTTTTTTTCCGTCCACGATTTTTTCCACACCGTTGCTCCGATTGAAATGAAATCGAAAACCTACTATTCTTTTAACAAATGAAGCGATGATTAGTTTTTGGTTCATATCGGCCCACAAACATTAGTACATACTTTATTTAAGTACTTTTTTAGTTTTTTCTAAATATCTTGAAAATGACTTAACCAATTTTGATTAAATTTAATATCCTAATGAAGTACCTTGGGGACCACAAAAAAAGGTTAAATAAAGTTTTTAGTAAAATTATATTTTAAAAGTACTTTACTCTAGATTTTAACCTGAAATTAATTTATTTATTTACCTATATCGATTTATTGATTGTTTTTCAATTTAAAAAAAATGGGGTTTATTTATTTATAAGAAAATGTATTTATATTATTATTAACAAAGTATATATTTTTATTATTTATACTCTTTTGTATTCTTAAATTATATTTTGATAATTTAATATATTCGGGATATATGTTTTTAAATAAACTCTTTCTATGATACAAAATCAAAAAAAAAATCTTAGAGTATATAATCCACATAAAATAGACGAAAAAACATGGATGGAATATTTTGAGAATTTGTATGGCCCCTTTACAACCATTCAGGGTCATCAGTGATAAATAACTATGATATTTTGAATGAATGATATTATAGTATGTAAGTCTATTTTATATTTATTGCTATAAAGTATTCGTGGGTTTTAAAATTAAAAAACCAATTAATAAATAAAACACAATTCATTCATAAAACAATCATCAGAATTTTAAATAATTTCAATCTTAGAAAATTTTAACCTGAAATCAATTTATTTATTTACCTATATAGATTTATTGATTGTTTTTCAATAAAAAAAAATGGTGTTTATTTATTTATTAAAACATATATTTATATTATTATTAACAATGTATGTATTTTTATTATTTATACTTTTTATATTGTTAAATTATATTTTGATAATTTAATATATTCGGGATATATATGTTTTTAAATAAACTCTTTCTATGAAAGATTTTTCTAAATATAATAATATATATATATATATACTTTTAAAGATTAGTATTTTTAGAATATTCTGAGAATGTTTATTAATGAAATTATCAGCTGAAGATCACATTACACTATTAAGTGTATTTACATTTATTTTTCAAGAAAGTTTTAGTTTGAAGGTTTGAACTCTCAACTACTATATACAGTGGCGTAGGCAGAAAATTTTCATGGGGGGGGGGGGGGGCAATCCACAAAGCAAAATATTTAGTGGGAATTTTGTTTTTATGAAAACAAATAGTCCAGTTGAAATGTGTTTTTACTCGGAAAGTTTTGGGGTAGTTGTAATTTCTTCGACCCTTTATGTTTTTGGGTGTGCTGAATCCGAATCTGAGGTTTGCTAACAAAATTTCGTCACGGAACATTGTCAAAAATCCAAAAAAATGTAAAAAATCTCATTTTTGGCAGTTTTTTGCTTATAACTCGAAAACTATCAACTTTTCGTAAATAACCTTCCGATTCAAAATGAAAGTTCATAAAATTTCCTACAAATTTCATCATATAGGTTTTTTTCTCCGACCAACCGTTCGGGCTCAAGCGTTAGTTGAAAATTGGCGTTTTTTTTTTGTTTCCGCAAATCCCAAAAACTGGCACTTTTTTCGATTTTTTCCCATTTTGACCATGAAAGAGCACGTTTTCGACAAAGACCACTCTATATATTTATAAACTAGATTAAATTTGATACAATTTTTTGTAAAAATCGCATTTTTTCATTCATAAAATTAAAACCACTCATCCTAGAAACTTGATTTCTGTCTCATTCTCTAGGAAATTTTATTGACTTGAACGTTTATTCGGACTCACTTTGTTGATAAAATTCTTAGATTTATAGATATCTAGCATTTTCCAAAGCACTTTTGAGGATTCGGATCATATCCTGTCATGAAAAATGTAGGATATCTATAAATCTAAGAATTTTATCAACAAAGTGGTCCAGATAAACGTTCAGTCAATAGAATCTCCTAGAAAATGAGATCAAGTTTCTAGGATGAATGGTTTTCATTTTTTGTAGGAAAAACTGCAATTTTTTGAAAAAATGGATCTTTTCCTATCATGGAAAATGCTGGATATCTATAAATTTATGATTTTAACAAAAAAGTGGCCCAAGTAAACGTTCAAATCAACAAAATCTCCTAGAGAATGAAATAGGAATCAATTTTCTAGGATGATTTTTTGCAAAAAATTGCAGTTTTTCAAAACTTCAACCTCATTGGGGCACGAGTTATCCAATTAAGATGAAACTTTGTTTTAATTGTAGCAGATTTAATCTAGTTTAAAAATGTATAGAGTGGTCTTTGTCGAAAACGTGCTCTTTCATGGGCAAAATGGGAAAAAAATCGAAAAAAGTGCTAGTTTTTGGATTTTCGGAAACAGAAAAAACTAGTACTTGAGCCCGAACGGTTGGTCGGAGAAAAAACCTAAATTTTTTTTTTATGATAATGATGAGAGAAGGAGTTACACCAAAAAGGTGCAACCCCTAAAGGCCTGGGTTGGCCCCTCCATCGTGAAAAGAAGAAAGAATTTTATGGGTTGGACGGGGTCGAAGGTATCTGTGGATACGGGTCTTAAATAGCTGAAGGTTATAAGTCGCGGGAAAGATGGTGGTAGGGAGCGAGTTCCAGTCTCTGGAGGTCATAGGGATAAAAGAGTTGGCGAAAGCGCTTGTTCGACTTTTATCCAATTTGACAGCGAAGGGGTGCTGAGCGTTAGAAAACCGCGTGTTTCTCGTAAAGAGGGCATTAGGGGGGATAATGGATTTCAGCTCGACTGAACAGACACCGTGATAGTATCTGTAGTACAGGGAAAGGGCAGAAACGGTTCTTCGGTGAGCCAGGGAGTCGAGTGAGTTGGTTAGAGCCGGGTCTCCTATTAGTTTAATTGCTCGCTTCTGAATTGCATCCAGTGTAGCAAGAGAATGCTTGGATGCACCCCTCCACAGATGAGAGCCATATTTGATTTGAGCCTTATACAGTATAAGAAGTTGACTGGGAGTATAACAGCGTCTAGACCTAAATAGGAGACCAAGCTAAATGATGAAATTTTTAGGAAATTTTATGAACTTTCATTTTGAATCGGAAGGTTATTTACGAAAGGTTGATATTTTTTCGAGTTATAAGCGGGAAACCGCCAAAAATGAGATTTTTTACCTTTTTTTTTTTTTGTATTTTTGACAATGTTCCGTCGCGGAATTTTGTTAACAAACCTCAGATTCGAATTCCGCACACCAAAAAACATATAGGATCAAGAAATCAAAACTACCCCAAAACTTTTCAGCGAGGGGCCCTTTAGAGAACAATTTTATTCGAATAAAAAGGTACTTCAAGAAATTAAAAAAGAACATAATTCTTGATTAAACATATGAAATATACAATTGGATGTTGATGAAAGCAGTCCACGGTGGTTGTAAAAAAATAAGACTATAGAGGTTTTATTATTTTACATTTATTTGTTAAACCGACGTTTCGGAGATTTATTCTCTCCTTCTTCAGGGTAACAAAAAGTCAATGAAAGTAGTTCAAAACATAATTACTTTCTGTCTCCTTTGACAATGCCAAAAAAACATTATAAAAAATTTTTTTCATCTCGAATAGAAAATAAAGTAACAAGCAATTGATGATCAATATGTTAATTATGAAATATATTTAATTACGGTTTGTTTGCCATAATAAACGGTTCGTCGCTGCCGTTATTCATCCCATGAGCCCCGCCCTTAATATTAGAATATTATTTTTAAATTCTGAATTCGTAGGAATCTGGACAATGGTTTCAAAAAATTTTAATCCTCTTTAAACGTTTCGTTGTTTAATTACAACTTCCTCAGCAACTTAGATATTGTTATGTTTTCAGGTTATTTGTTTTTTGAAACCATTCTCCAGATCCCTACGAATTCAAAATTTAAAAATAATAATCATAGACTCTGGAATCTTCCTAAATTAGAATATTATTTCAAAAGATTTTTTGCTTCCTGAATTGGGCGGGCGCATCCTAGAATTCAAAAATACTCATTTACAACTAATATTATATTAAAATATAAATATTATTCTTTTTGTGAAAATTTCAACCTCCTATTTAATTTATTAAAATTCTCTCAAATACTTAAAGAACTCAGCAATAATAATAAATCATTGTTTTATAGGATACGTAATATATATTGATTAATGATCTTTCATAAAGAATTATGACTATAGCTATCTAAAAATTAATTTCAATAACCTTTTTTTAAGTTACCCATACGCAGTATTTAATTGCTTTTAAAATGAGATAAGTTCGAGGGCGTCAAATTGACCATTAGTAAGCGAAAATTTAGTTTAAGAAACAACTTTTATATGAAACTTTTTTTTCTATAAGGTAGTATTTCTCAAGATAAAAAAAACCCACCCTGTATAATGAATATATAAATATGCATAGATATAATTTATTTGTTAGAGACTACTACTTGACCTTCATCTTCAGTCTTTTTATTTAATTAGAAATATATATTATTTGTCATTTCTCATGAGTTCAAATACTTTATTATTATTCCGGGTGAGTTTTTTTATCTTGAGACAGTCTTCTAACTCAAAAACCGTGCATTAAATGAAACAAAGCTTCAAATAAAAGGTTATTTATATCAGGGGGGGAACTAAACTACGCTATTGTTTGTCGATGTAGAACAAGCTTTCCAGGGTATTTCGAGGTCAAGTTCTGTTTGTTAAATGGAAATAAGCTATATGTTTCTGTACATATTCTGAATCTATAAAGAAAACTGAATAACTTTTATTAGAACTATTTTTTTATATGACATCAAATTAAAAAAAATATTAAATCAATTAGATCTCAAAAAAAAATCCTAATAATGATTTTTAACAATCATTCAAATTAATTATCAAATAATAATCATTAAATAATTAATTATTAAATAAATAATTATTAAAATGAAAAGTCACAACAATTAAAAAAGTGTTTATAATGATCTTAAAACTTCATTATACACATATTTAAGAGATTATTTTCTACTTAATAGAACTACTTAAAATTCTTGAGTTTAAAAAAGTTTATTTCTCGTGTCAATCCATATAAATAGATAGTTATTCCATAATAAAAATGGAGCATTTTTTGTTGAATTCAGAATTGAAATGGTCTTAATTTATGCGATGAATGTGCAAAAAGTGTTATGGGGTTGCCATTGAAATGAATGCCCAGCATTTTCCTGATAGGAATACACCCTCACAAGCCTCAATTTATCGTGGTGTAAATCTGTTTAAAAAAAACATGAAATGTAAATTTTTCGTTAAATTGAAGGGTCGGTTTTGTCACAAATATAATAAAACAATGATTTCAATAACTATTTGAATTATTTAATTGATAACTATACAGTTTTGGTCACCACTGGTCGACCATCCTCAGTAGTTAGTTCTGGAAGAATTTTAATGAAATGTAAAGGCTACGAATAAACTGGAACAAGCCAAAATAAGGAAATTGGAACTGGAATTCATCCAGAAGACTTGCAATACACTCTGGAATGTCACAGCACAGTGTCGTAAAATTATTAAATTATTTATTTAATAATTAAGTTGAATGATTGTTAAAAATAATTATTAGGATTTTTTTGAGATCTAAATGATTTATTAATATTTTGTTTATTTGATGTCGTATAAAAAAATAGTTCTTATGAAAGTTGTTCAGTTTTTTTTTCTAGATTAAGAATATGTACAGAAACATATAGGTTGGTCTGAGTGGATATTGATGAGGAAGTCCAAAAGAAGATAATTTATACTATCTTTTTATTTTTATTCAAAAACCGACGTTTTGGAGGCTATTCCCTCCTTCTTCAGGGTCTATAATTTATTAAAATGGGATTTGGCCATCATTACAAACAAGATCATCACAAATTTATTTTGTTTTTTATAAATACAATTAATATATAACTATACAGGGTGATTCACGGTCGATGGCACGTTAGACGTTTATGGAAAACGGATAGCAGGATTTTTCTGAAAATTTACCACCATACATTTTCTTAACTGTTCTATCGATCTAAAATATTTTCAGCATTTCGGCTTCAATCGAAAAGTCGTAGCAACTTTATTTTTTTTTAAATGGAACACCCCGTATATTAACACCTTTTATTAAAATACTTTTTTGTTAATATTGTCCTATACCTATCTCTATCGGTTTTCGAGATAAAAAATAATTTGTGTTAAATATGGTGCAAAACATGGCCCTAATTAAACTAAAATAAATTAGTGCTCTCAATTCATGAAAAGTTGATATTTTGGTGGTAGTTTAGACACACCCCAAGTATTTAATTTACGCCGAAAAATCAACTCCACATTATACAGGGCGATGCTAAGATTCCTATTATTTCCGTTATTCATAAAAGGGGTCAAAAGTTGGTTTTTTCAAATGAGACCCCCTGTATATCACTCAATAAATTGAAAGACGAAGAAAAAATGCTTTAAGACGATATATCATGTCCCTATACCTAAAACATCAAGTTTTCTTAATAATGCCACTTTTTCGTGAAAAATTACTTTTTAATGAATTTAATTTTAACTAACCATGGAAATATCAAGCTTATGACAGTTTGTTGATTATTTATAAGTAACTTATAAACAGTTTATTAACGATGTTCAAAAAAATCTTCCAAAATGATCGCAAATACTGATTATTCAAACAAAGTTCTTATAGTACAAAATAAATAATTTCATAAGAACTTCGTTTGAAAAATCAGTATTTGCGATCATTTTGGAAGATTTTTTTGAATACTGTCAATAAACTCTCATTTGAAAAAACCAACTTTTGACCCCTTTTATGAATAACGGAAATAATAGTAATCTTAGCACGGCCTGTATAATATGGAGTTGATTTTTCGGCGTAAATTAAATACTTGGGGTGTGTCTAAACTACCACCAAAATATCAACTTTTCATGAATTGAGAGCACTAATTTATTTAAGTTTAATTAGGGCCATGTTTTGGACCATATTTAACACAAATTATTTTTTATCTCGAAAACCGATAGAGATAGGTATAGGACAATATTAACAAAAAAGTATTTTAATAAAAGGACAGTTCTAAAAACGTGTTAATATATGGGGTGTTCCATTTAAAAAAATAAAGTTGATACGACTTTTTGATGGAAGCCGAAACGTCGCAATGCTGAAAATATTTTAGATCGATAGAACAGTTAAGAAAATGTAAGGCGCTAAATTTTCAGAAAAATTCTGCTTTCCGTTTTCCATAAACGTCTAACGTGCCATCGACCGTGAATCACCCTGTATACAATTTTTTAATCAAAAATATTCTACTCTGAAAAGTCAGTGAAGGAAATCCAATGCGACATTCCCCTCTGTCTCCTCTTTCAGTGGCAGTAGTAACAATAATAATATATTGTATTTCATATTCTCAGCAGAATTATAATATAGTAATTATATGCAAATTTTGATATAAATATATATAATTAGCCAAATCCCCTCCCAGATAAAATCTGCGCCTAGCGATTGTGCGCATAATTATACATATATATATACAAACTACTTATAAACTATTCATTTATTTATTATTTTTCCCCATCATTAATCTTAAAAAGGTTTGACAAGTGTTTAAAATAAAATTACAAATTTACTATTTACAATTATTTACACATTATCTATTTACATTATTATATTACAACTATACAAGTTTTAGATCATCAATATAGGTTTCCAAAAAACAAAAACAAACAGAACTTGTCCTCGAAATATCCTTGAAAGTTTTGTTCTAGGTCGACAAACAATAGCGTAGTTTAGTTCCCCCATTAATATAATAATAATCTGGTGGTCCGGGGAGCTCCAATTATTGTCAAAAATAAGTAATTTCTCTTCAATCTCGGCGTTTCGTACATTCACTCAAGGGTACATTTACAGGACAGCATAATGGATATAAATAATATGATGTATGTATTAAATGTCCCAAATTAAAAATCTAATATCTATCTACTCTTATTAAACGAGCAAAAATTGTATATTTATTTGTACATATATATATATATTTGTTTGTTTATATATTTGTATCTTGGTTCTATTTTGAAAACGACTCTACCGATTTTGATGAAATTCACGGGTTAGGGGTTTTTGGGGTGACAATTCGATCTGTCACGGTCTCATCTTAGACAAAATTGTTTTTGATGGGTTTTTTCGTAATCAAATTAATTATTCTCAGGTAGACAAATCCCATTCTTAGGGTTTTAAAAAAAGGTTTCCTTTTTCCTTTTGGACCCAGGCAGACAATGGGTTGCCTTAATTCATTGTTCTCAAAGGCCTTGAAGAAGTATTGTGATTGTGGATTTTAACATACTTTGTTCTCCCTAAACGTTAGAAATATTAATAATCGTTTTATAATTGTTTTTATAAAGAACTTTATTTATTTTATAGAATAAAAATAATCTCCTCTGTGGTAAAAATAAATCTCCTCTGTGGCGAAATCTGCAGCAAGGAAGATTGGCTTCTTATTCAGGTCCAAGCGATTTTACAAACCCCACAACTTTCACCATCTACAAGGCCCAAATCCGCCCCTGTCTCGAATACGGCTCTCATCTGTGGAGAGGAGCCTCAAAATATTCTCTTGCTACCCTTGATGCAATTCAGAAACGAGCCGTCAGGCTAATTGACGATTCTACCCTCACCGACTCCCTCGACTCGCTGGCTCATCGAAGAGATGTCTCCGCCCTTTCCCTTTTCTATAGATACTATCACGGCAGGTGCTCTGATGAGATAAAATCAATAATTCCCCCCAAAGCATGCTTTGCACGCAGCACACGTTTTGCCGACTCCCAACACTCTTTCGCGGTCAAATTAGAAAAGTGCCGACCACTTCATTCGCGAATTCATATATCCCCATGACTTCAAGGAACTGGAACTCTCTCCCAGCCTCTATCTTTCCCAGCACCTATGATCTTCAAACCTTCAAAACCAGGGTGCATAGACACCTACGTCTACACCCTCCTCACTTAAACAACTTTCCCTTCTCTTCGGTAATGCAAGGGTCTTTCGAGATCCATAGGGGCTACATCTTTACTGGTGCACCCCTTCTTGCATTCGATTGCACTAAAAAAAAAAATCAAGAATTTATTTAAAAATATATTTCGGATAAGCAAGTCTCAATTTTTCTGAAAAAACAACACATTTTGATAGGTTTTATTTATTAACAATTGGATGAATAAAATGAATCATATGGTTGAATCAAAACAGGTGCAGGAGGTGGGGGATCCGGGGGTAGGGCGAGGTTTCGGGGGTGGGGTCAAGCGGGGTGGGGGTACAGTGGGCGAATACTATATATATTTGTATTTTTTTTAATTTGAAAACGGCTCTCAAATAAAAATCGACATTTTTATCAGAATTTTAAATTAAAAATAATATTAAAATAAAAGTTTTAACTGAAGGAAGTTGTTACCGAGCATCGCTCGGTGCCTCCAGGTACTTAATCATAAAATTGAAAGTTTTTTGCCGAGAGTAGCAGAATTTTTATATATTGAAGGAGACAATAAAAGAGTGGGTGTCTTCTGCTGGAATTATAAATTTTATTTATAACGAGACTATAGTTTCGAGAGCTTTGCCCTCTTCATCAGTCTATTACAATTTATTCACAGGAATTAATTTATAAATACAATATATTATTTATTGTTCCTGCCACTGAAAGATGAGACAGAGTTGAATGTCCCATTGGATTTCCTTCACTGACTTTTCAAAGTGAGTAGAATATTTTTGATTAAAAAATTGTATATAGTTATATATTAATTGTATTTATAAAAAAAAAAAATTGTGATGATCTTGTTTGTAATGATGGCCAAATCGCATTTTAATTAATTATAGACCCTGAAGAAGGAGGCAATAGCCCCCGAAACGTCAGTTTTTGAATAAAAATAAAAAGATAGTATAAATTATCTTCTTTTTTGGACTGCCTCATTAATAACCTATATGTTTCTGTAGATATTCTGAATCTAGAAAAAAAAACTGAACAACTTCCATAAGAACTATTTTTTATCCGACATCAAATAAACAAAATATTAAATCAATTATATCTCAAAAAATTCTAATAATTATTTTTAACAATTATTCAAATTAATTATCAAATAATAATGATCCAATATTTAATTATAATAAATAATTAATAATTTAATAATTTTGCGACACTGTTTTCTGTGACATTCCAGAGTGTATTGCAAGTCTTCTGGATGAATTCCAGTTCCAATTTCCTTATTTTGACCTGTTTCAGTTTATTCGTAGCCTTTACATTTCATGTTTTTTTTTAAACAGATTTACAACACGATAAATTGAAGCTTGTGAGGGTGTATTCCTATCAGGAAAATGCTCGGCATCCATTTCAATGGCAGCCCCTTAACACTTATTCCACATTCACCGCATAAATTAAGACCATTTCAATTCTTTCTCCAACATTTTCTTTCTTCATAAATTAATTCCTGTGAATCCATTGTAATAGACTGATGAAGAGGGCAAAGCACTCGAAACTATAGTCTCGTTATAAATAAATAAAATTTATAATTCCAGCAAAAGACACACTCTTTTATTGTCTCCTTCAACTAATATTAATCAATAGTTTAATTAAAAATATCATATATTATATTAAATATGTTGTTTTTTTATTTTAAAAAATATTTATTATAAAAATCAAGAAATTTTAGCTGAACAGCTTATTATTGTCTCAAGATAAAAACTCACCCGGTATATGTACATTGAACAATTGATAAAATGTTCTTATTATCTTTGTGTCTTAATTAATTATTCCACCGCTAATAATAACCCTATTTCCATTCATTTCGAAAGAAAAGGCCTTAAATTGGATCTCTTAGAATCTACGGAAATTAAAATAGCCCTATCAAATAATTCAAATATTTTAAATAACCAATTAGAAGTGCATAAAAATACAATTATTGATTATATATTATAATAAATTAACTAAACATTCCTTCAATTGTTCGCACATTGAATATATTAAGGTAATTGTACTCTCTCAGGCACTTTTCCAGTTGTACCCAGTCACGTACGTTCCCTTTCTTTATTATAATAGTAGTTAGAGCTTCCCTTCAGCCGGTTCAAAACTCAATTTTTCTATTTGTCGAAAATATTAATTCTTAGAACAACTTCCCTTCTTACCCCTACTTTCCCCTCACCACATACATTTCAAAAAATATTTAAAAAAATAGATGTGTCGCACTCGGGGACTGCCGCGGTAAAGCTATTGCATAGCATTTTTTATCAACTTATGCAATTATAATATTTATGCAATATTTTTTCACAAACAGCTGCTTACGTATTCGTCCGATTTCGGAACAGCTCGTCTCGATCCGTGCGAGCTTCGTACAGTCTACACGCATACGTCTAGTCGCACGCACACAAACACCGTGCCGAAGTCTGCCGAACTGAAACGACGTTAGACGATGCACGGCTTTCAACGCCGCACCGCTGTGACGGTCGGAGTGGGGGTGTTAGGTTTATTTTCGTTACGGAATTTCTTGATTCGGTCGCCGCGCTCAAAGCCCGCGATAAAAGCTATGCAATAGCTTAATAATTATTTTTGTTTAATCCTATTTATTTGAATAGCATAATGCATGGGAAATACAAATAATAATAATAATCCCACGGTGTTGTCTCATGTCCGTCTGAAAAAAATTTAAAATAAATGTTAATAAAAAAAATTAATATTCTATATTCCGCGTTTTTTACTTTAAAATGCAATTTAAAATATATTTTTTTCTTTTAAAGATGTACCGGCTGTCCACTGTTCGTCTCCAGAAAATTATTTATTATTCATTTATATTATTTACTATTATAGTTTAATTGTATTTTATAATTTAAATGTATTGTAAAAAAATAAGATAATTAATAAATTATAATTTTGTAAAAGAAACCCCCCCCCTTTAATTTCAAAATCCCCTCCATAATGAGATCCTTTGAAAGCCCCCTCCCCACCTCTTAAATCCGCCGGTCGGCTGTCAGTCGAGTCGCTCGAGTCTCGTGTAGGAGTGGTGGGCGGCGGCGGGGAGGGACATCTCCCCCGCTCGAGCCGCCTCTCCGCCAAGAGTCGGGCGACTCCGCTGGCTTTCGGCTGGCCGCTTGGAGGGGATTGTTAGGTTATTTTCGTTACGGAATTTCTCGATTCGGTCGCCGCGCTCAAAGCCCGCGATAAAAGCTATGCAATAGCTGAAAATTGTTATTTGTAAAATTATTTTTCCATTGTATAATCAGTTTACTTTGACTCCTGATGATGTTGGGCTCACCCCCGAAATATATCGAATTCAAAACTCAATTTTGTTTTATTTCTTTTTTGTGAAACTTACCTCGCATCTTGCTCAAGTTTTATCATTATAATTAATTTTTTTTTTATTTTTTTTATTTTAGGAATCAAAGCTCTGCCCCCCCTGTATTTGACCCAACCGGGGGGGTCACGACAATACGTGGAGTGCCGTCGCCCACTCAGCCCCTAGTGACCACTCTGAGGGCCGTGCCCCCCCTGCCGCCGAGGCCTTCATTCCACTCACGACCTGGTGGCTATTCGGTGATGGGACCCGGACAGTATCCACCCTCCTACAACCGCATGTATTCTGGCATGTCACGATCGTACGGAGCCGGCTACGGCGGCGGTTACGGCTCCGGTTATTCCAATTATGGCAATTATGGCATGCCTGGCTATAGCGGTATAGCCGGCTACGGACACTCGATGCAGAATATTCCGGAAAGCCGTCTGGTTCAGATGGCGGAAGAGAGCTCTCGGCCGGCTTTCGAGTCCATTGAGTCGCTGGTGCGGGCGTTTGGCTCCATTAGTTTCATGCTCGAAACCACCTACGACACAATTTACAATTCATTTCGGGCTGTATTGGATGTCGCCGAAAATGTCGGAAGAATGCGCAATGTCTTTTCACAAATTTTCTCGGCGTTTGGAATTATACGTGCACTGCAGTGGCTGTATAGGAAAGCGCTCTCGCTTCTAGGTAAGCCGCCATTCGAGCAGGGTGGCTCGGTTAAAAACCACCGGTTTAAACCGTCCTGGACTTTATCCGATTTTGACCTGTGGTTTTTTTTTGAGTGATTTGATTCATATTTTTCCATATTTATATTAATGATATATTTCGGGAAAATATGATATTATATATTATAAAATATGATTTTCACATACTAATTTTGATATAGGCATTTTTTAGAGTTCCGTATCAAATTAGGACTATTTAGATTTTGATTAGCTGAATTTATAATCCAGCAGTGAAAAAAATATTGATACCCCTCAATAAACATAAAAGTAGTGATAAATTCTATTCCCGGGGTGAACACAACCCTTCTGACTTATATTTAAAAAGCACCTGGAGCCACCGAGCGAAGCTCGGTAACTTTTTGCTTCAAATAAAAGCTATATATTAATATTATTTTTAATTTAAAATTCTGATAAAAATAAAAATAAATATAGTACACGCCCCCTGGACCCCCGCCCCCGAAACCCCGCACTTCGCCCCACCCCGAACCCCTCAATACATCCTACCTCCTGCACCACCCACATCCACCCCCGCACCCAGTTTTTGCATTTCTAACCTTCCAGTGACCCACAAATTATGTGTATATAGGTATATAAATTTATAAATAAATTTCGTATAATTATTATTTTTAATTAAATAACAATTTATCGAGTTTTAAAATTAATTTAAATGGCAAATTCAAATATATAATAATATTTCTTATAAATTGTTTGTGGGATTTACAACTCGATTTATAATTAATTAAATTGCTTACTTTTAATATATAATAATATTTGTAATGATCTTTTTGTGGGATTTAAAATTAAAAAACCAATTAATAAATAAAAGATAATTGAAAAAAATGTATTCAAACTTTTTTATTAACATTTTAATTTATAAATAATTACTTACTTTAATTAAGAAAAGATCAATTAAGATGAATTTTGTCGAGGTCCAGACCTAGCCAGATCGCTTTCTCATCCTCAAAACTTGTTAATAGAGTTGCTTTCATCAAAATCGGTAGAGCCGTTTTCAAAATAAAAAATATATATATACAATTTTTGCTAGTTTAATAAGAGTAGATAGATAAACCATTCATTTTCGAATCTAATAGATGACACCATCTTATATAATTTTGTTTCCTCATGATTTTTCAGGATTCACTTCGAATATAAAGGACCAATTGTGGAATGAAGCGGCATCGTCGAAATATTCCTTGTCATCGGCCGAACGGGAAGCGATAAATAAGAAAACCTCCTGGGGGGGTTTACTCTTAATGGCAATTCTATTCTCAGGACCATATATTTTATGGAAATTGATGAATTCACTTAATTTACATGTTAGCACTCGTAAGTATCACATACGTATATAATTTACAACTTCACAATAATTATATAATATAATTACCTAAAATATCCTAGATATCATCAATATAATTTTTTTTTTTTTTTTTTTTAATGATATTGATGTGAGAAGGAGATACACCAGAAGGTGGATCCCCTAAAGGCCAGTATGGGCTGGCCCCTCCATCGTGAAAAGAACAGAGCAGAAGGAAAAGAAGCCGGGATCACGAGCCAATCTCAGAAACTTAGATACAATTCAATATCCAATTTACTAGTTACTCTGACCATTAGACCACGGAGGCGGATTAATCTTATATAAGATTGGAGTAATTTTTGGAGACGGACTGATAAGTGAATTAAGCTGGATATTGATGAGGCAGCCTCCGAAACGTCGGTTTTATGAATAAAAAGATAGTGTAAATTATCTTCTTCTGTTTTTGGACTGCCTCATCAATATCCACTTAATCTTATATTATTAAATGACCAATTCTTATATATACCGGGTGAGTTTTTTATCTTGAGAAAGTCTCATAACTCAAAAACAGTTAATTAAATGAAAAAAGTTTATTTATATCAGGGGGAAACTAAATTACGCTATTGTTTGACGAGCTAGAACAAGCTTTCAAGGGTATTTTAAGGTCAAGTTCTGTTTTTTAAATGGAACCCTATATGTTTCTGTACAATTTCTGAATCTACAAAAAAAACTGAACAACTTTTATTATAACTATTTTTTATACGACATCAAATAAAAAAATACATAAATCAATTAGATCTCAAAAAAAATCTTAATAATTATTTTTAACAATTATTTAACTTAATTATAAAATAATAATGATTAAATAATTAATTATTAAATCAAAAAGTCACAACAATGAAAATAAGTGTTTCTAATGATCTTAAAACTTCATTATACGTAGGTGCACAGATTTAAGAGATTATTTTCTACTTAATAGAACTATTTAAAATTCTTGAGTTTAAAAAAGTTTATTTCTCGTGTCAATCCAGTAGATAGTTATATTGTATTAGCGCATAATAAAATTGGAGCATTTTTTTTTGAAGATAGAATTGAAATGGTCTTAATTTATGGTGAATGTGTAAGAAGTGTTTTGGGGCTGCCATTGAAATGGATGTCGTGCGTTTTCCTGATAGGACTACACCCTCACAACCTTCATTTTATCGTGTTGTAAATCTGTTAAAAAAACAAGAAATGTAAATGCTACGAGGACACTACGACAGTCCAAAATAACTAAATTGGAACTGGAATTCATCCAGAAGCCTTATTTATATCAGAAGGAAACTAATATTTAATAATTTTGCCCTCAGGAACTTCATTTTATCGTGTTGTTTGGAATTCATCCAGAAGACTTGCGATACTCTCTGGAATGTCTCAGAACAGTGTCGCAAGATTATTAAATTATTAATTATCTATTAATATTATTTTTAATTGTAATTTAGTTCAAAACCTTGTGAACAGCGATAATGGCTTGATTATTGATGTTCAAAACGTTGGCAAAAAAATAAATCAAATTTTATTTAATTCTGGCTGTAAATAAAAATTGACCTATTTAACCTGAATTTAAAATTAATTTATTAATTAATCAGACACTTGATTATTTAATTCGCTGTACACAAGGTTTTGAACTGGCTGTAAATAAAAATTGACCTTTTTACCGGAATTTAAAATTGATTTACTAATTAATCAGACACTTAATTATTTAATTTTGGCTGTAAATAAAAATTGACCTTTTTACCGGAATTTAAAATTGATTTACTAATTAATCAGACACTTAATTATTTAATTTTGGCTGTAAATAAAAATTGACCTTTTTACCGGAATTTAAAATTGATTTACTAATTAATCAGACACTTAATTATTTAATTTTGGCTGTAAATAAAAATTGACCTTTTTACTGAATTTAAAATTGATTTACTAATTAATCAGACACTTAATTATTTAATTTTGGCTGTAAATAAAAATTGACCTTTTTACCGGAATTTAAAATTAATTTATTAATTAATCAGACTCTTAATTATTTAATTATGGCTGTAAATAAAAATTGACTTTTTTTACCGGAATTTAAAATTAATTTACTAATTAATCAGACACTTAATTATTTAATTCACTGTGCACAAGGTTTTGAACTGGCTGTAAATAAAAATTGACCTTTTTACCAGAATTTAAAATTAATTAATTAATTAGACACTTAATTATTTAATTCTGGCTGTAAATAAAAATTGACCTTTTTCCCTGAATTTAAAATTAATTTATTAATTAATCAGACACTTAAAATCATTCTCACTATATTAATAAAGCTGCAAAAAAGTTTATATTGCAGATTTATGTTCAAAAAATATTTTTTTTTTATTGGTACTTATCTGGTTTTTTTTGGTTTTCAGCGCACGATTATCGTCAATGGCTTCAATCGCCGAACATCCTACATAGAGCCCTGACCCTCTATGAATTCGAGGCAACCACGGACCAAGAGTTGAGTTTCAAACCCAATATAAAATTACTACTAGCGCCACGAGAATATCAAACTATGGGGAAAAATTGGCTTCTCGCTTATTCGTCGGAAAATAAAAAATATGGATTTATCCCAAGCAATTATATTAGAATAACAGAAACTATCAAGACAAATGCCAATGCCAAACATACCACCTGTAAGTAAAAGTAAAGTATTAAAGAAAAGGCTTTATTAAAAAACCAACAGAGAAACTCATTTACGAACCACAACCACTAGTCAATAAATAAATTAATTTAATTTAAAAGATTTTGTTTAAAATAAATAAATAAATATATATATATTATTAGTAGAAACCGGATTTTTATGCATTAAAAAATGTCAAAATATGCAATTGAAAATGCTCGAATATGCAAGTAATATGCAGAATAAGTTGAAATATGCAAATATATGCAGCAAAAGATAGCAAAATAAATTTAAAATTAAAATTTAAGACAAAAATTTTTATAAAAAAAAAATAAAACAGACTTCAAAAAATTAAATGCAACAAATAAAATAATAATAACTTAAAATGTAATAAAATACACTAAAAGGTATAAAATAATTATATAATTTAGTTACAACTAAACGACGAAATATTAACATGAAATCACTTTTTGAAGTCGGTGCCAAACAAACTATATAAGCGAGTGTACCCGCCAAACGTACTAAATAAGATCCGTCGAGTGCGATTCATAAAATGTATATGTTTGGCACAGACTTCAAAAAGTGATTAACAAAGGATCTCAAAACCCCGAAGAAGGAGGGAATAGTCTCCGAAACGTCGGTTTATGAATAAAAAGATAGTATATAAATTATCTTCTTCTTTTTAGGACTGCCTCATCAATATCCACTCAATAATAAAATTATGCAAATATATGTCCAGCTATAATCTGATCACTACACTAATTTACACACACTTTCACAAACATACATGAACACTCAAATGCCCACTATGGGCTATAGTTACCGAAGGCCATTAAAAAATAATAATAATAAGGAAATATATATATAAAGTATTTATATTGTAATTATTTGTTTCAATAAATAATTATAAATTAATCATGTGTGATTTAAATAAAAATCCAAACTTTAATAAAGAAATAATTAACAAAGGATCTCAAAAATAATTAAAATTTGGGCGTAATTGTGAATAATTTATGTTTACAACTATTTACCTAAATTAACTTCAGGTTATTATGTCTTCGGTCACTTTAAATTGATTTATACGATGAAAAGGAGCTCTCCACATCCTCAGATCTAATAGGAGAAAATTTAAAGGAACTTTAGATATATATTTCTTCATTTTTTCATTCTTTCTCCGAAAATTTACTTTTAAAAAATTTGTATTTTGTGCGAAGTAGGCAATAATATGACAAAAAATTCTCCAAATATGCAATTTTATGCAACATTCTCTCCAAACTAATGCAATTTTATGCAATATTCTCCAAATATGCAATTTTATGCAACATTCTCCAAATATGAGATTTTATGCAATATCTTTCAAATACGCGATTTTATGCAACATTCTCCAAAGATGCGATTTTATGCAACATTCTCCAAAGATGCAATTTTATGCAGCATTCTTCAAATATGCAATTTTATGCAGCATTCTTCAAATATGCAATTTTATGCAACACCCTTCAAATATGCAATTTTATGCAATATTCTCCAAACATGCAATTTTATGCAATATTCTCCAAATATGCAATTTTATGCAATATACTTCAAACATGCAAATTCATGCAACATCCCCCAAACATGCAATTTTATGCAACATTCTCCAAAAATGCAATTTTATGCAATATTCTCCAAATATGCAATTTTATGCAATATTCTCCAAATATGCAATTTTATGCAATATTCTTCGAATATGCAATTTTATGCAATATTCTTCAAATATGCAAAAATATGCAGTATAAAATTTATGCCACAGTATCCTAGATGCATGATTCGGATAGATAATTGATCCCCTGGGTCGTATGTGGCGGCAAACAAAATATACGATTGCATAGTAATCCGGTCTCTAATTATAAGATATATCTAAAGTAGTACTTAACCTGCAAATTCGTTAAACAATTCTCCGATTTTGAACAAATCTTTTATTTTTAGCGCCTCAACAAGGGATTAATCCACAAACTGGTACGCCTGGTATGGAATTGAAAAAAGTAAAAGAGCAAGAAAAATCATCATCGGCCAGTTTAGGAGCGAAGCCTGCTGAGCCTCTTCTGGCATCTCCATCTACCAGTAAGATCGTGTTGGACAAAACACCGGACTTAATTCCAATCCCAAACGACGACGACTAGCTCTCTGAAGCAACAGGTTCTATTTTGGTATTTTTTCTTTTTTTTTTTAACTAGGTGTAACAAAAACCTTGTTATTCGTTTTCGGATTCTATATATTCTACATTCTTGTATACATTAAACTACTTATTTTAACGATTGTTTATTTAATCAATATACCGGGTGTGTTTTTTTTATCTTGAGACAGTATTTTAACTCAAAAACAATCGATTAGGTATATGCAAATAAGTTTCAAATAAAAGTTTATTTATATCAAGGGGGAAACTAAACTACGCTATTGTTTGTCGACCTAGAACAAGCTTTCAAGGGTATTTCAATGTCAGGTTCTGTTTTTTAAATGGAACCCTATATTTTTCTATACGTCTACTTAATCTACAAAAAAAAACTGAACAACTTTCATAAGAACTATTTTTTATACGACATCAAATAAACAAAATACATGAATCAATTAGATCTCAAAAAAAATTCTTAATAATTATTTTTAACAATTATTTAACTTAATTATTTAATAATAATGATTAAGTAATTAATTATTAAATAAATATTTATTAAATCCAAAAGTCATAATAATGAAAATAAGTGTTATAATGATTATAAATTGAAGTAGACAATAAAAGAAAAGCTGAAAGTTTTTCTGTGCATGTCCTCTATACAGGTAAGAACGACCAGCGACTATAGAGTTTGAGTTGTGGTTACTTTGGCAGGTAACAGGTAATAAAGGGGTATAAAATAGTACTTTAAATTCGTTAAAGTATAAAGCTCAATTTTTTTATATTTTCTTCGGGATAACTTTAGAAATCTCGTCATCCATTGCCGGACACTTATGACAGTTGCTACCCCCTGCCAGACACCCCTAAACTTTAATAAATTATAATTATACTTTCGTTATAATATAAAAGATAAATTTTATATATGTTACTTGGCGACCTATAAAAAAATGTTACCTCAATAGGCGGACAGTTTTAATGGTTTTTACATAGATTTTTGACATTTCGGTTATTATTGATAACCATTGGTGAAGACATGGAGGAATCGACTTAAAATCAAAAATAACCATCGATTCTTATCTAATACTAGAGGAATAACCTTATTGCATTCCATTTTTGTTGTTTTGACTATTAATGACAACCTCTACTGAAAATGTGGAAGAATCGACTTAAAATCAAAAAGACTAAATTCTTTTATGGCAAACCACTCAAGCTTGAGTTTCTTAAAGTTTAGGGGTGTCTGGCAGGGGGTAGCAACTGTCATAAGTGTCCGGCAATGGATGACGAGATTTCTAAAATTATCCCGAAGAAAATATAAAAAAATTGAGCTTTATACTTTAACGAATTTAAAGTACTATTTTATACACCTTTATTACTTGTTACCTGCCAAAGTAACCACAACCCAAACTCTATAGTCGCTGGTCGTTCTTACCTGTATAGGGGACATGCACAGAAAAACTTTCAGCTTTTATAAAATAACGAAGGTCTGGCCGTCGTGGGCTCTTGATCTATATTAATATATCTTTAGTTGCTCCAAAAATATGAGAATACTTATTATACTTATATCATTTATTCATATTAAACAGAGATCGATTTCTCCATTCATATCAGAAGGAATAAGGCAACAGAGAGATTCCGAAAATGAATAGCCTTGGTATAATTAATTTTTTTACACCCTATATATGCATAATATTTAATAATAGATAATAAAGATAACTAATTCTAAACTGTCTGATTGTTAATAGATCGGTGATGCAAGGGCTATACACTTACACTCCAGGAGCGGCAGCAATTTACCCGGAACTATTACGAATATAGATAAAAGTAATGTTTGTATTATATTATGAGGGTTTTTTTTTTTTATTTTATTTAACAAATAAGTACAAGCCAAAAACAAAAATATATATATATATATAGATAATATATAAAGTCTGTCAATTTGTGTTTGAATTACTTAGGAACTGATCTGGCTATAAGCCACCCGCTCAGACTAAATATGTATACAATAAAAGTTTTTTATGATTATTTTTTTTTTTCACGAATAAACCTAATAATAAAATTTCAACATTTGTCTTTTTTTACTTTCATTTATACCTACCTGTAGTAAAGATAAGAGTAAATAGATATTTTATTTAATATGGATTTACTATGAGTTGAGGATACTGGGTCACTTATTTCACATTAAAATTAAAAAATTAAAAGATATAAAAATTTTTTTCTTTTTCAATATATATATTTCGGGCTATCAACCCATCTTCAGGAAATACAGAGAGTAACTAAATAAACTTATTGAATGACAGGCTATATATATGTTTATTGACAATAAACATATATATAGCCTGTCATTCAATAAGTTTATTTAGTTACTCTCTGTATTTCCTGAAGATGGGTTGATAGCCCGAAATATATATATTGAAAAAGAAAAAAAAATTTTTATATCTTTTAATTTTTTAATTTTAATGTGAAATAAGTGACCCAGTATCCTTAACTCATAGTAAATCCATATTAAATAAAATATCTATTTACTCTTATCTTTATTAAAGATGTTTCACCTTGCACCAACACCACAATCTCTACTGATTACTACATGTAGTACCCTGGAGCCACTGAGCGATGCTCGCCAACTTTTTGCTTCAGTTAAAAGTTATATATTATTTTTAATTTAAAATTCTGATAAAAACCACCCCGTCACTGCACACCACCCCTGGACCCCCAGTCCCCTCCACTCCACCAACCCCACACCTAGTTTTTGCATTTCTAGTTTTCTAGTGGCCCTCAGATTATGTTAATATAGCTATATATAATAAATAAATTACGTATAATTATTTTTTTTTAATTAAATAACAATTTATCTAGTTTTATAATAATCAATTAAATTGGAAAATTCTAATATATATATATATATAGTATTTTGAAGGAGACAATAAAAGAGTGTGTCTTCTGCTGGAATTAATTTTTTTCAAGGGAATTCTTCCATTTGGATCCTTATTAAGTAAAGTATTATGTCGAAATGGTCAACTACTGGTGCACGGTCAACTACTGCTGCGGTTACCTTACTAGAGTAAATAAAATTAAGATATTTAAGTTTATATTATATTAGATTTTATTTATCATGGAATAAATTATTGATAATTAATAATGAACTTAATATTAAAGACAATAGAAATAAATTATTTAGTATAGTGACACCCCCCCCCCTCCACATCTCTAGAGAGAAAATCCTCCTTTGGCTAGGAGGGATTTTGAAGTTAGCTGAACATAAATATTGATGCATTTAATATAAAATTCCATTCTAACTAATTCGGGGCATAAGTCACGCACAATTTCTATAAAGTTTGGTGCACTTGAAAATAGTACAAAGTTTCGAATTTTAATTTGTTGAATTTGTTTCCCAATTATCTTTGAATGTGGTCCAATATTTTATTTGAAATAAAATTATTAATAGGTATATATACAGGGTGTCCGAAAAATTATTTACAATAAAATTATGAATATATATATATATATATATATATATACATGGGGTGTCTGAAAAATTTATTTGCAATAAAATAATAAATAAACTTGATGTCCTAAAAATGTATTTACCTTAAAATTATGAATATATGCGGTGTCCGAAAAATTTATTTATAATTAAATTATGATATATACAGAGTGGTCCAATATTTTATTTGTAAAAGTAGCTATATTTGCTATATAGTATAAAAATTGTAAACCTAGAATTATAAAAAATATTTACACGGTTTTATTCAACTTGTAATTTTGTCTGTCTGACTGTTTGGGTCAAATTTAGCTAAGCGCTCAACGTTTTCATTTAGTTTAACCATATTTAAGAATATTGAGATGTCATTAAATTCATCTGTCACTTACATAATTATTATCACTTATAAAAACTAGTAACATATTTTTTTTTATTATTTTTATTTGTATAATAAAAAGTTAAAAATTTTAATATTCTGCCCCCTTTTAAGAATCGCTGCTATAGTACATTCCAATGTTCCAAAAATGGGACGGGCTTTAATTTTTATATATAAATATAAACAATAACAATTATGGCCAAAATAGTTTCAGTTGATTAGTATGAATATCATTTTCCAGTTAATTTAATTTTTTTTTGTATTTTCGAATTGCGCCTGATAATGGGTTAAAAAAACCTTTTCAGCTTTTGATTTTAGCACCCTTTTCCTTGGCCTCTGCGCCAACCAATCACAGCCCATCTACTCAATGCGCATGCGCAGCAAATGGCGACTGGTTTAGATCAGGGAGATAGGGAGAGAGCTTATAGCTAGAGAAGTGTCGCCTACCTACGTCATCGCTGACTCACAGCCCGCCATCTTGGATCTTTCAAAACATTGAGATTTCCATATGGTCCTATACTAAAATATATATCATTTTACCTTCGATTTTCGAAATTATAAGGTCACCTAAATAAAAAAACTAATAAAAGAACTATTTTAAATTATAGTTATTTTTATTTTTACAGATATCTAGAGAAAATTGAAATTAATTAAAATTATTTCACATTAAAATAAGATGAATGTAGACAAAATAGTCATAGGAACATATACTGTATTTTATATTAAAGAAAAACGTGCTTATATGAGAGTATTAGCTCTTTGTTAAACATGTATTTCTCATATTATGATAACGTTGTTTGGCAATGTTTTGAACTATGCAAGATGGCGGTCGAGCTTCTTCTTCCCCCGCTTCAGGAGACAATTTTCTCGCCTAAGTTCTAAGCTTAGAGGCACTCCCTATCTGCTATCTCCCTGGTTTCGATTCTCATGCTGCCAACTCTCTCTTTCTAATTCTTGTTATTTTATGAAGAAATGTGCTTGATGTTATAAATTCTGTTTATCGTTGATTACTCGTTTTCGATCTGATTAAAAAAATGGTAAATCAATTTCCGATTATATATTTTTCATAATTTATATTGATTTTATTTTATTTAATATTTAATATTTTTTCTATTCCACATGTGCTTTTTTAGGTTAGCTTGTTCATTATTGTAAATAATGGATTTGAGCTATTTATTGTTATGTTATTGTTTATTCTAAAAATACGTAATAATGAAATAATAATAATAAACAAGGAACCGTATATATTTAAATTTTAATACTTAAGTCTAGTAATATTATTCATTATAATACTCACTAACTTAGTACTTGGTGATTATTATTTAAGGTAGTAAGGTGTTTTAGTTAAAATAAATTTAGCTAGTGAGCTTATCAGTTCAAATAACGAAATTATTTAAAAAAAAGGTTATTTCGAAGACTAATCCGAACACTTGTTCATCATCAATGGATGCCTTCAAAATATTTGCAACTTAACCTTTAAGAAAAAAAAATTTATATTATTATTTTTCATTATATAAATTTATTATTTCATTATCTGTGATACTATTTAATTGTTTGTAATTATTTATTTATTTATTGTGTATTTGATTATACACAATTTTATAATTGTTATGCCTAATTTATATTTGGCTGTGAAAATTTTATTATTGCTGCTGTTGAATTAATTGTCGTTGATTGTTTGACTATTATTGTTTTGCACATTGTTAGACTCATGGTAAATAATGGAGCTACAATGGAATTCATTCCGAGGCCATTAAGAGGAGAGAAAATAAAAAAAATATACTATATTTATATAAGATCTTAAACATCCGCATCCGCGGGTGTGAAAAAATCGGCATCCGCAACATCCCTGCTCTGAATAGTTCAAATTTCAAGGCTCTCCGACTTACCGAAGACGAGATATGAACGATTAAAATATTTATTTTACGACATGACTAATTTACACCACCTTCGTTTATTTCAATCGGATTAAAATTTATACACAACTAATAACTCATGAGACTTGATAAGTTCACTAATTTTCAGCGAAATCGTTAGAGCCGTTTTCGAGAAACTAATTCTATATATACCCTATATACAAGAATTGCTCATTTAATATAATAAGATTAAAACTTTTTCTTAACACTATAACTTTTTTCAACTGTTTATTAATAAATTCTGTATTTAATTCGAAAAAGACTGATTTTGATTTTCTAAAATCCTGAATTCGATATGGAAAAGTCTGCACTTGATTTTTAAAATTCTGAATTTGTTATGGAAAAGTCCGAATTAGAATTTAAAAACCTATATATTATCTTCTCCTTGATTATTATTTCATTAATAACTTATTTTTATATTATAGAAATTCTACTTGTTGGTATAAAATTCTTTAGCTTGGCTCCACAAAATGGTTCAATTACATTTTTTTAACACATATATTATATAAAATCTCAATTACAAAACTTTTTAACTTAATATTAGCTCAAAAAATTAACATATATATTAATTATTTGTAATTGAATGAATTATTTTAGTCGTTCAACAAGGAGCTTGAAAAGCCTGGAGCTGAGGCCCCGCTCATCCACAGGATCCGCATTACACTCACCTCCAAGAATGTGAAAAGTCTGGAAAAAGGTGAAATATGCATTCTTTTCAAAATAATATAAATTTTATACCGGGTGAGTTTTTTTATCTTGAGACAGTCTTATAACTCAAAAACAGTGCATTATATGAAATAAAAGTTTATTTATATCAGGGGGAAACTAAACTACGCTATTGTTTGTCGACCTAGAAAAAGCTTTCAAGAGTATTTCGAGGTCAAGTTCTGCTTTTTTTTAAATGGAATCCTCTATATTTCTTTACAGATCCTTAATCTTTAAAAAAACTGAACAACTTTCATAAGAACTACTTTTTTATACGACATCAAATAAAAAAAATATTAAATCAATTAGATCTCAAAAAAAAATCCTAATAATTATTTTTAACAATTGTTCAACTTAATTATCAAATAATAATGATCAAATATTTAATTATTAAATAAATAATTTAATTATCAAATAATATAGATTAAATAAACAATTTAATAATAATTTATTTTTTGACACTGTTCTGAGACATTCCAGAGTGTATCACAAAAGTCTTCTGAATGAATTCCAGTTCCAGTTTCCTTATTTACTACCAATTTCTTAGTAGCCTTTACATTTCCAGTTTTTTTTTTTCAAACAGATTTTATAACTCAATAAAATGAAGCTTGTGAGTTAATTGAAAAGTTTTTGTTTTGCCGAGAGTAGCAGAGTTGTTGATTCACAAAGAGAAACAAAGAGGTTGTCCTCTGCTTGATGCAAATAAACATACACACATATATATCGAGATGATATATCTGTATATATATTATTTATTTGTTTGAGACTATAGTTTCGAAGACTTGGTCTTCATCATCAGTCTTTCTTCAATTATAAATGTTTTTCATGGAGTCAATATCATATGGATATTGAAAACTTGGTGTTCCATCGTCACTGCTGGTCGGTTATGAAAAACATTTATAATTGAAGAAAGACTGATGATGAAGACCAGGTCTTCGAAACTATAGTCTCAAACAAATAAATAATATATATATATACAGATATATCATCTCGATATATATGTGTGTATGTTTATTTGCATCAAGCAGAGGACAACCTCTTTGTTTCTCTTTGTGAAGCTTGTGAGGGTGTATTCCTATCAGGAAAACGCTCTACATCCATTTCAATGGCATCCCCATAACACTTATTCCACATTCACCATAAATTAAGACCATTTCAATTCTCTCTTCAACAAAAAATACTCCATTATAAGATTGGAGTAATTTTTGGAGACAGGCTGATAAGTGGATATTGATGAGGCAGTCCAAAAAAAAAACTGAAAGAGGAGACATAGGGGAATGTCACATTGGATTTCCTTCACTGAATTTTCAAAACCCTGAAGAAGGAGAGAATAGCCTCCGAAACGTCGGTTTTTGAATAAAAATAAGCTGACGTGTTCTGATGTGGCCATCCACTTGACTTTACCATACAACCTGGCCCCTCATATTTAGAAAAATTATTTTTAATCATGTAGTGGAGGGGGTTAGTTTTCCATTTTTAGACTCCTCGGGGCCCACTGAATATGTATTCAAAATTTGATTGAGTTTGGTACAAGAGCCTATATTTTCATTTTTTGATCCCCCCTCATTTTGGGCGGTTAGTTTTTGCATTTTTAAATTACTGTGGGCCCACTGATGATTATGTATACAAAATTTGGTTGAGTTTGGTAAATGGCCAAGATTTTCATTTTTTGAGCCTACACCCCCCCCCCCTCCTCCCCATTTTGGGCGGTTAGTTTTTGCATTTTTAGACTTCTGGGGTCATACTGATTATGTATACAAAATTTGGTTGAGTTTGCTCAAATGGCCTAGATTTTCATTTTTTGACCCCCCCCCCCCTATCTATCTAATCAGCTCTTAATCTCAATGGACCAAAACTACGTGTGAAATTTGGTATTGATATTCCCACTAGCTTTTGAGCTACTAAAAATTTGGTAACGCACAGACTAACTAACTAACTAACAGACATTTTGACAAAACAATTATTATCTCGAAAAATATAATTTTTTCGATGTTCACTTATTAGGGCTTTTTTGTAGAGCGAAATGCCATGGTTTCGCTTAATTTTTTTAATCAAAATAGTTTCAGCCGTTTTTGAGATATTTCGAAAAAAAGATAGAAAAAAAACACTTTTTTCATGCACGATTACAATCTTGACCATACCCTGTATGGTAAAGTAATAAAAAGATAGTATAAATTATCTTCTTTTTTTGGACTGCCTCATCAATATCCACTTAATACTCCATTATTATTATAGTAATACAATCTAACTACTAAATTGACACGAGAAATAAACTTTTTTAAACTCAAGAATTTAAAATAAATCTATTAATTAGAAAATAATCTCTTAAATCTGTGTATCTACGTATAATGAAGTTTTAAGATCATTAGAAACACTTATTTTCATTAGTTTTTAAGGAATTTGGTGTTGGTATTTGGTGAAACATTTTTTAAATAACTTATTTTCATTGTTGTGATAATTAATTATTTAATCATTATTATTTGATAATTAATTTGAATAATTGTTAAAAATAATTATTAGAGTTTTTTTTTGAGATCTAATTGATTTAATATTTTGTTTATTTGATGTCGTATAAAAAAATAGTTCTTATGAAAGTTGTTCAGATTTTTTTTCTAGATTAAGAATATGTACAGAAACATAGAGATTTCTATTTAAAAAACAGAACTTGACCTCGAGATACCGTTGAAAGCTTGTTCTAGATCGACAAACAATAGCATAGTTTAGTTTCCCCTCTGATATAAATAAACTTTTATTTGAAACATTTTTTCATATAATACACTGTTTTTAAGTTATATAAGACTGTCTCAAGATAAAAAAATTCACCCGGTTTATGTCCTTTAACTTCTTAGAATATTCTGGGGATATTGTGTGTTACCTTGGGATCTCAAAAATAATTAAAATTTGATTGTAATAGATTCAAATTTTCTTAGAAAATCATAAGATGGTGTCATCTAATAAATCCGATTGAATGGAATATTTTTAATTATATGTCAGAAGGGTTGTTTTTCGCTCCGACTCTTCTGACATATAATTAAAAATATTCCATTCCATCGGATTTATTAGATGACACCATCTTATGATTTTGAAACTGTGTTGTAACTATGAATTAAAATTTTCTTAATAAATGTATTAGTTATTGTTTAATGTTGGTTTAGTTTTTTATAACCAATGGTAAGAAGAGATTCTTAATTGTAATTAAATATGTATGTAAACTTTCCGAAATCCCGTATAGTACAATGTATAAGAGTCTGAAAAACTCGATCTTAATTTAATATCTACGGAACTAAAATTGTTCATAAATTTCCTTTTTTTGCCACCAATCGATGCAAAAGTATTTAAATAATAATCTAACTAAATTTCAAAATAAATCCTAAGAAAACCCATATGGTGAAACAACTACCTTAATTAACTAAATTTTATAATGAAATAAAAAATAATATATTAGGGATATATATAAAAGTAATCTATTGTTCAAACTTAAGAGTTTTCAGCCTTTTTTATGTTAATTAATTTAATTAAAATTAATTCAAATAGTTTTAAGTTTTCAATTTATCAAAAAAATATTATAGAAATTTGTTTTCATTTTCCTATTGTAAAGGATATTTTAATATCTTTATTTAAAATATTCTAGAAAAAGATTCAATTTCACAACAAAACTGATATCTTTTCAATCAAAAAATTAATTATACTGGCAGTAATTCAATACTTTGTCGTTCCAAAGGAAATTTATTTAGAGAAAAATACGAATTCCAGTCGCTTTTAAGCAAGCCTTTCGAGAGAACAAAAATACAGTCATAAAAAATGTGTGACGTTCACCAATCAAAATCCTAGTTTTGATCACGTGACCGTCTGGGCCCTCTTCACAGCTAGTGAAACCGGGCGAGCTCAGTTGGTTTTAGGCGCTGCCTTCATGTAGACCGAACTCGGGTTGCTCTGCTCGTCTTGTTAAGCG
This sequence comes from Forficula auricularia, assembly GCA_024734495.1. Lineage (NCBI taxonomy): Eukaryota > Metazoa > Arthropoda > Insecta > Dermaptera > Forficulidae > Forficula > Forficula auricularia. The sequence goes on along the minus strand of JALMQS010000150.1, from coordinate 8,842,346 downwards.
AGAGAGAACTCTATTGCCTGCGCGGCCATTGAACAGCCCATTATACAGTGGCTGGTTCGTTGTGTCCTTCCTCTTACACTGGTCGGACCCATAGGATGCTGTTCTTTGCTTTTTAGCGAGAAAGATCTTCATTGCCTTGCGAGGCCATTTTGAACAGCTCGTATACAGTAGCTGGTTCGTTGCGTTTTTTCACCCACGCTGGTGTTAATCCGCCATCTTTAAATATCTTGTTTGATTAATTATACGCTAATTATCAACCTGAATTAACAGGTTCAAAGGAACTCCAGAGAAAAGGATTTCTCAAATTGCTTTGTTTCCAACTAATGCAAGATTTTAGTGTGGAACAAGGACGGATACATCCTCTTTAAGAGAAAGGCTTCAGCTAACGTTTTCAATTGACGAAAAATAATTTCTTTTGGAACAATCGTGTTGAAAAACAAGCTAAGTAGTTTAATAATTATTTGTAAAACTGTTTATATATTAATCATTAAATATTGGAAATATTTTTCTATTATATTGAAAATAATTCACTCTTTAATTCAGAGTTGTATTACTCAATTGATATAATTATCAATTAATTTATGAAATATTGCTATGTTACAATTAATATATTAATTATATAAAACTGTATTTATTTTATAAAACATAATGTTACTATAATATGTGCATTTGATATTTTTCCACTGCTGATTTATTAAAAGAAAATAAAAAGTTGTTATTTTGTTTAAATATTAAATTTGAGTTTTATATTGCTTCCTCCGCCATATTTAACAAATAAGAAATAATAAGGAGTCTTCCATCTTTGAGATATATATTTTATTTTGTTTAATAACCAATCCTGTTTTTGATTATTATTAAAAACAAAATCACAATTTATTTGAACTTTAAAAATAAGAATATTTTCCAGAACATTTACCATTTTTCAAAGTAGTTTTGATTACTAGCACATTATTCGAACCTGCGGTCAAACCAATTCATTTAACGGTTCCTTTTTTTTTGAAGTCTTTGGATACGAAGCGCTATTAAGGGTGGTTTTTCACTAACGCTTCCTGGCCCGGTATACATCCTTCTTAGCAAAGGGGTTGATATCCAAGAATCTGTTTGCATCAACCAAAGCGTTCTGAGCTAGACTTCACGGGAAGCAAGTCCATTTAGGGTGTAAACACGTTCTTTGATATTAGTCAATTGATTGAAAAATTAATTGGCCTTAAGAATCCCGACCCCCAAACATCTGGCGACCTGGTGACAGGACCCCTTAACATCTGGATCACGTGACAAGGACACACCCCAGACATCTAGCAATAGTTCTCAAAACAAATTTGTTATTAGTATTTTGAAAAATTGGTTATAAATTCTGGTGGCGACCGTTAATAAAACAAATCTAATACTATATTAAATAAATAGCTATAAAATAGATATCTCAAGATGACTCTGGAGAAGCAAATAAAACAAGTAGCAGCCAAGTGGGCCTTAATAAAATTAGAAAGCAGTGACTTTTTAGAATTTATGTCGGAAAAAGAATTTAGCTCTACAGATTCTTACAATCATAGTATAGAAAAAGTAACACAAATTCTTTTGGACATGCATAATAGCTTAAAATACATTTATGAACACGAGTTACAAAATGAAGCAACCATTATTCCGATAATTTCTGAAATTACCACAACTTCACGCGAGCTCAATAATCTTAAATATAAACTCTTAGATAAATTATCTAAATTAAAAACTGCTAAACCGTCAAATGATTCAGAAACCAGTTCAGAAGATTCTGAACCAAAAAACATACACATAAATCTTCCAAAAATTGAGTTGGAAAAATTTAATGGTGTATACACACGCTATCCTGCATTCAAACATCAATTTGATGCAGCAATTGATTCAAATAATTCACTCAGCCAATGTCAAAAGCTTCAGTACTTAAAAAGTTTTTTGACTGAGGAACCTTTAAACTTAATTAGGCACTTAGATTTGACTAATCAAAATTACCAAGTAGCCATTGAATTATTAGAAAGTAAATATTATAAGTATAGAAAAATTGTTTTTGATTTAATAGATAAATTATTAAATTTAAAAAATATCACATCTCCTAATTCAAGGTTTTATCAAAGTTTAACCAGCACGGTTAGGCAAACCATTGCACAATTAAAAAATTTAAGTATTAATACTGATCAATGGAATCCCATACTGGTAAGACTAGTGTCTTCCAAATTAGATGCAAAAGTACATCAGGACTGGTTACTCACGTTAGAAAACCACGACGAAATACCGAGTCTAGACACACTTTTAATTTTCATAGAAAGACAAGCAGATTCTTATTTAGATTCGCATAGTTTTAATGCTACCAAGCAAAAAGTACAATTTAAAGAAAGCAACAGTGCAAGATCTTTAAATGTACAGGTTTCTAATAAAGACCTAAGTTGCAAACTTTGTTTAAAACAGCATGGCTTGTGGCAATGTGAAAAATTTAAAAAGCTTTCTTTAGAAGAAAGGTCAAAGTTTGTAAATCAAAACAAATTGTGTAAAAAATGTTTTTCTCCTTCTCATTATGTAAATGATTGTAAACGCTTTAATTGTCGTTGCGGCTTTAAACTCTCTCCACTTTTACATTTTTGCAGTAATTCAAAAACGAACTCTTCACTGAAATCGGAGGGCGGAGTGGTCCAAAAAGACCCAGAGGATAAAAAGGCCGGAGAACAAACTGACACAAAGTCTTCCTCCAAGACATCAGGACACTGCGGAGTGGACGGATCCACAACGTTATTAAGCCGAGCTCTCATCAAAACACAAGACATTTCTGGACGTGAGGTACACATTCGTGCTTTCATTGATACCGGAAGTGAGATTTCTCTAATCTCAGAGGAAATCGTTAATCAATTAGGTTTAGAAAAACAAAACGCCCTTTTGAATGTAAAAGGTTTAAAAGGCCAACACGTAACTTCATCTAAAGGTTTAGTAAATTTGAAAATTGGTTCAATTATCGATGATAGCTATGAATTGGATGCACCATTCTATGTTGTAAACAGCCTAAATTTGACTATACCTTCAGTCCCTTTAAAAAGAAGTCAATTTAAATTTATTAGTGGGTTACCGTTATCAGATGGTACGTTTAATACACCCCACACCACTGGAGTCCTAATAGGAGCAGATTTATTTTCAAAATTAATGCTAAACGACATTAGGAAAAGTCAAGATCAAAATCTTGTAGCACAGAATACCTCGTTAGGTTGGATTGTCTTCGGAAAGGCCGAAGCATTATACAAAAACGATTTCAATTTTAATAATAAAAATGCTCATGCAGCAACAACGTTAGAAGAAATTAATTCTAATGTTTTAAAGCTGATGGACTTGGATTCGACGCCAGACCATGCAGCAGATAGCATTTCAAATGCAGAGTTACAATTCCAATTTAGTATTAAAGAGAATGGAAGTGGCCAATTACAAGTGGCACTACCTTTCAAAATTGATCCCCCAATTTTAGGTGACTCGCTGCACAAAGCTCTTACCATGTTAAAAAGACAAGAAGTTAAATTAAATAGCAATCCTCTATTAAAGGAAGAATATTTTCAGTACTTCGATACATTAAAAGAATTAAATTTTATTGAATTAGTAGGTCCTCTTACTATGCATGATAAAACAAAAAACAATCAACAATTTTACCTCCCACATTTCGGGGTATACAAGGGTGAAAATAGTCCCCTAAGAATAGTTTTGAATGGATCAGCTAAGTCTTCCTCAAAATATTCATTGAATGATTGCCTAGAGGTAGGTGACACCCTTCAGAATGACATACGTCTAGTTTTAACCAGGTTTCGCACTTACAAATTTGTAGTCACTACAGATATTGTAAAAATGTATCTTCAAATTTTAATCGATCCTGACCACCGGAATTATTTAAGAATTCTGTGGAAAGACATGCAGGAAGATGTCATAAACATATACAGGTTTAGTTGTTTACCATTTGGATTAGCTCCAGCGGCTTATCTAGCGATAAGATGTTTAATTTGGTTAGCAGAGAAAAATTCTGCAGAGTACCCACAAGTAGAATCTATAATTAAAAAGAATACTTATCTAGATGATTTTTTAATAGGGAGTGATTCTCCACAAAGCCTTTTAACATTAATAAAAGATTTAAATTATGTTTTAGGTAAAGGTCATTTTAAATTAGATAAATGGGTTTCTAATTCCCCTTAATTTTAGATCTTTTGCAAAAAGAAAATATTTTAACTGCTCAGTCTAAATTTATTCCTTTTGGAGACCATTCTACAGTCTTAGGTTTAGTTTGGTTCTCAGATTCAGATCAATTTTCTTTTAATTTCACCTCTTTTTCCAATGAGAATCTCACAAAGAGAAACATTTTGTCAGATCTAGCCAAGATTTATGATCCATTGGGATGGATTTCACCATGCATTATAACTTTTAAAATCATATTTCAAAGTTTGTGGAAAGCAGGACTCAGCTGGGATGATCCTGTACCCCATGCTTATCAGGAGCTGTGGTCAAACTTTAGAAAAGAGATGACACAAATTTCGAATTTCAGAATACAAAGATATTTATTTAAAAATACTTTGTCCAAGTTTAAATTATTTGGATATGCAGACTCTAGTGAATTAGCTTATGGAGCTGTAATTTATCTAGTAGAATATGATTCGCAAAATAATTATATTGACTCAAACTTAATTTATGCAAAATTTAAGGTAGCTCCTTTAAAGTCTTTAACAATTCCAAGGTTAGAATTAACCGCAGCTTTAACTTTAGTTAACTCCATAAAATTTATCTTAAGGGCCTTTGAAATCAAACTTGAATTCATTTATTTACTTTCAGACTCTACAGTAGTTTTGAACTGGATTTCCAGCCCACCTTACAAATTTAAAACTTTCGTTTCTAATAGGATTACTGAAATACAGAGTTTAGATTTTCCTCACTCCTGGTCACATGTTCCAACCGCAGAAAACCCTGCAGACTTGGGGACCAGAGGGATTTCAGTAGAAAATTTTTTAAATACAGAATGTTTCTTAAATGCTTTAAAAAGATTTATTGCCCGCAGAGGGGTTCCCAAAAGGATATATTCAGACAATGGAACAACATTTGTCTCCGCTTCCAAAGTTGTCAGGTCGGAATTGAACCAATTGATTTCAAAAATGAAAAATAATGAAGTAATGAAGTTCTTATCAGAGAATTCAATCTGTTGGTCTTTTGTACCCACCTACAGCCCTCACTTCGGTGGACTTTGGGAATCATCTGTGCGTGTTTGTAAACAATACCTTAAAAGAATTGTTGGACAGAGCTTTTTAACGTTGTTGGAGCTAGAAACTCTTTTGTGTCAAATAGAATCGATTTTAAATTCAAGGCCTTTAACCCCTCTCTCCGATGACAGTGAAAGTCTTGAATACTTGTCACCTGGACATTTTCTAGTTGGTCAACCTCTTGTACAATTACCAGTATTAGAACATTGTCAAGAAAGAAATTGTAAATTAAATCAAAGATTTAAATTTTTAGAAAATTTAAAAGCCGGCTTTTGGAAAGCTTGGTCCAATAACTATCTAAACACTTTACAACAACGGTATAAAGGTAAAACCAAAATTGTAAACCTTGTTGTAAATCAATTAGTTCTTATACAAGACAAAAATACACTGACTAACCAGTGGAAGTTAGGACGTGTACTGGAAGTTTTTCCAGGCAAAGATGGTACCGTGAGGGTGGTTAAGTTGAAAACCCAGTTGGGAACAATAACAAGACCAGTTGTCAAATTGGCCCCATTGCCAATAGAAATTTAGTTTATAAGTTGATAAACAAAATGATTTTGTTTAACCAAAACAAACACCATTAGTATTTAAGTAATTAGTTTTAAGATCATTAAATTTTTAAAAAAAAAAAAAAAAAAAAGAAATGTTTATCATATGTAAAGTGACAAAGTCCATATTCTGAAAACATCTGTGAAATGTCAAAACTCACCCAGCTGTCAAAAACACTTTAAAAAACTTTAGTTTTAATTCGTTAAAAGAGGATCTTTTAACAAAAATTGGGGAGTTATGTTCAAACTTAAGAGTTTTCAGCCTTTTTTTTATGTTAATTAATTTAATTAAAATTAATTCAAATAGTTTTAAGTTTTCAATTTATCAAAAAAAATATTATAGAAATTTGTTTTCATTTTCCTATTGTAAAGGATATTTTAATATCTTTATTTAAAATATTCTAGAAAAAGATTCAATTTCACAACAAAACTGATATCTTTTCAATCAAAAAATTAATTATACTGGCAGTAATTCAATACTTTGTCGTTCCAAAGGAAATTTATTTAGAGAAAAATACGAATTCCAGTCGCTTTTAAGCAAGCCTTTCGAGAGAACAAAATACAGTCATAAAAAATGTGTGACGTTCACCAATCAAAATCCTAGTTTTGATCACGTGACCGTCTGGGCCCTCTTCACAGCTAGTGAAGCCGGGCGAGCTCAGTTGGTTTTAGGCGCTGCCTTCATGTAGACCGAACTCGGGTTGCTCTGCTCGTCTTGTTAAGCGAGAGAGAACTCTATTGCCTGCGCGGCCATTGAACAGCCCATTATACAGTGGCTGGTTCGTTGTGTCCTTCCTCTTACACTGGTCGGACCCATAGGATGCTGTTCTTTGCTTTTTAGCGAGAAAGATCTTCATTGCCTTGCGAGGCCATTTTGAACAGCTCGTATACAGTAGCTGGTTCGTTGCGTTTTTTCACCCACGCTGGTGTTAATCCGCCATCTTTAAATATCTTGTTTGATTAATTATACGCTAATTATCAACCTGAATTAACGGGTTCAAAGGAACTCCAGAGAAAAGGATTTCTCAAATTGCTTTGTTTCCAACTAATGCAAGATTTTAGTGTGGAACAAGGACGGATACATCCTCTTTAAGAGAAAGGCTTCAGCTAACGTTTTCAATTGACGAAAAATAATTTCTTTTGGAACAATCGTGTTGAAAAACAAGCTAAGTAGTTTAATAATTATTTGTAAAACTGTTTATATATTAATCATTAAATATTGGAAATATTTTTCTATTATATTGAAAATAATTCACTCTTTAATTTAGAGTTGTATTACTCAATTGATATAATTATCAATTAATTTATGAAATATTGCTATGTTACAATTAATATATTAATTATATAAAACTGTATTTATTTTATAAAACATAATGTTACTATAATATGTGCATTTGATATTTTTCCACTGCTGATTTATTAAAAGAAAATAAAAAGTTGTTATTTTGTTTAAATATTAAATTTGAGTTTTATATTGCTTCCTCCGCCATATTTAACAAATAAGAAATAATAAGGAGTCTTCCATCTTTGAGATATATATTTTATTTTGTTTAATAACCAATCCTGTTTTTGATTATTATTAAAAACAAAATCACAATTTATTTGAACTTTAAAAATAAGAATATTTTCCAGAACATTTACCATTTTTCAAAGTAGTTTTGATTACTAGCACATTATTCGAACCTGCGGTCAAACCAATTCATTTAACGGTTCCTTTTTTTTTGAAGTCTTTGGATACGAAGCGCTATTAAGGGTGGTTTTTCACTAACGCTTCCTGGCCCGGTATACATCCTTCTTAGCAAAGGGGTTGATATCCAAGAATCTGTTTGCATCAACCAAAGCGTTCTGAGCTAGACTTCACGGGAAGCAAGTCCATTTAGGGTGTAAACACGTTCTTTGATATTAGTCAATTGATTGAAAAATTAATTGGCCTTAAGAATCCCGACCCCCAAACATCTATATACATATAAATATAAATATATTATTTTTATTAAGTCATACACTAGGCTCATTTTTCTCTGTTTTTAATAATTTATTATTAATAATAATAATAATAATAATCAATCACCTTCTTCAGTAATTTTCATTAAATTTCCTAGCTTTTCAAAATCGGCGAGTTCCTGAAAATAAATAATTAAATAAATACAATTATAATTAATTTTATAAGCTAGAATTTATTATTAATATATTATTATTATTATTAATATATTATTATTATTTTTCAAACCGTCCGATTTGGCGTGGAATTCGCCATAATTAGGATTTTTTTAAGTGTCCTTTAACATCTCTTTTCCCAGTCTTAACTTATAAATAGTTATATTTCTTCTAGACCCGATGTAGAGAGCCACTTAGATTTCTTTTTACACAGCTTACCCATTCATATGTTTAAATGAAATTCAAAATTTTGTTATAAACGGATGGAAATAGTGCCCGAGGAAGCTTCTTTTAAAGAGGTTCTTTCGCGACAATCCACACAAAAATGTTTAGCCTTGTAACCACTATAAATTCGAACGGTGCTAAAGTTTTAGGTTATGTTTTTTAACGGGACTGTACTTTTTACGCTACTATATTCTATTTATGAATGGATTGTTTCCAAGCCATTGATCTTATATCCCCTCCACTAAAAATAATCGCCCAAATAGGTATGTTTTATTTTTTATCAAAACTACGTGGTAAATAATTTCAATTTTTTTTTAATTTACTCCGCATAGATTATTCTAACAAATATTAGTATTTCATCAAAATGGTAATAATTAAATCTTTGATCATTATTATTTGATAATTAAGTTGAATGATTGTTAAAAATAATTATTATAATTTTTTTTTGGAGATCTAATTGATTTAAAATTTTTTTTATTTGATGTCGTATAAAAAAATAGTTCAAATAAAATTTGTTCAGTTTTTTCTGTAGATTCAGAATATGTACAGAACTCGAACTCTCTCGAATGTCACAGAACATTGTCGGAAAATTATTAATTATTAATTATTATTAAATTATTTATTTAATAATTAAATATTTGATCATTATTATTTGATAATTAACTTGAATGATTGTTAAAAATAATTATTAGAATTTTTTTGAAATCTAATTAATTTAATATTTATTATTATTTGATGTCGTATAAAAAATAGTTCTAATAAAAGTTGTTCAGTTTTTTTTTGTAGATTCAGAATAGGTACAGAAACATAGGTTTCTATTTAAAAAGCATAACTTGACCTCGAAATACCCTTGAAAGCTTGTTCTAGGTCGAGAAACAATAGTGTAGTTTAGTTTCCCCCTCGATATAAATAAACTTTTATTTGAAAGTTTTTTTTCATATAATGCATTGTTTTTAAGTTATTAGATTGTCTCAAGATGAAAAAAACTCACCCCCTATAAAAAATTTCATTTCTAATTGCAATTATTTCATGTTTGGTCTGGTAAATCGTCTTCAAAACAAAAAAAAAACTGAGCCTAGTGTTTGACTTAATAAAAATAATATATTAGGGATATATCTATATTTATATGTATATACATTACTTTTATATATATCCCTAATATATTATTTTTTATTTCATTATAAATAGTTAATTAAGGTAGTTGTTTCACCATATGGGTTTACTTAGGATTTATTTTGAAATTTAGCTAGATTATTATTTAAATACTTTTGCATCGATTGGTGGCAAAAAAGGAAATTTATGAACAATATAGTTCCGTAGATATTAAATTAAGATGTGTGTATTATGCTTTTAATGACTTATATTCTGAGTTTCGAAGACTTCTTGAATTTTTGCATTTGTGAAAGAACTACTTTAATATAAAATTAAACGTGTCTCTCTCTGTTGTGTTTTTCAGTTTGTGGCGATTTGATTTCTGGCGCTAAACACCAGAAGCTGAGGGTGAAAGGGCCCATGAGGATGCCGACCAAAACGCTGCGAATTACCACCAGAAAGACCCCCTGCGGGGAAGGGTCCAAAACCTGGGATCGATTCCAGATGAGGATCCATAAGAGGGTTATTGATTTGCATAGCCCGAGTGAAATCGTTAAGCAAATCACCAGCATTAGCATCGAGCCCGGCGTAGAGGTCGAGGTCACAATCGCTGACTCTTAAACCTTACAACTTACTTTTTTTACAAATATATACTCTATGTATAAAAAATGTGAAAGACAAATAAAAAATTGTAAATTTTAATTATACCTATAATGTTGATGTCTCCGCCATCTTCCCTACCTAGAATGATCAAAATCTCTCCCTAGAACTATTTTCGTTCAATTATTCTTTTATAAATAAATAGTAAATAAATAAATAAATCTTCAGGAAAGTACAGAATTATAACTAATACAAAATTCGAATGCAAAGGTATTTATAGGTTTAATGAACAAGAGAGAGATTGTTTTCTTTGTTTAAATTATTTTAAGGGATAATCTCTTTTTTATTTATTTTTTAAGATAGACTATAGTCCAGTGAAAATTTAGGGTAGTCTCTAATGACCTATGGATAAATAAAGGAAAATTAGAAGTACCTTGGTTATAATTATATATATATAGTAGTCCAGATTAATTTGCAGCAACGCTCACGTAATGCTGCCGGCAGGGAGCGCTGATGCCATCTTTGCGGCAAATTTGAAATATAATTGTAATTGAAACTCGAATTTTGAAATGAAAGACTCCAATTGATTTTAAATTAAGAAACATTAAATATATTGATAATTATTCCCCCTCCCCCTCACCACTCAAAAATTAAATATTCAATTCGCTTTTATTTGCGCACAGAAGAAGAAATTAATCACATCTTATTTTATATATTATTTGTTTATTTTTTAATAATTTGCCACTTTATTATAATTTTTTAAAAATCTAAATTTTGTTATTCTTAATTTTTGATTTTTACAAAATTGCACGACTTAAGACACGCATGCCCATATGAGTTTCTCATGGCAATACTGGATGGAGCAGCCTGTCACACAAACAACACCTGATCTCTTTTAAATATTTGGAGCCTTATATCGATTATCGATCCCAAATTTAAAAAAAATGATATAATATAATTCTCAAGATCCCACTTATTTAAATAAATCTATTTCCACACAAAAAATATCACAATGCTGTAGATTATAGAGAAAAAAAAATACTTCCAGATTCATATCTAGAGCCTCATTTCTGTAGCTGTGTCAGGACGAAAATGAGGCGAAACTTTTAAGAGACTATGTATTTTCGGGAGTTTACAGGTATACATTTGGAGTGTGGTTTTTTAAGAGGAATAAAATTTTTGGACCGAGACGCTGCCCGTCAGGGCACCAGCCTGGAGGGCACGCACGAAAAGCTCGTTATCTATAGGCTAGGAATGTATTTTTTTGGCTTTATTATTAAAAGGTCTATTATAATATTTTTCTTTAATTCGAGTTGATTATTGATAACATTTTCATTATTCGACAGGGCATATTTTATTTCCATAGATTCAAGAAGATCCAATCTTAATCCTTTTCTTTCGAAATTAATAGGGGTGGGATTGGTAGGTAGGTGATGGTGAGTGATCTAAGGCAGGGGATCCCAACCTTTTTGCACCTGCGTACCACTTGACTTTTTGAGAAATTTTGGCGTACCACCAGACCTAAATATTTTAATAAACGTATAATATTTACTCTTCTAAAAGTGTTCAAAGGCTTTTTGAATTAAATTCCTGAGAAAACTTCATATTTAATGGTTAGATATTTGTTTATTTATAACATGCTTATAATAAAGGAGAAATAAAATGGTATTAATTTACAGTTTATTTATTATCCATAGGTCTAAAAACATACTATTGTTATGGCTCTCTTGAGGTGAGTGCTGTGTGGCGCTTTGTGCCGCGCCCCCCATCAAGTCGATGGGGTCCTAACAATCTTGCGTATGCAGAGTTGTAGGTTGCGTGTTCATATAGGGTGTGTGCAGGGGAGGGCTGCTGGATGGCGGTGGCCCCTCCAGATTCGCTTGTTCGAATCCAATTCGCTTCTCCAGTCGAATCGAGTCGCTTTAATTATAGCATGGGTGATAATATTTCACTCATGCAAAAACGACGCAACGATCCGACTGAGTCATCTAGCGGCCGTGTCTCAAGGCTCGTCGCCATGAGCGAGAGCGGGCCGCTACAATAGTCTTTAGTGCGAAACTTGTTGTTTTTTGCCTGTGATTAAAATATCAACATTAGGAGTAATGGAACTTATCTTCACTCTTAAGTCCTCTTCAACACTTATTCTGCTTCTATGTTTATTTTTTATGTACAAGAGTTCAGAAAATCCACTCTCACACAAGTAACTCGTAACAAATGGCATCAAAAATAGCAGAGCCTGCCGGAAGATCAAAGAGGGTACTCGGTTTTACATCCGATCCAGAAGTTAAACATTTCTCTTTAAAATAATCTTTCATGGAACTATCTTCTGTAAGATCGATAAAACTTTCTTTTAGTTCCAATTCATTTGGTGAGGTTCCTGAAAAAGGTTTTCTGATCCAGTCCACTTTTGAATAATCTTCAGAGAAATACTTCTTAAAGCTTTTTTGAAGGCCTTCCAAGTGAACAATGATATCTGCAACCACATCTGGCTTAGAGATATTTCATTTTCTTCAAAAAATGATGAAGAGCTAATCGAAAAATTTTATGGTGATTTTTGAATTCTCCAGGTGGAAATACATAAGAATCAGCTATTTTAGAGCCCGAAACATTTTCATTGTTGAGCATTGTAATTTATCCATTATCGTCAAAAGCAATTTGGTTTAAATTTCGAAATTTTGTCATATTGTCCCCTGGAAATTTAAAATTTTATTTACGAGATGCGATCACAGCATCAATAATAATTAAAATCTCTAATATATAAAATAGGTACAAATCAAGATAAGATTATTGATTTGTGAAAAAAGTGTAATGTGCCCGACAAAAATGTTTTGAGAATAAATGTGTGAGAGAAATTGTCGGTCCTTCGGGGCCCCCTGGGCAGGGGCCCCGTGTGCCCTTATGGTGAAGACGGTATTGCTTGTGAGGGTGTATTCCTGTCAGGAAAACGCTCGGCATCCATTTCAATGTCAGTCCCATAAAACTTCTTCCACTTTCACCATAAATTAAGACGATTTCAATTCTGTCTTCTACAAGAAATACTCCATTTTTATTATGGTAATACAATATAACTATCTACTGGATTGACACGAGTGAGTGAGTTTAAAAAAGTTTAACTAGTTCTATTAAGTAGAAAATAATCTCTTAAATTTGTGTATTTAATGAAGTATTAAAATCATTATAAACACTTATTTTCATTGTTGTGACATTTCGATTTAATAATTATTTATTTAATCATTATTATTTGATAATTAAGTTGAATAATTGTTAAAAATAATTATTAGGATTTTTTGAGATCTAATAATTGATTTAATATTTTGTTTATTTCGGATAAAAAAATAGTTCTTATGAAAGTTGCTCAGTTTTTTTTTTTTTTGTAGATTATGAATATGAAAAGAAATATATAAGTTTCCATTTAAAAAACTGAACTTGACCTCGAAATACCCTTGAAAGCTTGTTCTGCGTCAACAAATAATAAATAGGATAGTTTAGTTTCCCCCTTGATATAAATAAACTTTTATTTGAATCTTTTTATCATATAATGAACTGTTTTTGAGTTATAAGACTGGCTCAAGATAAAAAAAACTCACCCGGTATATATATGCTACAATAGATACTTATATTTTGTGATTTTTTAAAAAATTATTATTAGTGATTTTGAATTTCAGGAGAATAATTTAAAAATAAAAATAATTTTTATAAAAAAAATTAAATGCAACAAATAAAATAATAAGAACTCAAAAATAAAATAAAATCCACTAAAAGGTATAAAATAATTATCTAATTTAGTTACAACTAAACGACGAAATATTAACATGAAATTACTTTTTGAAGTCGGTGCCAAACATATACATTTTATGAATCAAACTCGATGGATTTTGCTTAGTACGATTGGCGGATACGCTGGCTTATATAGTTTGTTTAGCACCGACTTGAAAATATTTCGTCGTTTAGTTGTAACTAAATTAGATAATTATTTTATACCTTTAGTGTATTTTATTTTTGAATTATTATTATTTTATTTGTTGCATTAATTTTTTTGAAGTCGGTTTTATTTTTTTTTATAAAATTTATTTTTATTAACGGTAAATCACTCGTATCCATAATAAGCATTAATTAATAGGAATAGCAGGGAATTGGACAAAAATTAAAAACAGAGTTTTTATTGAATGGGCCAGACGTTTCGTCGATTAATTTCGACTTCCTCAGTGGCTCATTCTATTACTCTTTGTCAAAAGACAATTCCACTACGCGACGAAACATCCTTTAATCTTTTTACTTTATCCAATGCGAAGCATGGGAGAAAGTATTGCAATCGGTCGCGCGGCAAGCGCGACTTCAAAGGGTCCTCAGGTAAAGACTACGGAACCCATGGACTCAATTAAGGTCACAAATTGAAGTATTCAATGAGATTGAATTTTAGCACGTGACGGTTTTGCCAAAAATTACCTGGGATCTCGCCGAGAGGCCAAAAAGTGCCATTTTTTTTGGAAGTGCGTGCGGATGGATGGATGGATGTGTGTGTGTTATCGTTTTTTTCGTCCACGAATTTTTCCACACCGTTGCACCGAATGAATTGAAATTGAAAACCTACCAGTATTTTAACAAAATGAAGCGCTGATTAGTTTCTGGTACATATCGGTCCACAAACATTAGTACTTTATTTCAGTACTTTTTTAGTTTTTTCTAAATATCTTGAAAATGACTTAACCAATTTTGATGAAATTTAATATCCTAATTAAGTACCTTGGGAACCACAAAAAAGGTTAAATAAAGTTTTTAGTAAAATTATATTTTAAAGTACTTTACTCTAGAACATATTAATATTTCAAATGAATTTGGATAAAGTTTAGCAACGATCCGTTGCAGTTTATTTATATTTTAACTACAATACATTGTTGGCTTAGGCCTCAATTGTTCAACAATCTTGAACTTTTTTATACTTGAACAATTAAAAACTTTAAATCAAAATTCTCACAAAAAATATGTTGTTTTTACTTTTAAACAGACAAAGAAAGGATTTTCAATTGTTGAGAAATTGAGGCCTAAGCCAACAATGTATTGTAGTTAAAATAATAAAAAAGATTAAAGGATGTTTCGTCGCGTAGTGGAATTGTCTTTTGACAAAGAGTAATAGAATGAGCCACTGAGGAAGTCGAAATTAATCGACGAAACGTCTGGCCCATTCAATAAAAACTCTCGTTTTTAATTTTTGTCCAATTCCCTGCTATTCCTGTTAATTAATTATTTTTATTTTTCTCTTTTTAGTGATGTTATTAATAGTGACTTAATATAATACCTTGCATGCATCTCGTAAGAGAAAACGTCGGGCGAATGAATCAGAAAATGATAATAAAATTAAATTCATAAATATAGAAATTCTCTAGAAACGTTAGCGGGTTTTAAATAAACGTTTTTAAGATTGGTTTTTTTTTATAAAAAATTGTATTTATTATAATTTCGATTATTTGCTCATAAGAATTGGAGATTTGCGTTAATTCGTCATTGATCATATCATCAGAACTTGACCAAATTAATATGGCACCATCCCTAAGGTACCCTCTTTTCAATAAAAAAAGAATCATTAAAATCGGTTCATAAACAAAGAAGTTATGCCTGAACAAACATAACAAAAAAGGTCCAATATCAATGAAAAAAAAACGAGACCAATCGGAAACTAGACTGAACCCAATGCGAAAAAAATCATCAAAATCGGTTCACAATTGAATCGGTGAGTTGAAAAAGGTACACATTCCAAGCGCATAAACTTTCGGAAAACTAAAAAAAACTGATTTTTGAAAAAAATAATTTTTTTACAAAAAAGCTGTCAATAGCAAATTTGTAGATCTCATTGTGGCAAACAAAATTGCACATATAAACAAATTATTTTAAACATAATTTTAGTAGATTATGTTAAACCAATCTACTAATCTACTAAAATTAAATAAAGTACTTTGAATTTAAAACATTGAGTTGAAAAAGGAACATATTCCTAAAAAAAAAACAATTATGTTTAAAAAAATTATTTTTTTCAAAAATCAGTTTTTTTTAGTTTTCCGAAAGTTTATGGGCTTGGAATGTGTACCTTTTTCAACTCACCGATTCAATTGGCGAAGATTGGAGATGAGGTAACATGGACAATTAAAAAAAAAATTCTTTCGAATTGAGAACCTCCTCTTTTTTTGAAGTCGGTTAATAATTAATTTAATTGCTTAATGATTAATATATTCAAGGAAATTCTATTTCTATTTCTAAAATTCTGAAATTAGGCAAGGCATGGGTAGAAAAAAAAAAAAAAAGCAAAAACATAAAGAATAAATTAAATTAAATTTTTTTTTTAAATTTTATTAGAACATTTTTAAAAATTCAGCCTACAAATTATATTCACAAATGAGGCTCAGGGAATTCGAATGTTACTTCACGACCTGTCAACTTTTTATAGACAAGACCGAAAGTGTCGATCTGAAAAAAAAAAAAAATTAAATTTATAAAAAAAATAGCATAACTTAAATATTAATTTGGATATCTATTTATTTATTGTATAATAAATAATATTTAATAATAAAATAAATTAACCGCTTCTTTTAGCTATTTATATAGTAATTTACTGTAATTAAGATTATGTTTTCTTTGTAGACTGATGATGGTGTGAGAATATCCGCCGAAACGTCTCATAAGTTTTTCATGAAAATAAATTTGTTAGAATATAAAGAAATTTCATTTCTTTTTCCTAATGAAGACCACTCCAAGGTTTTCAAGAGCCTCAAAAACACCACAATTATAAATAATTAGTAGAGATTGTGGTGTTGGTGCAAGGTGAAACATCTTTAATAAAGATAAGAGTAAATAAATATATTTAATATTGATTTACTATGAGTTAAGGATACTAGGTCACTTATTTCACATTTTTAATGTGAAATAAGTGACCTAGTATCCTTAACTGATAGTAAATCAATATTAATTGAAAAGTTTTTGTTTTGCCGAGAGTAGCAGAGTTGTTGATTCACAAGGAGAAACAAAGAGGTTGTCCTCTGCTTGATGCAAATAAACATACACACATATATATCGAGATGATATATCTGTATATATATTATTTATTTGTTTGAGACTATAGTTTCGAAGACTTGGTCTTCATCATCAGTCTTTCTTCAATTATAAATGTTTTTCATGGACTCAATATCATATGGATATTGAAAACTTGGTGTTCTTTCATCACTGGTGGTCGACCTGTAACTAACAAAGACACTTTCTTTTCGGTTCACATTCAAATATATTTCCCTTTCTCCTTATTTTACAATGAGAAAGGTTGACAATAGAAGGGGTTTTCTTTTTTCTTTTATCTTTTGTTAGCAAACATCTTCAGCAGATTACTATTTGACAGCTCTATTTGATTGTTCAAGCAAAGTTTTAAAAATTATCCAAGATCTAAACACAGGTAACATGACTTACATCAAATCCAATAGCGAGAGAACAAAACCTATTAGCATCTTCAGTGGAGTAAGACAGGGAGATTCATTGAGTCCTATGCTCTTCAACGTGATAATGGACGATATTATCGAAAATCTACCCGAACACCTTGGCTACAAATTGGGGGAAATCACTTTGTCGGTGGTGTGCTATGCTGATGACGCGGTCCTGATGGCGGAGTGCGAAGAGGACCTTCAAATTCTCTGAAAATTCCGATCGGCTTAACATGCAAGTCTCTACCACCAAGACAAAATGCATGACGATTGCAAAAGCTTCCCTTAGGTGTAACTTAGTCATCAACAACAGTCCAATAGAACAAGTCCCAAGCTTTAACTATCTGGGAGTTCAGATTTCTAGCAGACGAAACCTTAAGGAAGAAGTAACTTCGCAAGTCATCAAAGGAGCAAAAATTTCGGGCTGTCTATCCAATCTAGTCTGGAAAAATAAGTTTATGTCTGCCGAAAGTAAAATTAGGATATATAAGACCTGTGTTCGCCCGATAATAACATATGGGGCTGAGTCCAGGGCAGACACAACCGTTACAAAGCAGCTTCTCCGGACAACTGAGATGAGAGTTGTAAGAGCCATCCATTCGAAGACCCTACATGACAAAATCCGGAGCGAACACCTTAGGCAAATAAGCGGTCTTCAGGACATAGTCGATTGGGTTCATGTAAGAAGAAGATGCTGGGCTGCCCATGTAGACAGAATGCAAGACGACCGTCTCCCGAAAATATTGGCAAAAAACCGTCCCGAGGGGGTCAGAAGCCGTGGAAGACCAAAAAAACGATGGAAAGAGAGTTATGACCCTGATGACTGATTGTAATATGTTGGAGAACAGGTGTTCACACCTATATAGAAGAAGAAGAAGAAGCAAAGTTTTGAATTTCTATTGAATGATTTCAAAATTTCTAAAGATTCGATTGCGCTAATTAATTTTGGGTTCTTTTCTCCTTTTATTAATCTAATACCTTCTGGGAAGGAGTGATTGTTTGAATTTAAATGTTCTGCAAAATAATATATATACAGATATATCATCTCGATATATATGTGTGTATGTTTATTTGCATCAAGCAGAGGACAACCTCTTTGTTTCTCTTTGTGAAGCTTGTGAGGGTGTATTCCTATCAGGAAAACGCTCTACATCCATTTCAATGGCATCCCCATAACACTTCTTCCACATTCACCATAAATTAAGACCATTTCAATTCTCTCTTCAACAAAAAATACTCCATTATAAGATTTGAGTAATTTTTGGAGACGGGCTGATAAGTGGATATTGATGAGGCAACTCTTTGTTTCTCCTTGTAAATCAATATTAAATATAATATTTATTTACTCTTATCTTTACCACAATTATAATCTTAAATTATGTTGAATTGACTTGGGCACCTTCAAATTTTATAATGAATCTGGATGTTAATTTTGAAAGTGGCCTAACTCCATTCTTGATAAGAAAACGCATATTATTTACTTAATAATTGCCACTATTTTAATAGGAACTATAAATTTAACACCCTTAGATACACTTAAGCAGTATGACTCATTAGTATCCTATACGTATATTTTTAAATTCATTGAAACGCAAACCCTTAAATATCTCGATTTGAAGTTAAATGGAGTTAGGCCACTTTCAAAATAAACGGCTCATATATTTATAGAATTTTTTCTGATTTCCCATTTTGTCATTCTAGCCACTGAAGAAGTCGAAATAAATCGACGAAACGTTTGACCCATTTAATAAAAAGTCTGTTTTTTTATTTATTGTCCAATTCCCTGCTATTCCTGTTTTAATTAAAGGTCTCTACCCACTACAACGTATAATACTATGACCGTATTAGGAACGTGTCGGGTAAAAAAATATTCTTTGTATTGAAAAGTATGAGACTATGCCCACTAGACCGTTCCGCCACCGACCAGCACCGTCGACTACTATGCACGGAGCGTTAATAAATTGTCGGTGAGAATATTTTGCCGGTGCCGATACGCTCCGCGCATGGCACGCGACGTTGCCAAACCGATGCGCGCAGGCGGCGAAACGGTGAACTGCATTATTGGTATCCAATTATTTATTTAATTAATATAAGATTTGTATTTAAATGAGCGTTGTAAACGCCTTTACTTAGTCATCTGTTCGATTTTGGCGGATTTAGATCTGTATGATGATACAGATTACATACGGGCATCATACGGGATGTATACGGGCACAGAACGCCGTCGATCCGTTTCAGTGGGCATAGCAGGACGTCTCGTGTTGCTTTTCATGTCTGATACGTTCCTAGTACGGTCATAGTATGATAAGTTGTAGTGGGTAGACACCTTTATACTTATTTTTATTATTTTTTAATATTTTCATTTAAATTAAGTAGATATAAAAAATTATTTTTATAGAGAAATGTTTGTGGAATTTAACAGAACAAAAGTCACATTGATAGATACAGGTGGAGGTAATATAAAGCGTGTAATTGTGTATTTTTTTGGCTCTATGTCCAGGCAGACTTTAGGGACACCTTGTATTTTTTAGAAATTTTGAATTCAATAAAGGGCTTTTTGATCAATAGCGTTAAATAATCAAAATCTAGAGTGTGTGTATACCTTGTGTTCGATATTGGTCTGTTGATTTTTGTCTAAGTGGACTTTTACCAGCTGACTGCCGTCTAAGCGAACTCGAATTCGCTTGCCGACAATTTCAGCGGGGAAAACTAAATCTTCTAGGATAGCGTCGTAGACAGAGGTGAGGGTTCGGCTCTGGGGCCGTTTCTGTTTGTTGGGCGTCCTGGTTTTTCTTGTCGGCTTGGGAAGGATTTTTCGGTCCCCAATGAAAACCACATGCTTGCCACTGAATTTCTTTTCCAATTCACGAACCAGACGAGTCTGGATTTTTTGGAAAGATTTCAACTGAGGCATCGGAACATAGATAATAATGCTCTAAAACAAAAAACAAACATTTTTTTTATTATAACATTAAAGTTAAGCTTCATTCTATGGATAGAGAGGTTAATTATTATTGAAGAGTTTTGTCAACAAAGGTATAAATATTTGGAAAAATTGATCCCTGCCCTCTGGATTCACAGAATCTAGCACTCAATGCAAATTAAATAAACAAAGCTAAAGACAAAATATATATAAATATATACCGTGTGAGTTTTTTATCATGAAACATTCTTATAACTCACAAACCAGTGCATTAAATGAAAAAAGTTTCTAATGAAAGTTTATCAGTGGGGAAACTAAACTACGCTTTTGTTTGGTGACGTAGAACAAGCTTTCAAGGTCAAGGTCCTGGTCAAGTTTTGTTTATTAAATGGAAACCTATATGTTTCTGTATATATTCTCAATCTAGAAAAAAAATCAACAACTTTCATAAGAACTATTTTTTATACATCAAATAAAAACAAATATTAAATCAATTAGATTGGAGTAATTTTTGGAGACGGACTGATAATGATATGCACTTATATTAAAAAAATATATTTCCAAATCATTATTACATTATAATTCTGCTGAGAATGAAATACAAGATATTATTATTGTTACTACTGCCACTGAAAGCAGGAGACAGAGAGAATACCGCATTGGATTTCCTTCACTGACTTTTCAAAGTGAGTAGAATATATTTTTGATTAAAAAATTGTATTCCATATAATTATATATTAATTGTATTTATATAAAAAATAATTTGTAATGATCTTGATTGTAATGATGGACAAATCCCATTTTAATTAATTACAGACCCTGAAGAAGGAGGGAATAGCCTCCGAAACGTCGGTTTTATGAATAAAAAGATAGTGTAAATTATCTTCTTCTTTTTTTGGACTACCTCATCGATATCCACTTAATTAAATCAATTTTTTTTTATTTATTTAATGTCACCGGGAACAAAGCCCATTTAGACAGCACATAAGTAAAGTGTTAGTAAGGTTAGTGAGGGAGCCGAGTTTTCAGCCGGTATAAATTTTTATTCGCCAGCTAGGATCGAACCCCGGCCTCCCACTTCAACATCGTCATAATCGATCGATGCCGAAGCGAAGCCAGTGCGTTAGCCAACTGAGCCAACCCGGCTCCCCATTAAATCAATTAGATCTAAAAAAAAATCTTAATAATTATTTTTAACAATCATTCAACTTAATTCTCAAATAAATAATTTAATAATTTTGCCCACAGGAGCCTTATTTTATCGTGTTGTAAATCTATTAAAAACAAAACAAAAAAAAAACAGGAAATGTAAAGGGTATGAAAAAACTTAAAAGGTCAAAATAACGAAATTGGAACTGGAATTCATTCAGAACACTTGCAATAACACTCTGGAATGCAGTGTCGCAAAATTATTAAATTATTTATTTAATAATTAAATATTTGATCATTATTATTTAATAATTAAGTTGAATGATTGTTAAAAATAATTATTAGGATTTCTTTTGAGATCTAATTGATTAATATTTTTTTTTATATGATGTCATATAAAAAAATAGTTCTTATAAAAGTTGTTTAGTTGTTTTTGTAGATTGAGAATATGTACAGAAATATATAGGTTTCTATTTAAAAAAACAGAACCTGACCTCGAAATACCCTTGAAAGCTTGTTCTAGGTCGACAAACAATAGCGTAGTTTAGTTTCCCCCCTGATATAAATAAACTTTTATTTGAAACTTTTTTTCATATAATGCACTGTTTTTGAGTTATAAGACTTTCTCAAGATCAAAAACTCACCCGGTATATATAATTTTAATCAAACAGAAAACACCCTCTTTGATTTACTCTAGAACAACAAGAAATTATATTCTTAAAATATTTGAATGGAATTTTCTCTTTGGAGAGAGACGAACTAGTAGAATATTCAGCTGAAAGTAATGGAATGCAGCCCAGGGGTGGTAGAGAAAGAAAAAATCGAGGGGTGAACCGCGACCTAAAATCGTGTACACCTACTTCAACTTTCATTTCCAAGTAGAAGACAATAGATTATCTAATGAATTCCAAAGACGGTGTACACCTAATTCCAATCGCGGTTCACCCCTTGGAAAAATTATCCAATTTCCAAATAAGGTATAATTATTGGATTGTCATTTCTTTCTTTCTTTCTTTCTTCACTTTCCGTTAAAAGTAACATTTCAGAGGATTCTTCCCTCCTTCAGGGTTTTTCAAAGGGCCAATGAAGGAAACAAATAATTCTTTTTCTATTTTAATGCTTCTGCTAAGAGAGGTAAAAATTTCAAACACTACTGATAGTCCAGTAAATAGAGGATCCAAAAAAAGGTGGTTCAGCTTACATTAATTGCGGGAAAATATTTTTTTTTCTAGGACCGTTTCGTATGGTGTGGATATGGCAAATTTAAATTTGCGACCTCGAAAGTGTGGGGAGACAACTTATGGTGGCCGAAATTTTTAGGACTTTTTCCCTTATAACTCGAAATCGGTCCATATTTTGTAAATAACCGTCCCATAGTAAATTAATGAGGACAGAATTTCGCGTCGATTAAAAATATTATTGTGCAAAATTGGTCCGGTAGTTCGATTTTTAATGGGAATCCAAAAAACAACCCCCGGGATCACTTTATCCCAAAAACTCGCATTTTTTTGTTTTGTTTACATAATTATTAATATTTTTTATAACAATGAAAATAATCAAACAAATAAATAAACTAGTTGATATGATGTTTTTATAATTACCTTTTTCCCATTTAGCTCTATTTCCTTCGCTTTCGTGAAATGGAGTTCTCTCAATTGGGCTTTCAAGTCTGTATTTATTTCCAGATCTAGAAATGCTTGAGAGACTCCAGTCTCGAATTCGTCAGGATCTTCGTTTTTGGCTTTCAGGATTTTCACTCCTAAAGAAAACATCTGCGAAAAAAATACAATTTTTTAGGTTAGCCAATAAAATAACACGGGATTTTAATCCTAAACATGCAAAAAATACCTAATCTAAATTATTATAAATCAATAATACAAAAATGAAATAAATTATATTTTAATTCAATTATTTATTTATTAGGAAAATAAATTAAATTAAATATGGCCTGTTTAAACGACCACCATATAATAAACAATTTTTCAATCAAGAAATATCTTTATGAATTACAATACATCTAATATAGCAAGTTATTTTATTTATATTTAAATTAGATAAAAATTGTAATTTAGCATGCATTTTATAATATAATAATTAATAAAATATATATTTACGATTAAAAATATGTATTTTCTCTATAGGAACGTGTGAAACTTGGTTGCAATGAAATAAAAAGAAATTAATTCTGAGATCGTGTCCGTGAATGTAGCAACCATTTCTAATTCCATTTCTACCAACGTAGCCACAAGATATAAAAATTTCCAAAGTTGTTCGAAATTCAAAATAAAAATTAGCTCCAATAAAAAAAATCCTAATAGTGAAAAGAGATAGAAATAAAATAAAGCTTACTCTTTTAGGTGTCTTCTTAGAGTAAATAAAATTATATATTATTTTTGTCGTATTATTATTATTATTTATCGTAAATATAGAATTGAATAATTCAATACAAAAGGATTGAGAAAAAATAAACTTTTTCAGGACCTTAAATGAAGGCGTGCAATTTATTATAGCCTTAATTAACATATAGTGAAAATACAATCAAGCTAGAATTCTAAAATTTGGCATACTGGTAAAGCCTGGAACATTAATAAAGGAGAAAATTGAAAAACAGAAACTTTCCCTTCTTCGTGGCCCTAAATGAAGGGGTGAAATGTATGAAAACCCGACCGGGTTTTTAACATAAATTTTATGAGATATATTTAATCATTATTAATATAAATGTTAAAATGTAATTATTTAGATAAATTAAAAGATAAAACTTTTCAAAAATTAATGATATCTGTCCAAAACCATAAATGTGAAAAAAGGGCAAAGTTCGGTACAAACGGCTTGGCCGACAAAAGTGTTGAAATCTAATCGGGTACCAAGTTCCATAACAGTTGCTTAAATCATAGCTATAGGGATGAACAACGATCTTCAATTGATTTAAAAGAAAATTTGTTACGTTCATTTTGGTATTAAATTTATAAAACTTACAAAGTTTTATATCCAACTAAATTGTTTGTAGTATAAAATAGAACAACTAGCAAAGCTAAATTTTAAGTAAAATTTAGGGAACGCGGTTTTGGTTTATAGTGAAACATTGTTAAAATTAAATTAGGTTGGAGTTGGTGGTGTTTCACAAGGAGAAAAATTAAAATACAAAGATTTTTTAGTTTACTCTATATATATTTCGAGCTCTAAAGCCATTCCATCCTTCTGATAATTCTTTCATATTTACACTAAGTCATAAATAACTGTCCATCATATTAAAATTAAAATAAATTCTGTTCAAAATATCATGTTATCTTTAGTCAATGTTCTCCTGACGATGAGTTAAGAGCTCGAAATATATATAGAGTAAACCAAAAAATCTTTGTATTTTAATTTTTCTCCTTGTGAAACACCACCAACTCCAACCTAATTTAATTCTAAATTTTAAGCTTGTATTAAATATCATAATATATGGTCTTAATATATGCGGTGAATGTGGAAGAAGTGTTATTATGGGGCTGTCATTGAAATGGATGCCGAAGGTTTTCCTGAATATACCCTCACAAGCTTCATTTTATTGTGTTGTATTTCTGTTAAAAAAAACAAAAAAAAACAGGAAATGTAAAGGCTACGAAGAAACTGGAACAGGCCAAAATAACGAAATTGGAACTGAAATTCATCCAAAAAAAAAACTTGCGATAACATTCTGGAATGTCACAGAACAGTGTCGAAAAATTATTAAATTACTAAATTATTTATTTAATAATTAATTATTTAATCATTATTATTTGATAATTATGTTAAATAATTGTTAAAATTAATTATTAAGATTTTTTTGAGATCTAATTGATTCATGTATTTTCTTTATTTGTTTTCGTATTGTAAAAATAGTTCTTATATGAAAGTTGTTCAGTTTTTTTTCTAGATTAAGTAGACGTAAGGGAAAAATAGGTTTCCATTTAAAAAACAGAACTTGACCTCGAAATACCCTTGAAAGCTTGTTCTAGGTCGACAAACAATAGCGTAGTTTAGTTTCTCCCTCGATATAAACAACTTATATTTTAAACTTTTTTCCATATATATAATTCACTGTTTTTGAGTTATAAGACTGTCTCAAGATAAAAAACTCATCATCATCAACATTGAGTATACATTCCTAAGACTGGTTTGATGCAATCCGTCTCCACTCGATTCTGTCCCCGGCCAGCTGTTTGACCTCTCTAAATGTCTGGCAAAAACTCACCCGGTATATATGCTGCAATAGATACGTATATTTTGTGATTTTTTAAAAATTATTATTAGTGATTTTGAACTTCAGGATAATAATTTTAAAATAATTAATTTAATTGCTTCAAGATTAAAATTAGGCAAGGTAGGAGTAAAAAAAGCAAAAACATAAAGAATAAATCAAATTAAATTTTTTTTTAATTTTATTAGAACATTTTTAAAAATTAGGCCTACAAATTTTATATTCACAAATGAGGCTCAGGGAATTCGAATGTTACTTCACGACCTGTCAACTTTTTATATACCTGACCAAAGGTATCGATCTGAAAAAAAAAAAAATTAAATTTATAAAAAAAATAGCATAACTTAAATAATTTAATTTTGATATCTATTTATTTATTGTATAATAAATAATATTTAATAATAAAATAAATTAATAATAAAAAGGGCCTCCACATCTCCCCTTATAGCCCTCCGACCCTCCCGCTCAGGACCCGGTTGAGTGGCTCAGGGTGTGGCCACAGCAGAACGGTGTGAAACCTTAGTATGCTGCGACCAAGAATAAAATAATAATAATAACAATAAAAAAGGGAATACCGCATGTCGTCCAAACAATAAAAATAAATAAATAAATACACTGGGGAGAATAAATGAATAAATAATCAATTAAATAAAACAAAAAATAAATAGAATATGTCACTGAGTTTAAAGAAATTGTTGTTTAAAAATAAATAATTTAAAAAACATTTAAATAAATAAGTAGACAGGAAGTTGCCGTAGTCAATGAATAAAAAATAAATAAAAAGGCAGGAAACCGCCATGGTCAAGAAAAATAAATAAATATTTGACTGGGAATATAGGCTACTGGGTAAAATATTAAATAAATAGATCAACGCTGAAAAAAGCGTTGGGCTGGGCCATCTCCCCAGAAGAAATCAATAAGTTAACCGCTCCTTTTAGCTATTTTTCAAACGTATTCATATTAAATTATTTTTATTCAGTTCTATTATTTAGATATTAACATAGATGTGACAAATCAGAAGGGGAAAAAAGGAACAATTAAACACCATGTTAAAACATGTGATCAATTGCGACGTTTCGCCAATTTATTGTGGCTTCATCAGGCTCTATACAAAAAATAAATACAAATGAATCATTCACAATCATTAAAATCAACCCAGACTATAATTATAATACCTTGATTAAATTATTTTAAAACACCTTGAAATTTTAAGAATTTTGAAAATATACGTAGTTGCTTTAAGAAAGGAATATAAAGCAACTATAAACAATGTTCTTGGGCTCAATTACTCAACAAACATGAACTTTTTCCCCTTTCAACAATTAAATAAGCTGACGTGTTCTGATGTGGCCATCCACTTGACTTTACCATACAACCTGGTCCCTCACTTATATTTAATATTTAATGAAATTATTTATAATCATGTAGGGGAGGGGGGGTTAGTTTTTGCATTTTTAGACTCCTAGGGGCACACTGATTATGTATACAAAATTTGATTGAGTTTGCTCAAATGGCCTAGATTTTTAATTTTTAACCCCCTTCCACCCCCCTTAATTTTGGGTCGATATGCACCAAAATCTAATCAGCTCTTAATCTCAATGGACCAAAACTACCTGTGGAATTTGGTTTCGATATTCACACTAGTTTTTTGAGCTAGCTCATCCACAAAAATTTGATAACGCACAGACTAACAGACATTTTGACAAAACAATTATTATCTCGAAAAATATAATTTTTTCGATATTCACTTATTAGGGCTTTTTTGTAGACCGAAATGCCATGGTTTCGCTTAATTTTTTAATCAAAATAGTTTCAGCCGTTTTTGAGATATTTCGAAAAAAAGAAGGAAAAAAACCACTTTTTTCATCCACGATTACAAAACTTGACCATTTCCTGTAAGGTAAAGTAAAAAATCAAAAATTAAAATTTTTTACTTTACCATACAGGAAGTATGGTGGGCCAAGTATTGTAATCGTGAATGAAAAAAGTGTTTTTTTCCTTCTTTTTTTCGAAATATCTCAAAAACGGCTTAAACTATTTTGATTAAAAAAATTGAGCGAAACCAGGCATTTCGGTCTACAAAAAACCCGAATAAGTGAACATGGAAAAAATTATATTTTCCGAGATAATAATTGTTTTGTCAAAATGTCTGTTAGTCTGTGCGTTATCAAATTGGTGTGGACGAGCTAGCTCAAAAACTAGTGTGAATATCGAAACCAAATTCCACAGGTAGTTTTGGTCCATGGAGATTAAGAGCTGATTAGATTTTGGTGCATATCGACCCAAAATTAAGGGGGGTGGAGGGGGGTTAAAAATTAAAAACCTAGGCCATTTGACCAAACTCAACCAAATTTTGTATACATAATCAGTGGGAACCCAGAAGACTAAAAATGGAAAAACTAACCGGCCAAAATGGGGGGGGGGGGGGGTAAAAATTAAATCTAGGCCGTTTGAGCAAACTCAACCAAATTTTGTATACATAATCAGCGGACCCCCAGAAGACTAAAAATGGAAAAACTAACCGGCCAAAATGGGGGGGATTAAATCTAGGCCGTTTGAGCAAACTCCACACCTTGTATTTTTTAGTAATTTTTCAATTCAATAAAGGGTTTTTTTGATCAATAGCGTTAAATAATCAAAATCTAGAGTGTGTGTATACCTTGTGTTCGATATTGGTCTGTTGATTCTTGTCGAGGTGCACTTTGGTCAAAGAGGAGCCGTCAAGTCGTACTCGAATTCGCTTGCCGACAATTTCAGCGGGGAAAACTAAATCTTCCAGGATAGCGTCGTAGACAGAGGTGAGGGTTCGGCTCTGGGGCCGTTTCTGTTTGTTGGGCGTCCTGGTTTTTCTTGTCGGCTTGGGAAGGATTTTTCGGTCCCCAATGAAAACCACATGCTTGCCACTGAATTTCTTTTCCAATTCACGAACCAGACGAGTCTGGATTTTTTGGAAAGATTTCAACTGAGGCATCGGAACATATATTAAAATAGACTAAAACAAAAAAAAAAAAAAACATTTTTTTTATTATTTACAAACAGTGCATTATATGAAAAAAAGTTTATTAATATCAATGGGGAAACTAAACTACGCTATTGTTTGTCGACCTGGAACAAGCTTTCAAGGGTATTTATTTTGAAGTCAAGTTGTTTATTAAATGGAAAGCTATATGTTTCTGTATATATTTATATTCTTAATTTAGAAAAAAAAACCTAAACAACTTTCATTAGAACTATTTTTTTATACAACATCAAATAAAATTAAATGAATTAGATCTCAAAAAAATCCTAATAATTATTTTTAACAATCATTCAACTTAATTATCAAATAAATAATTTAATAATTTTGCCCTCAGGAGCTTCATTTTATCGTGTTGTAAGTCTATTGAGAGAGAAAAAAACAGGAAATGGTAAGGATACGAAGAAACTTAAAAGGGCAAAATAACGAAATTGGAATTCATCCAGAATACTTTCAATACACTCAATTATTATTATTTATTTAATAATTAAATATTTGATCATTATTATTTGATAATTAAGTTGAATGATTGTTAAAAATATCTATTAGAATTTTTTTGAGATCTAATTGATTTAATATTTTTTTTTTATTTGATGTCGTATAAAAAAGTAGTTCAGTTTTTTTTTTATAGATTCAGAATATGTACAGAAAGAAATAGGTTTCTATTAAAAAAAAACAAAAAAAAAAAACAGAACTTTAGCTCGAAATACCGTTGAAAGTTTGTTCTAGGTCGACAAACAATAGCGTAGTTTAGTCCCCCCCCTGATATAAATAAACTTTTATTTGAAACTTTTTTTCATATAATGCACTGTTTTTGAGTTATAAGAGTTTCTCAAGATCAAAAACTCACCCGGTATATATAATTTTAATCAAACAGAAAACACCCTCTTTGATTTACTCTAGAACAACAAGAAATTATATTCTTAAAATATTTGAACGGAATTTTCTCTTTGGAGAGAGACGAACTAGTAGAATATTCAGCTGAAAGTAATGGAATGCAGCCCAGGAGGTAGTAGAGAAAGAAAAAATCGAGGGGTGAACCGCGACCTAAAATCGTGTACACCTACTTCAACTTTCATTTCCAAGTAGAAGACAATAGATAAACTAATGGATTCCAAAGACGGTGTACATCTAATTCCAATCGCGGTTCACCCCTTGGAAAAATTATCCAATTTCCAAATAAGGTATAATTATTGGATTGTCATTCCTTTCTTTCCTACCCCACTTTCCGTTAAAAGCAACATTTCAGAGGATTCTTCCCTCCTTCAGGGTTTTTCAAAGGGCCAATGAAGGAAACAAATAATTCTTTTTCTATTTTAATGCTTCTGCTAAGAGAGGTAAAAATTTCAAACACTACTGATAGTCCAGTAAATAGAGGATCCAAAAAAAGGTGGTTCAGCTTACATTAATTGCGGGAAAATATTTTTTTTTCTAGGACCGTTTCGTATGGTGTGGATATGGCAAATTTAAATTTGCGACCTCGAAAGTGTGAGGAACAACTTATGGTGGCCGAAATTTTGGGACTTTTTCCCTTATAACTCGAAATCGGTCCATATTTTGTAAATAACCGTCCCATAGTAAATTAGAGAGGACAGAATTTCGCGTCGATTCAAAAAATTATTGTGCAAAATTGGTCCAGTAGTTCGATTTTTAATGGGAATCCAAAAAACAACCCCCGGGATCACTTTATCCCAAAAACTCGCACTTTTTTCGACTGAATTGCATCTAAGGTATTAAGAGAATGCTTGGAGGCTCCTCTCCACAAATGCGAGCAATATTCAAGACAGGGGCGAATTTGAGCCTTGTATAATATAAGGAGTTGAGTGAGGGTGAAAAATCGTTTGGTTCGGAAAAGAAAGCCAAGCTTACATGCTGCAGCTTTTGCTACTGAGATAATATGGTCATTCCAAGAGAGGTCAGAACCTAAGGTGACACCTAACAATGATATTTTATTACGGAATTCCAATGAGCTCGAATCAAAGGAAATGTCCGGAAGGTTCCTATCTGCGCGCCTAGAAATTAGGCAGCACTGTGTTTTGCCAGCATTAAAGTTTACCAAGTTGTGAGATGCCCATTTTTTAAGCATGCTTAAATCTGAATTTATTGAGGAGGCTATGTTTGTGCGATTGCCTAGTAAGGATTGAGCGTTGTGGAGGGTGCTATCGTCAGCGTAACAATGTATTGGATTGGAGGGCAGATTTAATAGGTCATTAATATAGATAATAAAGAGTGTGGGAGAGATGACTGGCCCTGAGGAACTCCAGCATTAATTAGTATTAAAGGACGAAGATGATATTCCGTCAACATCGACTTTAATAGAGGGGTTTGAGAGAAAACTCTCAAGCAACTTGCAGGGGCTCGGGGGGAGGACAAATGCAGGTAATTTGGCAAGAAGATTTTTGTGCCAGACATGATCGAAGGCCTTTGAAATGTCTAAGCCTATTACGAAAGTCTCTTTACCAGTCTCTAGTGCTTTATTCCAAATATATAAATGAGATAAGAATCAAGTTTCTAGGATGAGTGGTTTTCATTTTATGAAGGAATAACTGCGATTTTTTGCAAAAAATTGGAGTTTTTCAAAACTTCAACCACATTGCGGCACTGATTACCATTTATCCAATTAAGATGAAACTTTGTTTGAATTGTAACAAATTTAATCTAGTTTAAAAATGTATAGAGTGGATTTTGTCGA
Source organism: Forficula auricularia (assembly GCA_024734495.1). Taxonomy (NCBI): domain Eukaryota; kingdom Metazoa; phylum Arthropoda; class Insecta; order Dermaptera; family Forficulidae; genus Forficula; species Forficula auricularia. The sequence continues at coordinate 8,811,025 of JALMQS010000150.1, read as the reverse complement.
AAACGTGCTCCTTCATGGTCAAAAATGGGAAAAATCTGCCTTCCATTACTTTCAGATGAATATATTTTTAAAATCATTTTCAAATTCACATAACTAAAATAAAATTACAAGTTGGTCGCTTATTTTAATCAAATATCAAATTAAAAATGCCCATACTTTAATATTTAGTCATATGAATTTGAAAATTATTTTAAATAAATTTAAGGAGAATATATTTTCTATTTTTTGAGTGAGTTTTGAAATAAAAGCTTAAAATTTAAAATATTTTCATATATAAACTGAGAATGGTAGAAAAACATGCCGAAAAGTTCTAAATAATTTTCATACTCACATGACTAGAAATAAAAACGTGGGCGCTTATTTTAATCAAATTTCAAATTTAAAATGCCCATACTTTTTATATATTCAGTCATGTGAATTAGAAAATTATTATGATTTCAAACAGAATATATATTTTCTACTTTTTGATGACTTTAAAAATAAAATTAAGATATAAGTTGAAAAGTTTTTGTTTTGCCGAGAGTAACAGAGAGGTTGTCCTCTGCTTGATGCAAATAAACATACACACACATATATCTGTATATATATATATATTATTTATTTGTGACTATAGTTTCGAAGAGTTGGTCTTCATCATCAGTCTTTTTTTAATTCATGGAGTCAATACCGTATGGATATTGAAAATTTTCCATCTTTATTTGAATATGACCTGGAAGTTGATTTTAATTTTAACTTACTCCCAGCTAAGTAAAGATCAAAAAATTTTCAATATCCACGCGATACTGATCTTTTTTTTTTATGAAAATGATGAGAGAAGGAGTTACACCAAAAAGGTGCAACCTCTAAAGGCCTGGGTTGTTCTACTTCGAAAAACAATAGCGTAGTTTAGTTTCCCCCTTTTTATAAATAAACTTTTATTTGAAACTTTTTTCATATACTTTTTTTTATGATAATTATGAGAGGAGTTACACTAAAAAGGTGCAGCCCCTAAAGGCCTGAGTTGGCCCCTCCATCGTGAAAAGAAGAAAGAATTTTATAGGCTGGGCGGGGGTCGAAGGTATCTGTGGATACGGCTCTTAAATAGCTGAAGGTTATAAGTCGCGGGAATCTAATGAAAAATAATATTTATAATTGAAGAAAGACTGATGATGAAGACCAAGTCTTCGAAACTATAGTCTCAAACAAATAAATAATATATATACAGATATATCATCTCGATATATATGTGTGTATGTTTATTTGCATCAAGCAGAGGACAACCTCTTTGTTTCTCTTTGTGAAAATTAAGATACTTTTATTAGTAATGAAGCAGTTATTTTTGTGATTAATTTGATTAAAATTTGAATTTTTTGTTAAATCACACACATAATTAATTGTTGAACACGAACAAATAATACAATAAAAAACTACGACGAAGTATGTGAGCACCCACTACGATTATAGGCTACGGGTGATTGGCTCGGTTAACAAATAATCGTAGTGGGTGCTCATACTTGAGAACGATATTAGAATAAGCCGATCGAGTTTTTATTGTATTATTTGTTCGTGTTCAACAAATAATTATAATTAATTAGGGGATTCTACGGTAACTGTGGCGCCACGATCGGTTCTTATAGTATTCACCATAATAATAAGACAAAAATGAAGAATACCATTTTTGAGATTTCGCTTAGTTTTCGAGGTATCGAGTTTAAAAAAATAGTGGTTTTTGTATTTATTTTATTTTTCAATTGTTATTTTTATAGAAACCACGGAAACCGTAATATTACGGGGGTTCCGTGTGGCGCCGCTTTCTGATGACGAATTCTTTTAGAACTAGGCAGAATAATTTGGAAAGTAAAAATAAAATTTTAAGCTACAAATTTGAACTGAAATTGAGTTTATAGACTGTGATGTCTCAAATGGGCGTGAGCAATTTTCATAGGTTCCGTTCTATTCATCATCTCCGTTCATTTATATAAAAAAATGGGTTCCTGAACAAACTTTCAAAGGTTCGGTTAAGATATATTCCGTTCGGCTCGTATATCTTCATTTCGGGCTGATTTTTAAGTGATTAGGTTGGCGTTAGCATTTACTAATTATTTTTTAATTAATATTCTAAAAGAATCCGTCGTCAGTAGCGGCGCCACATGGAACCCGTAATATTACGGTTTCCGTGGTTTCTATAAAAAACAATTGAAAAATAAAATAAATAAAAACAAACACTATATTTTAAAGTGGATATCTCGAAAAATGGTATTCTTCATTTTCGTCTTATTTTGGTGAGTACGATAAGAATCCATCGTCAGATCGTGGCTCCACAGTTACCGTAGAATTGCCATTAATTATGTGTGATTTAAATAAAAATTCAAATTTTAAGATACTTATATATAAACTGAGAATGGTAAAAACCCATGCCGAAAAGTTAAGACTGATAAATATTTAATAAACAGCCATTTTTTTTTTTTGTTTTGTTTACATAATTATTAATATTTTTTATAACAATGAAAATAATCAAACAAATAAATAAACTAGTTGATATGATGTTTTTATAATTACATTTTTCCCATTATTCTGGAGCTCCCGGGCTTTACTGAAATTTAAGTTCCCTGTAGTTGGACTTTAGATCGGTACTTGATTTCTAAATCTAGAAGTCGCTTCGAGATACTTCAGTCTCGAATTCGTCAGGATCTTCGTTTTTGGCTTTCAGGATTTTCATTCCTAAAGATAACATCTGCGAAAAAAAATACAATTTTTTAGGTTAACCAATAAAATAACACGGGATTTTAATCCTAAACATGCAAAAAATACCTAATCTAAATTATTATAAATCAATAATACAAAAATGAAATAAATTATATTTTAATTCAATTATTTATTTATTAGGAAAATAAATTAAATTAAATATGGCCTGTTTAAACGACCACCATATAATGAACAATTTTTCAATCAGAAATATCTTTATGAATTACAATACATCTAATATAGCAAGTTATTTTATTTATATTTAAATTAGATAAAAATTGTAATTTAGCATGCATTTTATAATATAATAATTAATAAAATATATATTTACGATTAAAAATATGTATTTTCTCTATAGGAACGTGTTAAACTTGGTTGCAAAGAAATAAAAAGAAATGAATTGATAGAGCATCGGGTGAAGTTAGAAAGAAAATCGTCCAGAGGGCAGGCAAGGAGGCAAGCGTTTTCTGCTTCTATTTTTAACAACAAATATAAATACTTAAAAAAAATAAAAAAAATAATACATTTGAAAAATAATAAATTATCTATGTTTATAAATTATTTTTTTTAATTTAATCTAATTTTTATATAGAGTACAGATTAATATAATTTTTGAAATTTTACACATTTTCTCGTGTACATTATTTAAATGCACAGAATTCAAATTTGATGGTATTTTTTGGAGCAAATTACGATTAATCTAAATTTAAGAGATATTTAGATTATAAAATGAAACTTTTAACTTTAATTATTAAAGTACGTGGAGCCACCGAGCGATGCACGGTAACCAAACGCCTCCTGGACCCCCCACCGCCACCCCAACCCCGAAACCCCACACCCCACCCCCGGATCACCACCGCCACCTCCACTCCAAACCCATTTTTTGCATTTCTAGCCTTCTAATGACCCAGAGATTATGTATACAAAATTTGGTTGAGTTTGCTCCAAGGGCAAGAATTTACATTTTTTTCACCCTCCCCCCTTTTTGGGTGTTTTTTGGGGAAATTTTCTTAAACGAAAGTTGTCAGAAATCACACCCCTACAACTTTGTTTATCATAAAATTTACCGTAGGGTTTAATAGTTTAGGAGTTATTTGATAATTATCATTCGTGCGCCCCCCCCCCCCCCCAAACCCCTTTCTGGGGTCAAAGTATCAAAACGTTATATAGCTAAAAACGTAAGTTAGAAGACATCTGATGTAAAAATGAAATTTCATAATAATCCTCTTCAGCCATTTTTTGTCGTGATTTGGAGCAATGTACAGACAAAACCTTAATTTTATATATATAGATTCCGTATAATTATTTTTTTAATTAAATAATAATTTATCTAGTTTTTTAATTAATTAAATAAATAATAAATAATAATTTTATCGAAGCAATTTTTTACATGAAATAATGTACCTACACATTGTATTTGAGGCTTCGATTTCGAGATTACTTCCCACCATCGAACTGTACATACTTGATCTTCTATCTTGCGATAATATATTTAGTAAGTGTTATTTAATAAGAGAGGAATTTTAATCAATTAAATTGGCAAATTCTAATATATAAGAATATTTGGTATAAAAATGTAAAAAACTTTTTTATTGAGATTTTTATCTATAACTAATTACTTTAATTAAGAAAATGATCAATTAAAATGAAATTTGTCGAGGTCCAGACCTAGTCAGATCGTTTTCTCATCCTCAAAACTTGTTAATAGATTTTGTTTCATCAAAATCGCTAGAGCCGTTTTCAAAATAGAACTAACATACAAATATATATACAAACAAATAAATAAATATATAAACAATTTTTGCTCGTTTAATAAGAGTAGATAAACAATTGCTTGAGTTCTTTACCAAAAAAGAATTTAGTCTTTTTGATTTTAAGTCGATTCTTCTACATTTTCAGTAGAGGTTTCCATTAATAGTCAAAACATCAAAAATGGAATTCAATAAGGTTATTCCTCTAGTATTAGATAAGAATCGATCGTTATTTTTGATTTTAAGTCGATTCCTCCATGTCTTCAGCAATGGTTACCAATAATAATCGAAACGTCAAAAACCTAATGTAGAATTGTTATTCCTCAAGTATTAGATGAGAATCAATCGCTATTTTTGATTTTAAGTCGATTCCTCTATGTCTTCAGCAATGGTTACCAATAAAAACCGAAACGTCAAAAATCCAATATAGAATGGTTATTCCTCAAGTATTAGATGAGAATCAATCGCTATTTTTGGTTTAAAGTCGATTTCTCTATGTCTTCAGCAATGGTTACTAATAAAAAAACCGAAACGTCAAAAATCCAATATAGAATGGATATTTCTCAAGTATTAGATGAGAATCAATCGCTATTTTTGATTTTAAGTCGATTCCTCCATGTCTTCAGCAATGGTTACCAATAAAAACCGAAACGTCAAAAATCCAATATAGAATGATTATTCCTCAAGTACTAGATGAGAATCAATCGCTATTTTTGGTTTAAAGTCGATTCCTCCATGTCTTCAGCAATGGTTACTAATAAAAACCAGAAACGTCAAAAATCCAATATAGAATGATTATTCCTCAAGTACTAGATGAGAATCAATCGCTATTTTTGGTTTAAAATCGATTTCTCTATGTCTTCAGCAATGGTTACTAATAAAAACCGAAACGTCAAAAATCCAATATAGAATGATTATTCCTCAAGTACTAGATGAGAATCAATCGCTATTTTGGTTTAAAATCGATTTCTCTGTCTTCAGCAAAGGTAACGGATAAGAAAACAACGCAGTTGCTATGGTTACTCATAAAAATTCCTCCCAAATTTTTAGCATTTCACAGAGAGAAGCCTATCCATTCTTACTTAAGCAAGGCTAAATGAGCTATATTAAAACTTTCAAATGAATAAATTTTAAAGAATTTAAAAAATTAAAAAAGTACCATCTAACTCTAGAGTAAAGTACTTTAAAATATAATTTTACTAAAAACTTTATTTAACCTTTTTTGTGGTCCCCAAGGTACTTAATTAGGATATTAAATTTCATCAAAATTGGTTAAGTCATTTTCAAGATATTTAGAAAAAACTAAAAAGTACTGAAATAAAGTACTAATGTTTGTGGGCCGATATGTACCAAAAACTAATCAGCGCTTCATTTTGTTAAACTAATGGTAGGTTTTCAATTTCATTTCAATCGGTGCAACGGTGTGGAAAAATCGTGGGCCAAAAAAGCGATACTACATACATACATCCATCCATACATCCATCCATACATCCATCCGCACGCACTAAATGAAAAAATCGCACTTTTTGGCCTCTCGACGAGACCCCATGTAATTTTTGGCAAAACCGTCACGTGCTAAAATTCAACCTAATTGAATACTACAATTTGTGACTTTAATTGAGTCCATGGGTTCCGTAGTCTTTACCTGAGGACCCTTTGAAGCCACGCTTGCCCGCGAGAGCGATTACAATACTTTACCCATGCTTTGCATTGGATAAAGTAAAAACAAGGAAAAAAGAAGCATTAATATATAATTATTAAGAAAAAAATTGGAGTGTTTAGTGAGCGTCTGAATTATAATATGAATATTTTATTTATATCAAGCAAAAGACACAATCTTAAATTATGTATTTTTTAAATTGAAAGTTTTTTGCCGAGAGTAAGCAGAATTTTTATAAATTGAAGGAGACTAATAAAGTGTGTGTCTTCTGCTGAAATTATAAATTTTTAATTTATTTCTAACGAGACTATAGTTTCGAGAGCTTTGCCCTATTCATCAGTCTATTGCATTTGAGTCACAGGAATTAATGTATGAACTGATGAAGAGGGCAAAGCTCTCGAAACTATAGCCTCGTTAGAAATAAATTAAACATTTATAATTTTATCGGAAGACACACTCTTTTATTGTCTCTTTCTATGTATTTTTTATAAATGAAAATTTCCTATTAAATAACGGCATCAGTAGTTGATCATTTCGACAGAAAACTTTAATTAATATAAAAGGATCCAGATGGAAGAATTCCCCTGAAAAAATCTATAGACACGTGTTGCTGTCTAAGTGTCCATAGATTTATTTCAAGGGAATCCTTCCATCTGGGTCCTTATTAATTAAAGTTTTCTGTCGAAATGGTCAACTACTGGTGCATGGTCAACTACTGCTGCTGTTACCTCTTACTCTACGTAAAAAATAAATTTTCATTTTATTTCCTAACTCTTCAATTATAAAACATTTAGACAACTATTTTAAAATATATATTTATAATTATAATAATAATTTATTTTGGTTTTAATAAATTATTTCAAATAAATAAATAAAAACCTCTTTTTTGTTTTTTTTTTGTTTTTTTGAATTTCCTGATTATTATTCTAAGTGCATAAATAATTCTCTAGATGTCGTGAGTGTTCTTGCGCAATAAAAATAAAATAATTTATTGAAATTTTCCATCTCTCAATTTCTTCACTGATTTCCCTCGGCTCTTACGCAAAAATGGCTGCGTTAACTGCTCGATTTCTATTTCATAATGTACGAAGAAATATTTCATATACTTCAGTACGATGTGCTGATAAAAGTGAGTTTAAATATAATTTAATTGAATTTGAATTAAAAAAAAATCCCAAAAAGTCTTCATTTTTTTTTTGTTCCTCATACCTAATTGAATTCCCTTATCTTAGATCCTCCCATTCTATCATTAATCAAAAATTAACATCTATTTAATATAAATTTACAATATAATGTAAATTAATTTTAAGAGCATTATTTCATAATAATTGTGATATTAATTTTAAATGAGTATATTTTTGAATTTGCGATTATATAATTTGCTCCTTTTTTTTTTCTTTTCCCCCCCGCAGTGATGGCTGATCCGATTGAACATGCAACGGGTCTAGAAAAGCGAGAACTTCTGCTCCGTACGGCTGGCAACGATGTAAAAATTTTACATTTTATATAAATATAACTATATATACACTAGGGACTTAACTATTCATATATTGAGAGCTTTTTTTATTCTCTTTGGTTCTTTTATTGCTAAGTTCATTAATATTTATATTTATAGAAAATCTCATAAACGGTTCAAACTATTTTCATAAAAAAAAATTTAGCAAAACCATGATGACTTTTTGGTCTAGGTCTAGGGGCTGTCTATAAATTACGTCACACAGCAAGGGTGGAAGTGGCATCTTAGACTTGTGACAGGGGGGCCCGGGGATTTGGCAATTCTACGGTAACTGTGGCACCGCGATCTGACGATGGATTCTTATACTACTCATCAAATTAAGACGAAAATGAAGAATACTATTTTTTGAGATTTCGCTTAATTTTTAATATCGAGTTTAAAAAATACTGTTTTTTGTATTTATTTTATTTTTCACTTGTTTTTTATAGAAACCACGGGAACTTTAGTATCATGGGTTTCGTGTGGCACCGCTATCTATAATTAGTAAATGCCCAAAAAATTCCGAATATGTAAAAGTCGTTGCCGGTTGCCGGTTCGGTTAAGATATATTCAGTTCGACTCGGATCGGCTCGTATATCTTAACCGAACCTTTCAAAGTTTGTTCGGGAGCCCATTATTTTATCTAAATGAACCGAGATGATGACTAGGACCGAATCTATGAAAAGTTCTAAAAGTGAAAATTGCCAACGCCCACTGGTGCTCACTTGAGACAATTTGAGACATCACAGTCCATAATCTCAATTTCAGTTCAAATTTGTAGTTTAAAATTTTATTTTTATTTATCTAGTTCTAAAAGAATCCGTCGTCAGATAGCGGCGCCGCAAAGAACCCCTGTGATACTACGGTTTCGGTGGTTTCTATAAAAAACAATTGTTAAATAAAAGAAAATAAATAAAAAAGAACAGTATTTTTTAAACTCTATATTTCGAAAACTAAGCGAAATCTCGAAAAATGGTATTCTTCATTTTCGTCTTGATTTGGTGAGTACTCTAAGGGCCAGTTGTATGTCGGTTGGTAAACTCTTTTAAACGTTGGCAAAGGGTAAATCATCAGATGACAGGCACTTCCATCTGATTGGCCATTCCAGCCTTTTACCCTTTGCCAACGTTTAAAAAGAGTTTACCAACCGATATACAACTGGCCCTAAGAATCCATGGCCAGATCGCGGCGATACAGTTACCGTAGAATTGCCATATAGTATATAAATATAACTATATATACACTAGGGACTTTACTATTCATATATTGAGAACTTTTTTTTATATATTCTCTTTGGTTCTTTTATTGCTAAGTTCATTAATATTTATATTTATAAAAAAATTGAGCAAAACCATGATGATTTTTTTGGTCTAGGGGCTGTCCATAAATTACGTCACACAGCAAGGAGGAGGAGGGGGCATCTCAGACTTGTGATAGGGGGACCAGGGGATCTTAAATATTATGATGTCACAAAAGTCAAATTAAAATTTGTTCAAGTTTCAAATAAATTTCAGAATTTTTTTTTTTTTTTAATAATAATAATAATAATGAGAAGGAGTTACACCAAAAAGGTGCAACCCCTAAAGGCCTGGGTTGGCCCCTCCATTGTGAAAAGAAAAAGAAAGAATTTAATGGGCTTTGCGGGGATCGAAGGTATCTGTGGATATGGGTCTTAAATAGCTGAAGGTTATAAGTCGCGGGGAAGACGGTGGCAGGGAGCGAGTTCCAGTCTCTGGAGGTCATAGGAATAAAAGAGTTGGCGAAAGCGCTTGTTCGACTTTTATCCAATTTGACAGCGAAGGGGTGCTGAGCGTTAGAAAACCGCGTGTTTCTCGTAAAGATGGCTTTAGGGGGGATAATTGATTTCAGCTTGACTGAACAGACACCGTGATAGTATCTGTAGTACAGGGAAAGGGCAGAAACGGTTCTTCGGTGAGCCAGGGAGTCGAGTGAGTTGGTTAGAGCCGGGTCTCCTATTAGTTTAATTGCTCGCTTCTGAATCGCATCCATTGTAGCAAGAGAATGCTTGGAGACCCCTCTCCAGGGACGAATTTGAGCCTTATACAGTGTAAGAAGTTGACTGGGACTATAACAGCGTCTAGACCTAAATAGGAGACCAAGCTGCATTTCAGGATATTATTATTCCAACCTGAAAATATTGGTAAAATAAGATTGAAGTAATTTTTGTAGACGGACTGATAAGTGAAATTGAGTGAATATTGATGAGGCAGTCCAAAAAAGAAGAAGTTAATTTATACTATCTTTTTATTCATAAAACGACATTTCGGAGGCTATTCTCTCCTTCTTCAGGGTTTTGAAAAGTCAGTGAAGGAAATCCAATGCGACATTCCTCTCTTTCAGTGGCAATAATATATTGAATTTCACTCTCAGCAGAATTATAGTGTCGCATTGGATTTCCTTCACTGACTTTTCAAAACCCTGAAGAAGGAGAGAATAGCCTCCGAAACGTCGTTTTATGAATTAAAGTATAAATTATCTTCTCCTTTTTTGGACTCCCTCATCAATATCCACTCAAGTTGGTTAAATAAATTTCTAAAATTATTAAATTATATCTCAACAAAAACACTTGTGTAAAAAAAGGCCAAGTTCGATTAATAAAAACAGTTTGCCAAAAAAAGTAGTGAGATCTAATGTGCTGCCAAGTTCAATATCATCAATTTATTAAATGAGCCGAGAATATATTAGTAACTTCAATTACAACGAATGTTTTTCATTCCACATGTCCCTCTATATTTTTTATTGAATTCACATTTTTAGTTGAAATTATTTTTCTAAAACTTGGCTTTTACGCATTAAATTATTATTATGTTTGTTTGATAGGGTCTCCACCTCTCCCTTTTACCCCTTCCATCCTCTCTTATTAAGATCTCATGATATGGTAACTATAGTAATTCGTGACATACATAACAATGCGTAAAAGCCAAGTTTTATGAAAATAATTTCAACTAAAAATGTGAATTCAATAAAAAATATAGAGGGACATGTGGAATGAAAAACATTCGTTGTAATTGAAGTTACTAATATATTCTCGGCTCATTTAATAAATTGATGATATTGAACTTGGCAGCACATTAGATCTCACTACTTTTTTGGCAAACTGTTTTTATTAATCGAACTTGGCCTTTTTTTACACAAGTGTTTTTGTTGAGATTTCACTACTTTTTGTAAGTTGGATGGGAATTTAGCCTGCAAGATTCACGCATTTATTTTAAAGGCTGATGAAGATCTTTTTCGATTTCTCACTTTATTAGTGATTCAAGTTATTACACTATGTCAAATTTTAGCATTCTAGTGTCGTTGAATTTTCACTATTAGTTAATTTATCTCATAAGTTTCACTTCTTCATTTTAGACGCTGATTAAGGAAAAGTTACTAATTATTAAATTATATAAAATTGATAGTGTGACGTCACAATACAGGGGGACTCAAATGAAAATGTGACCCATGGGGAGGGGGTCTGAAAATGTTGAAATTCGTGTGACGTAATTTATATACGGGCCCCTACAAGATAGCCTTATCGTCGGCCTTATAAGAAAACCTCATAACTCCCAATTTTATGGAAATTTAGATTTTATTGCAATCTAGTGAACTAACTATTCGTTGGAGAAAACCTCGTATCTTCCAAATAAGTTCAACTCTGTTAAAATAACGTTGTTTAAATCCACTTCAAACAGAGGTCATAGAAAATTTTTGTCCCTCTATAATCTATTATTTACATATATATGTTGCAGTAAAAACCCGTTTTTTTAGTAAGAACGGTATTCTTACTAGTTAAAACGCGTTTCACTAAATACTTTTGTGGCAACTAGAGTTTACTGATGTTTGGTTCAAAGGTCTAAAATCTTCATTTTGTGGAGATTATTTTCAAAAAATTTTAAACGAAAATATCAAAAATTAGAAGCAAAGTTGTAGAGAATGTAATTTTTGACATTTTCAAATTTTTTGAAAATAAACACCCAAAATGAGGCGGAAGGTCAAAAATGAAGATTCTAGACCTTTGGACCAAACTCAACCAATATCAGTAAATTCTAGTTGCCATAAAGGTATTCAGTGAAACGTGTTTTAACTAGTAAGAACGCGTTCTTGCTAAAAACGGGTTTTTACTGCAACATATATATATATATATATATATATATTATTTATTTATTTGAGATTATAGTTTCGAAGGCTTGGCTCACATCATCAGTCTTTTTAATTATAAATATTTTTTTACATGGGATCAGTATCCCATTGATATTGAAAATTTTTCTTTCTTTCTCAGCTGAATAGCCAGGTAGAATTAAAAAAATAGAGAGGTAGAATTAAATTTTTTTTTAATTCTACCTGGCTATTCAGCTGAGAAAGAAAGAAAAAATTTTCAATATCCATGGGATACTGATCCCATGTAAAATAATATTTATGAATAAAAGTACTGATGATGAAGGCCAAGACTTCGAAACTATAATCTCAAACAAATAGATAATATATACATACAGATATATATGTGTGTATGTTTATTTTCATCAAGCAGAGGACAACCTCTTTGTTTCTCTTTATTATTTATGTATGTTTGTAAATTTATTCATTGAATAAGATTTTCTTACCGAGAATAGAATAGGTAAACTTAGTTGTTGATTTTTAAGCGTAAATCTTTTCAATTCAAAATAACGCACGTTTATTTTAACCCAATTAAGTATAGAGAACTTGTATTTATATTTATAATTGGAATTGTTTATTTATTAATAATTATTTGGTTTAAAATGGTGTTTACATTATCGATTTATCATTGTATATAAATAAATAAACATGTTAATAATATAGGTTATATAGAATATATAGATGAGGGCCAAGCCTTCGAAACTATAGACTCAAACAAATAAATAATATATATATATATATATATATATATATATATAGCAATGAGGTTGTCCTCTGCTTGATACGAATAAACATACACACATATATATAGAAATTATATATATATATATCTGTATATATATATATATATATAATTTCTATATATATGTGTGTATGTTTATTTGCATCAAGCAGAGGACAACCTCATTGTTTCTCTTTGTAAATCAACAACTCTGCTACTCTTGGCAAAACAAAAACTTTTAAATTAACTTTTTTTTTTTTTTGCATTGTTTTTGAATTAGGACCCGTTCGACATGCGCGTGTTCAAACGTGGCCCGGGCACCCAGGCCAAGCCCAATTTGATTCCGTCGGCCTTCGAGGAGCGTCTAGTCGGCTGCATCTGCCAGGAGGACGCCACTAGCATCAATTATATGTGGCTGAAGAAAGGCGAGAACAAACGCTGTGAATGTGGCCATTGGTTTAAACTCATCGAAAAGGCGCCCGTCTAGAGACACTATAATACAATTTTTTTTTCTTATAATATATTTTGCCCCCCCCATGTCTATTTTTAGTCGTTATTCTATTTAGTAATACATAAAAATAAATACTTAACTGATTGACATTGAAATGAACATCTTCAATTCAATGATGACAATGTTGTATATTTAAATTAAAAGGTATTAATAAAAACTATGAATCGGTTAAAAAACTCTTGCCTATTCTTATCCCTGAATATCAATCATTGAGTACCCAGGTAGCACAAGAATATTCTATAAATATTCTGATAATATATTCTCTGGACATTGGAATATCCTGTGAATAAACTTTCGATCTTCGTAGATATTCTGGGAATTTTCTTAGAACTAAAATATTCCTTTAGGACATTTAATTCCTTTTCCCGGAATATTCCTAGTTGCGCATTCTTGGAATATTCGGAAAAGAATAACGCCCATACAAATATTATGTGGATCTCCTTGTGATAATTGGAATATAATATGTCCTTTAATTAACTTCTTAGAATATTCTGGGGATATTGTGTGTTACCTGGGTGAGTACCCAGGTAGCACAAGAATATTCTATAAATATTCTGATAATATTGATACAATTTTGATGGCTGTATATGTATATAATTAAGTAATGGAGAGGGATTCAGCCAATGTGTAGCCTCTGCTGAATAAAAACTCCCAATTATGGAAAACGTTTCGGCTTTAATTAAATAATGCCATCATCAGTTCCTAAGAGCTGAAAAAAGCGATAGAGCACACACACATTCTGATAATATCTTTTCTAGACATTGGAATATCCTGTGAATAATCTTTCAATCTTCTTAGATATTCTGGGAATTTTCTTAGAACAAAAATATTCGTGTAGGGCATTTAATTCAATTTACTAGAATATTCTTAGATTATCCACCAAAGGATATTCCCGGAAGATTCGCTCAAGAATTTTTGTGGTGCACATATTCTAAGAATCTCCTGAGGATAATTGGAATATATATGTACTTTTAATATACTTGGTGGATATTCGTAGAATCTCTTGTGCTACCTGGGTATACACAATCCTAATAGGACTGGTTTGACTCAACCACCCGTCTCCACTCGGCCCTGTCCCATGCCAGCCAGCGATTTGAATGCTATAAAGGGAATTACAAATTACGAAGTTTTCGATAAAATAGGTTTAGATGCTGAAGGATATTTTAGATGATGGGATAGGAAAAAGAGGCCAACTTAGAGTTGAATCTTTCCCCTAGATAACCAGGATATGAGTTCATGGGATTTGAAAGAATAGTCTAAGTGCAGAGTAGTAGTTGCATCCACACAGTCTTACAGCACTATTGCTGAATAGACAGCCAAATAAATTAAATAAATCTAGACACACGGCAGTGTTTCAGCCAAGTTTGGAAAACGGGCTAAGCATCTGTCCATGTTTATATTTAGACGAACCATTTCAAGCTACTTTCGACCCCCCATAACTCAAAAACTATTAGACTTACACACTTGAAATTTTGCATGCCTAATAAAGCCTCCTAGAACATCTAGAATCCCAAATTTCATCAATAAATCTATTATAGTTCTTGAGTTATTAAGCTCTGAAAAGTGCCATTTTTAATATTGACTGACATATCAAAAACCTAAAGTACTTCCCCTGGTCCTAAATGCTGAAATTTGCCATACTGGTAGAGTTTGGGCTACAATTTAAGGAAAAAATCGAAAAAGTGAAACTTTTTCTTTTTCAGGACCTAAAATGAAGGAGTGAAATTGATTATTTGCTTAATTAACATAAAGTAATAATACAATCAAGTTGGACAGGAATAGTAGGGAATTGGATAAAATTAAAAAACATATAGTTTTTTTTTAAATGTGCTTTGTCGTGTTTTGTTAATTTTGTATCCACTGAGGTAGTGAGAATAAATTGACGAAACGACTGGGCCATTTAAAAAACTATATGTTTTTAATTTTATCCAATTCCCTACTTATCCTGTTATAAATTTTTAAGATATTTTTTGTTCTTCGTCATAGTGGATATCATTATTCTAGATTATCAACTCTTTTTTTTTTTTTAATTAAAAAAATCACTAGAATTAGGATATTTTATCTGCGGCCCGAGGCATTTGTTTTTACTTCAAATGCGGCCCGTGTGAGCCAAAAGGTTGGACACCCCTGGTCTAAGTCAAAAAATTAATATATCAGTTTTTTCATATTTTATGTTCCATTCATTTAAAAACTACAGTGATAAGATGTCGGTTTTGAAAAATCGCATAAAATTGAACCGTTAACTGGATTTCTAGTTGTCTTATTATACAGAATTCGAATCTTGTTTATTTTCATCATCATCATCGAGTATACAGTCCTAAGACTGGTTTGATGAAACAATCCGTCTCCACTCGACTCTGTCCCCCGCCAGCTGTTTGACCTCTCTAAATGTCTGGCATCCCATATCCCCAATTATTTGGTTGAAATATTCTAATCTGGGTCTTCCCCTTCCCCTTTTCTTTCCCACCTCCCCCTCCAAGTCCCCCATGTCTCAGTGTGTGCCCCATCATCTGACCTCTTCTCTTCTTCAGACTCTTCCACAAGGTTCTTTTTTCTCCGATTCTTCTAAGAACTTCTTCATTTGTAATTTTATCCATCCAATTGATATTCATCATTCTTCTGTAGCACCACATTTCGAAAGCCTCCAATCTCTTTCTCTCCGCTTTTCTAATTGTCCAGGTTTCACACCCATACCCATAGCTATGCTCCATACATATGTCTTCAATAGCAACTTCCTGTTTGCTAAGCTGATTGAGGAGGAGCATAGTAGTTTTTGTTTTGAATTAAACCCCATTTTTGCTTGGGCAATTCTTGATTTAATTTCGTTTTCGCTCCTCCCATCCCATGTTATTTTACTTCCTAGGTAGCGGAATTCCTTAACTCCTTCTAGGTTTATTTTATAAAACTTTAAATATCTCGAAACTAACAATCAATGACTTAGACCAGTGTTTCCCAACCTTTTTTTCTCGCGAACCAAAAGAAAGGTCCGAAAAAATTTGACGAACCCCCTATGTAGTCGTTAATGACTTTGTGCGTCGGATGTTTTGTTTCAATATGTCTACGAAGAAGTGATGGTTTTAAACTGCTGTTGGCAAGAACTTCGTTACATATAATACAAAGCGGTTTAGGTTCCGACTCATCCCCAGTAAAATGAAAAGCCAATTGTAGATAGTCGCTGTCATATTTTCGCTTTTTCCCTTTTCTATCATCATTTCCTTTGTTTTTCGTCCTGTGAAACGGTACCTCACTACACCTTTCAGTACTATCATCTCGATTACCATGTCTCGTTTCTAAACGACCCGTTTTTAACCATCGATCCATAATAAAAATAAGCTTTAATAACACTGCCCAACAATGAAAATGCTTCGGGCTCAAAAATAGCTGATTCTTATGTATTTCCACCTGCTGAATTCAAAAATCATCATAAAGATTACCGATTAGCTCTTGTTTTGGAGATATAATCGATCAAAACGGTGAAAAAGACCATTTTGACCTATTTTCGAGTTCCGTTAGATATTAAACAACAATATTTGAGATCACAATATTTTGTTGAACTAATAGAAAACAGCCTCCTCTTGAATTTTCAAATTACCACTTGTTTGTAGCTCAATTAGAACTCGAGTTATAACTAAAAAACTAAAACTACGTGATTATAAAGGATAATAAACATTAATAAAGTAAAGGGAGTGTAGTTTCAGAGTGAATGAAATAAAACTCAAAGAGGTGTATACAAACTCAATATATTTCGGATTATTAGTCCATCATCAGGAGTTTACAGGTTAATAACTCCTGATGATGGACTAATAATCCGAAATATATTGAGTTTGTATACACCTCTTTGAGTTTTGTTTCATTCACTCTGAAACTACACACTCTTTACTTTATTAATTAATATCATGTTTCACCTAAAACCTACACCATCACTTGCCCTAAGTAAAATTGATAAATTTATTAAGTGGGAGATAAATTTAAAAACCCTAAATTATAGAACGGAGAATTTACCACTGCTCGAAGGCCCTAAAAACTTAGTAAATTGGATATTTGTTTGTATCTAACTTTCTGAGCTTTGGCTCGTGAAAGATTCCATCAGGACATTTCTGTTATGGAACAAAGATATCAGGGCCAATGGAATGAAGTAATGCTTGCGGATTACTGTTGGTCTTTGTGTAGGGATGCTCCGGAACTCACTTACAAGAGGCAAGCTAAAAAACGACGATCTGATGAAGGCACCACATAAATCTCTTCAGACACGACCATCTGTCAAGTATTATTCCAGCAATGTAGAACTCTTAGAATGTAACTACAATTTGTAAAAAAATAAAATGCACTTTCAATGTTGTTAGCATATGTAATTAAAATGTATCTTTTTCTCTTGATCCGCCACCTACTGTATTTCACAGAAACTAGAGCTAAGAAAAAATTTTCATTGTCATATTCGTTTTTCTCAACCCAAAATTAGTAGGAATTGACTCATCAAGTGCTCGAAGCATTTAAAAATTATTTTTTTGTTGCCCAGTGTAATTATTAAATCATTTACACGAGAACTTGACAGTCACAGTATGACTATCACTCAAGCTTTACAAGTGCTAAGCCTATGTATGAACGTCGGTTAATACAACACTATTCTCCAAGTATCTAATTCTAAAATCTGTAGTAAACTGCCTTAATTTGATATTTATTTCCAATTGTTTTGTAAAAAAAAATATTACATAGAAGGGAAAACTGCTGCAATGATTTTAAATATAAAGCAGAACATGATACTAATCACATTGATAAAATGTTAAAATGGTAACAACCCATTTTCGCACATTGTTGAACAAAGAATCAAATTTAGAGGTATGTTTTTTTTATGCATAGTAGAGTTAAAAAATCTTAAACCTGAACTTTTTCAAAAATTATTAATTTAATAACTTAAAAATAGGAAAGAGATTAACCAGTCAAGCCAAATATAGAATAGATTTCGTAAAAATTAGTTTATTTTTCATATTTAAAGAGAAGTTGGCTTAAGCCGGGATTATCTAAAGTCATTCGTGGTATATGAGCTTTAAGGCCCAGTTCTGAATATAGTCAGGGGAATGAGATTAGCCAGGGTCCAAACACCCTCATATAACAAAATAGAACAGTATGATTGGCGATGGACCTTAGAAGGGATAGAAAACGGACAATCATATGAAACGTCGTCTCCACCCACCACGACGACACGATCGGAAAGGCATAAAAAGACTGACACGAAGAAATATTTCTCTCTATTATTTTATCCAGCTCTTACCTTACATCTCTATATATTATACCTCTACCTATATTATTCTATTACATTATCCAGCGCTATTACTCTATCTTCTTTACATTATATTCTCCACTCTCTATTACTCGATCTCACGAGTATATTTCTTCTTCCTGGAGTCGTTTATACGGGCATTCTCATTCATCCACTTGCGAGCCCCTCCATTGGCACTTCTATCATTAGCACGATAGCTAATTGAATAGCACGGACAAGAATATCTGTCCGGCTCTCGTGAAGACATCACGGAAGATTATCAAAAAGGCGAGACTCCAGGCCCGTTACACACTCTTCGACGTGGCAGTCTACGGAACCTGAGCGAGAGGGAGTGCGGCACAGCTAGCGCTGTTGAAGTATTTGAACCAGTCAGCACACTTCAAGAGCAAACGTAATCAATCTTAATTTCTTTGAACGATCTCCGTTCACCCTTTAAAGCCATCAAATCAATTAATTCTTTCTGACTGTTAAATTCACCAAGGACCTCAATAAATTATATACTATAAATTGAATTCTTGATTATCTTTCACTGTTAAGAAAATTCTCCCCATTCTCCTTTGCAGCTAGAATTTATTTAAGTATTTTTATTTTATTTTTGCCTATTTAAAAATTATTTTTTTTATATTTTTTTTAAATTCATTGTATCAGATTAACTTCAGTAAAGTAAAATTTGAACATAAGAGTAAATTCAGTAGTTTATCAAACTAGTACAACGAGATACACTGAGTTACACCACCACCACCACGTCTATAAAGGTTAGTATTCTCACACTCAGGAATATTCCCCTTAAACGTCCCCTTACCAGAACTAAGTTCCCTACCCCTCCAACCACCTACCCTCCCTAACCCCATTGCATGGTGAAGGTGCTGCTGGGATTTGAAAATCTAAGCCATCCTATCCCACAGATATCCCTAAATTCAAAATCCCATATTAAAAATATTCTGAGAAGTGAGAATACCAGGCTTAGTAAGGCTGCAACCGAACGCGATACCTGTCTCGTTGTACTAAAATTGAACAAAAAATATAGTATATTGCCCCGTATCGTTAATTTATTTTTTTTTCATATTTTTTTATTTATTTATTTAAATTCTCTTAACAGTGGGATATCAAAGGTTAATTGAATAATCCCGGCTTCAACACTTCTATTTTTGAAATTTTCTGAGAATTTATTTGGCGAACTGTTTACTTTCTTTTCTATAAAATTAATACATTTTATAAATAAACAATAGCAACTTCTAATATTTGATTCTTTCTTTTACAAATAAACACCGAGAATGGACGGCACACAACAGAGTCTTGACGAACGCAGGGCGATTTATGCAAGCAACCAACAGGCAACCGTTGAATTATCCAACACGCCGATCGATCCTGATGATATAGGACTAGACTCTGGGACCTGTATGTCCACTCCTACACCGGCGGAAATGGAAGAATCGACACTTCCAGCCATGCTACGAGATACAAGGGAATTTGCAAATGCGCTTGATGGTGAACATCAAATCGTAAGTACACATACCCCCCCTCCACCCCCACCCGTCGATATTAATAGCATGTTCCAACAAATGATGTTGAAAATGAATGAATCACAGGCTAATATGATGGAGAAAATGAGTGAAAATCAAAATGAAACAAAAGCTAATTTTAGTAAAATAGATAGCAAAATAGATGAACAAAAAAATGAATCAGAGGCTAGAGCTAAGAAATCAGAGGCTAATCTAATAGAATCAATAAAGGGCATAGATAATAAAATAGAGACCATGAGGGATGAACTTAATAGTAATATAAATAATTCCATAGCCAAAGTCAATGAAAAATTTGCATCCCTTTTTAATAGAATAGAGTCAAGCGATGGAAAAATGGATGAACAACAAAATAAATCAGAGGCCAATTTTGATGAAATAGATAATAAAATAGAGTCACATGATGCAACAATACAACAATCGCCACCCTTAGAAATCAAGTTAGCAACAATTGAAACCATCTTTGAGTCCCCTCTTTTAGAAACCACCCTCGAATTTACTTCTGCCCCTTGCAATCAAATTAATATAGACCCCATTATAGAACCCTCCCTAGAATTAAAAACAATAACTTGCATACCCGCCATAGAAATTCACACACCCATAATTTGCGAACAAATAATTGAAATTCCGCCCTCACCACCTTTAATAAAAATTGATATAAGTCCCCCAAACAAATTCATTCCACTAGTAAAAATTTTAATTGGTCTGCATATAAAGTATAAAAATTATTTTACATTTTCGATTTTCATATTATCAGCAATAAATTTCATTATCAGTGACGTAGTTCAAAATGAACTGCATCATTGCCAGCGAGCACTGGAAAGAACTTTATACGCCTCGCGGGGGATCAACCGATAAAAATGATAAGAAAACCATTTTTGATCGACCCATAAGAAACCTTCGAAAATTGCCTTTACATTGAAACTCTTAGAAAAACGAAAATGCTTATAAGCAAACCATTATTTTTATTTAGTTAAATTCCCAAATAGCCCAGTCAATTCATATTTTTCTTTTATCATCTGTTGTTGCAAAATTCAAGAAATAATTTAGTAAAAATAGTATATTTCATTATCTTTTAAAATCCATATTTAAATAATTTTTGATAATTATTTAATTCAATTTCTTGTAAACATGAATCATCACACTATTATTTCTTTCGTCTAATTTAAAATAAATATTCTAATATAACTATTTATATTAGCAGAACAATTTCACATAGATCACCATTTAAAATTTTTAATCCACATTTCTATCATAATTTCGTATTTCCATTTTTTTAAATAAATCCAGCAGACCTCGTTTGTCGTTTAACTTCAGTAAACTCAGTAGATCTATCGATTCAATGATTTTTGGAAAATCATTAACAATATTCATTTTTATTTTTTATTTTTTCTCATAATTTTATCATTTGGTATCAACATAACTCATTTATCACGATGAGACTCATATAAAATTCAATCCTCATTTGTCACAATAGACAAAATTCATTTTTAAATAATTTTTCATTCTAGATAAACCCGATTCAACCCTCTCTAGTCAACTTTCTTTGTAATTTTAAAATTTAAATTAAATTCTAACCTGTGTTTGTATCAATAGAGTCAATCAATATTAATTTCTTTCCACCCTCACTATTTTTCTGTTCATTTAAATAAAATTTTCTAGTATTAACGTAAATTTTTCAATTGCTTCACTTGTTAATTTTATAATAAACATTCTATTGGATTCAGCTTTCCTTCTCAATATTATATCAATGTTGGAACATGCAAAACTAAAAATATAATTTTCTCCCTTTAGCCCCTGAATAAGCCCCTTGCAATTAAAAATTAAAACATTTAAAAGCGGTAACCAACAAGCGTATTTGCAAACAGTATCTCACATGAGCGAATTAATTATTGTTACGATTAACATAAATTCTTGAAAATAAATTTTTTTATAGTATGTCGAATGGTCCGTCACAGAGATGGGAACTCGTGCATCCATATAGAAGAGATGAACACGATCCCAATATGCGGATAGACATGAAAAAGGAAATGTGAAATCAGGAATCGATGTATCAGTGTTGGATAATTGAACTTAACAGCGAGATATAATAACAAATTGCTTGTGATCCCTGCGTTTCGATGGATTAGTTGTGGTCTCACGGGGTAAATAGCCTGGGCTAATAATTTGAAAATAAATTTTTTCAGTTTATTAATAATTTAAAAAAAAAATTTTTTTAGTTTAAAAATTTTTTTTTGAAGGGAAGCGGTGTCATAAAATGGTAACAACCCATTTTCGCACATTGTTGAACAAAGAATCAAATTTAGAGGTATGTTTTTTTTTATGCATAGTAGAGTTAAAAAATCTTAAACCTGAACTTTTTCAAAAATTATTAATTTAATAACTTAAAAATAGGAAAGAGATTAACCAGTCAAGCCAAATATAGAATAGATTTCGTAAAAATTAGTTTATTTTTCATATTTAAAGAGAAGTTGGCTTAAGCCGGGATTATCTAAAGTCATTCGTGGTATATGAGCTTTAAGGCCCAGTTCTGAATATAGTCAGGGGAATGAGATTAGCCAGGGTCCAAACACCCTCATATAACAAAATAGAACAGTATGATTGGCGATGGACCTTAGAAGGGATAGAAAACGGACAATCATATGAAACGTCGTCTCCACCCACCACGACGACACGATCGGAAAAGGCATAAAAAGACTGACACGAAGAAATATTTCTCTCTATTATTTTATCCAGCTCTTACCTTACATCTCTATATATTATACCTCTACCTATATTATTCTATTACATTATCCAGCGCTATTACTCTATCTTCTTTACATTATATTCTCCACTCTCTATTACTCGATCTCACGAGTATATTTCTTCTTCCTGGAGTCGTTTATACGGGCATTCTCATTCATCCACTTGCGAGCCCCTCCATTGGCACTTCTATCATTAGCACGATAGCTAATTGAATAGCACGGACAAGAATATCTGTCCGGCTCTCGTGAAGACATCACGGAAGATTATCAAAAAGGCGAGACTCCAGGCCCGTTACACACTCTTCGACGTGGCAGTCTACGGAACCTGAGCGAGAGGGAGTGCGGCACAGCTAGCGCTGTTGAAGTATTTGAACCAGTCGGCACACTTCAAGAGCAAACGTAATCAATCATAATTTCTTTGAACGATCTCCGTTCACCCTTTAAAGCCATCAAATCATTTAATTCTTTCTGACTGTTAAATTCACCAAGGACCTCAATAAATTATATACTATAAATTGAATTCTTGATTATCTTTCACTGTTAAGAAAATTCTCCCCATTCTCCTTTGCAGCTAGAATTTATTTAAGTATTTTTATTTTATTTTTGCCTATTTAAAAATTATTTTTTTTTATATTTTTTTTTAAATTCATTGTATCAGATTAACTTCAGTAAAGTAAAATTTGAACATAAGAGTAAATTCAGTAGTTTATCAAACTAGTACAACGAGATACACTGAGTTACACCACCACCACCACGTCTATAAAGGTTAGTATTCTCACACTCAGGAATATTCCCCTTAAACGTCCCCTTACAGAACTAATTTCCCTACCCCTCCAACCACCTACCCTCCCTAACCCCATTGCAATGTTTTAAATAAAAATAAATGTTGGTAATAAAAAGAGAATAGTATTTGATTACTTGAATAAGAGGAATAAATTATAATGTATAAAATTGTTGATATAATTTGATATTGATGAAGTAATTTTGAAAAACAAATAAAGAAAAAAGAAATGAAAATATTGAAATTTATTATAGATTTCTAACAAACAGGCAGCGAACAATCTGTTTTACAGTGGGTGTGTTCTTTAATTTTTGTGTTTTTGTTTTGTTTTGTTTTTTTTTGCTTTTGATTTTAATGGCGTTTTAAAAAATCCGCCATTACAATATTATTTTGGCGAACCCCCTCTGCAAACACTGCGAACCCCCGGTTGGGAATCACTGACTTAGACCACTTTGATAATTATGGGCACATATATCATCCCCTAATCCAGTGTTTCTCAAAGTGTGTTCCGCGGAACCCTGGGGTTCCATGAAAACTCGCCAAGGGTTCGGCAAAAAAATTCACTACAGGGAAAAAAAATTCTAGCGTTCAAAGGGAAAGCGCAGTTTTGGATTAGTTCTGTGAATCGCAGAGTGTTTTCCAGCTATGAAGGACATTTTTTGGAAGAAGATCTAAATACCAATCAATATACCAAAATCGTTTATCTCTTGGAATGTCTGAATAAATCAATCGAACTATATTTCACTGATGATAATTTCAAAATACTAGAAAATAATTCCTATGTGAAAAATCCTTTTGTTGTTATTGAAAAGCCATCCTCCTTTTTTACACCACGATTATGAAAATTTTATCGAAATGACTTGCGATTCTTCACTACAGATAGCCTATAAAACAATGCCCTTGACAACATTTTGGTTTAGTTTAACAGACGAATATTCAAAGTTGACCCAGAAAGCTGTTTTAATTCTCTTTTGCCATATACAACTACTTGCTGAATTATCAACTAACCTATTAACAAAAAATAAGTACCGCAAAAAGCTGAATGCAGAGTCGGATATGAGATTACAACTTTCATCAATAAGACCTGATATAAAGTATTTGTGTAAACACAAGAAACAGTATCGATGACAATACCTATGAAAAGTTGAGGTGTTCAAAAATGTTTTTTTTCTTTTACTTTACGGAAATGTGAAATGTGTGCACTCTTAGATTTAAAGATATCCAGCATTTTCCATAACAGGATATGATCCGAATCCTCATAAGTGTCATAGAAAATGCTGGATATCTTTAAATCTAAGAGTTTTATCAAAGTGGTCCAAGTAAACGTTCAAGCCAATAAAATTTCCTAGAGAATAAGACAGGAATCAAGTTTCTAGGATGAGTGTTTTTCATTTTATGAAGGAAAAATGCGGTTTTTTGCAAAAAATTGCAGTTTTTCAAAACTTGAACCTCATTGCGCCACGGGTTACCACTGAGAGATTCTCTCCGGGTGTCCCGAAAGACAAGATCTTTATCCCTCCTACTTACCGACAACTTCATTGCCGAAAATATCACAGAGACTTGACCTTATATAACTAAGTCTAAAACTAAGTTTACTCTAATAATACTGTGAAAAGTGGCCTCACGAAGTGTTCTCTACTAACCCATGCCTCTATAATAACTAGTTCAATATTA
Organism: Forficula auricularia; assembly: GCA_024734495.1. Classification (NCBI taxonomy): domain Eukaryota; kingdom Metazoa; phylum Arthropoda; class Insecta; order Dermaptera; family Forficulidae; genus Forficula; species Forficula auricularia. The sequence goes on along the minus strand of JALMQS010000150.1, from coordinate 8,786,008 downwards.
AAAACTTTAATGTTTAACAATGTCAATAACTGTAATAATTAATCAATTATTAGAAGTTTTAATTTTAATTAAGTTTCTAATTTCAATAATTGATTGAATTGTTATCAACAATAATATGTTTAGTTTTTAATTAAAATTAAAAATAAAATGACGGGTATTTACATACGTATACAAGTGGCGAAGCTCTGGGGGGTGGGGGGGCAGAACCCCTCATGGGATGAGTAACGGCAACGACAAACCGTTTCTTATGATAAACTAACCGTAATTAAATATATTTCTCATGTTTAATCAAGAATTATGTTATTTTTTAATTTCTTGGAGTACCTTTTTAGTGTCCAGTTAAATTGTTCTCTCGCGGGAAAGTTTTGGGGTAGTTTTGATTTCTTGATTCTATATGTTTTTTAATGTGCTGAATCCGATATTTGCTAACAAAATTTCGTGACGGAACATTGTCAAGAATGCAAAAAAAGGAAAAAAAAATCTCATTTTTGGTGATTTTTTGCTTATAACTCGAAAACTATCAACAATGATGGATATCTATAAATCTAAGTATTTTATCCAAAAAGTGGTCCAAGTCACTGTGATATTTTGCAAAAAATTACAGTTTTTCAAAATTTCAACCTCATTGCGGCACGGGTTACCATTATCCTATTAAGATGAAACTTTGTTTAAATTGTAGCAAATTTAACCTAGTTTCAAAATGTATATAGTGATCGTTGTCAAAAACGTGCTCCTTCATGGTCAAAATGGGAAAATATCGAAAAAAAGTCACACGAGTTTTTGGGAGTTTCGGGCGGGGGGGGGGGGGGGGGGTGCCGAGAATAAACCCTAAATAATTAAATTTGTAGGAAATTTTATGACCTTTCATTTTGAATAGGAAGGTTATTTACGAAAATTTGATAGTTTTCGAGTTAAAAGCGAAAAATCGCCAAAAATGGAAATTTTCACCTTTTTTTTGCATTTTCTCCAATGTTGCGTCACGAAATTTTGGTGGGAGAACTCAGATTTGGATTCAGCTCCCCAAAAATCATATATATGCAAAAAATCAGAACTACCCCAAAAATTTCCTTGTTTTTCTTGTTTATTTTCATTTAATTTTTATTATTTATTTATTTATTTAACAAAGTATACAAACATACAAGTCCAAGGCAACATCATCGACACGATCGAATATAAGCAACTGATGTGGTTTGGACACGTCAGTAGGATGGCGGATGAACGCTGGCCCAAGAAAGTTTGGAACTGGCAGCCCCCAGAAAGAAGAAAGCGCCGAAGGCCGCCGAGATCGTGGTTTCAGGGAATCCAAAATTCCATGCAAGCCCGTGGGCTGGAAGAGGAAGACAAGGGCCGACAGAAGGACATGGAGAATGGGAAGCGAGAAACGGCGTCCGCCGTAACCAAACTCGCAGGATATATATATATACAAACATAGGACCTTAGGTCCCACCTAGTGTTTATACATAATTTAGCAACAATATTTTACAAATTTGGCATAAAAAGTTCACCAATACACAAATTTTGTAGGGGAAGAAGAGAAAAAAAAAGTAGAGAAAGATTAGAAGACATAAAGGAAATAAAAGTAAGGAGTATCAGTTATTGGGTCAAGGGCGGATCCAGGAATTTTTTATATGAGGGGGAGAATGTATATAAGGTGCCCGATGTATATAAGATCTACTTTTTATCTCGAAAGTGTGTTGCGATCGAATTGTCCAAGCGGGGGGGGTCAGAGACGCCGCCCCCCCCACACAAATAGAACTTTATTTTCAATTTTAAAATTTTTTATAAATTCCCTGTCGATTTGGCCGCCGGGCCTGGCCTGTGGGGGGGGGGCAATCGCCCCCCCTGGATCCGCCCTTGTAATGGGTGGGATCCATAAAGAACGAAGACCTGACTGAGACCACCAAGAGTCGGGTTTCAAAATTCAAAATTAATTGTTTAACAATGCGCTGCTGCCTCGCGCGCGATCTAGCAGTGAAAACAAGCTCTATTACAATTGTTGAACAAATCTATTATTATTTATATGTTGAATTGTGTTAGATATCAATAGTAAACATCTTTAAAGGAAATTAATTGGTAAGACTACTTTTTCAATAATATTTATAACACTCTGGTCTCTCTTCAAGTCGAATATATCTTTCAATAATATTTTTTGTTTTGATAAGTATTATAGTCTTAGAAAAATTTATTTGATTCCTATTTAAGCTAAAATTTGTTTAATTTTATTATTCAAAATTGACTATAATAGGATAGTACCTGGAGCACCGAGCGATGCTCGGTAACTCTTTGCTTCAGTCAAAAGCTGTATGTTTATATTATTTTTAATTTAAAATTCAGGTAAAAAGGTAAAACTTTAAAAACCAAGAAGATAGAATACTGGACTGGCTAATTGGGCATCTTCCCGAAAACAATTAAATAAAAAAAATAATTAAAATTTCCTAATTTTAACATATAATAATATTTGTTATAAAATATTAGTGGGTTTTAAAATTAATTAAAAAGTCAATTAATAAATAAAAGATAATTGAAAAAAATGTAAACAAACTTTTTTATTGTCATTTTCATCTGTCAATAATTACTTTAATTAAGAAAAAGTCAATTAAAATGAATTGTGATGAGGTCCAAACCTAGCCAGATCGCTTTCTCATCCTCAAAACTTCTTAATAGAGTTTGTTTCATCAAAATCGTTAGAGCCGTTTTCAAAATAGAAAAAAGATACAAATATATAAATATACAATTTTTGCTCGTTTAATAAGAGTAGATATTATCTTTATAAGGTTTCCTGCATTATTCTATTTATTATCGTATGACATACCTACCTAATCTATAATAAATATACTAATATTACAGTCAAAAATTATAAATGTTAAAGCCCATAGGGGGATAAGCAGGGTAAAAATGCCTTTTGTAAATATTTTAATGATATTCTATGGATATGTAGATACATTTATAATTTTCTCATTAATATATTAAAGAATAATTAACATTTTTTTTTTATAAAAATGATGAGAGAAGGAGTTACACCAAAAAGGTGCAACCCCTAAAGGCCTGGGTTGGCCCCTCCATCGTGAAAAGAAGAAGAAATAATTTTATGGGCTGGTCGGGGGTCGAAGGTATCTGTGGATATGGGTCTTAAATAGCTGAAGGTTATAAGTTGCGGGGAAGACGGTGGCAGGGAGCGAGTTCCAGTCTCTGGAGGTCATAGGGATAAAAGAGTTGGCGAAAGCGCTTGTTCGACTTTTATCCAATTTGACAGCGAAGGGGTGCTGAGCGTTAGAAAACCGCGTGTTTCTCGTAAAGAGGGCATTAGGGGGGATAATTGATTTCAGCTCGACTGAACAGACACCGTGATAGTATCTGTAGTACAGGGAAAGGGCAGAAACGGTTCTTCGGTGAGCCAGGGAGTCGAGTGAGTTGGTTAGAGCCGGTTCTCCTATTAGTTTAATTGCTCGCTTCTGAATTGCATCCAGTGTAGCAAGAGAATGCTTGGAGGTACCCCTCCACAGATGTGAGCCATATTCGAGACTGGGACGAATTTGAGCCTTATACAGTATAAGAAGTTGACTGGGAGTATAACAGCGTCTAGACCTAAATAGGAGACCAAGCTTTAGCAGTGGTTGAGATTTGGTCATTCCATGAAAGGTCAGACCCTAGAGTTACGCCTAGCAATGAAATTTTATCTCTGAATTCTAGAGAGTTTGAGTGGAATGATATGTTTGGGAGGTTTCTGTCGACGCTCCTAGAAATAAGGCAACACTGAGTTTTCACTGCATTGAAGTTAACTAAGTTTTGAGGTCCCCAGTTTTTAGGTCTAAATTTATTAAGGAGGCAATGTCTGCACGGTTTTTATACGATGCAGAGGCATTATGTAGGGTGCTGTCTTCTGCGTAACAATGTACCGCATTGGAGGGCAAGTTTAAAAGGTCATTGATATAGATAAGAACGAATATTAACGAGAATTGTTTTGATCGCGCTTTTTGAACAAGATATATATCGCGAGACTACTGCTGGTTGAAGCTATTGGAGTCTGCTGAGTCTTAAGTCTGGACAAAGAGAGAATGAAAAAGATATGATCCATTTAGCTACAAATCAACGTCATTTTGCATTTAGCCCGCATGACGCTTTTTATATCAAACACTGATATGGATCACCAAATGAATTTGAAATCTGAAATATTATATATTCAATGTCCCAGTCCAGAGCGCCCGATATGTTAGCACGTATGTTAGGTGCTTGCTATTAATTAATCGTATGTTTTCTATATACAGGGTGTCCCAAAAGTCAAGGATCAAACGTGAACACGAGATAGGTGAGTTCAGGATTGTCCAAAATAAAAAAAAAATTTTAATAAAACTTCTTAGTTTTCGAGTTATGGACATTTTTTTGAAAACCGTGAAAATCGCTACCCTGCTCTAAATATTTGAATGCTGTGGCTACGAATTTTCATATTTTATAATTCTAATTTTTGTTACGGAATCCTGAATAATACTGCTATCGATCACAAAACAGAAAATAACTAAGAGTATTATTCTTTTTGAGAAAAAAATATTTTTGTCAGATTCATGTGTCAAAAAATTTTAATCAGCTAACTTTGACTCTTGATATCTTAAAAGAAACTGTGTCAAACAATAATGGCAAATTATCTAAAAAATTGACGCATTTAATCAAGATTTCAAAATGGTATAAAATATTCCACTTTTTTAAAAAACAAAAAATAATATTTGCATTTTTATGCGAAAGAAACTAATTTCAAAACACAATTCTCGTAATTGGCTAAAGGATAGAATTTAACATTTAGTTATTTTCTGTTTTGTGATCGATAGCAGTATTATTCAGGATTCAGTAACAAAAATGAGAATTATAAAATATGAAAATTCGTAGCCACAGCATTCAAATATTTAGAGTAGGGTAGCGATTTTCACGGTTTTTAAAAAAATGCCCATAACTCGAAAACTAACAGAGTTTTATTAAATTTTTTTTTTATTTTGGACAATCCTGAACTCATCTATCTCGTGTTCACGTTTGATCCTTGACTTTTGGGACACCCTGTATAACATCTCAGATTTCAAATTCATTTGGTGATCCATCCAAGTGTCATGCGGGCTAAACGCAAAATGACGTTGGATTGTTGCTAAATGGATCATATCTTTTTCATTCTCTCTTGGTCCAGACTTAAGACTCAGCAGACTCCAATAGCCTCAACTAGCAGTAGTCTTGCGATATTTATCTTGTTTAAAAAGCACGATCAAAAACAATTCTCGTTAATATGTTAATTATTCTTTCATATATTAATGAGAAAATTATAAATTTATTTAACTTCATTATTTCAAGTTAGAAATATATAAATTCAGATATTATTTTCACTTAATATTTGACAAAAATCACCTGCATTCGATTCGCGATTGAATCAAATATTGGAAAATAATTTTTTTTCTTTGGATTAAGTGAACGGAATTGTTTGAAAATTTATTATGTTATGCAGGCAATAGAGAGCTTTTACGGACACCATGGACCAATTTTTAGCTTAATAAATTGATGATCAAAAAAAATATTTTCTCTTTTTCAATTTTTATTATGATACTTTTGGAGCAAAATTATGATTCTATTATTTTTACATTTTTTATAAGACCTATAATGACTGAATTTTTCCAAAATTTTCTTAATGGTACGCCATAGTTATATACCGTATTTTTCGCCGTATAAGACGCACTTTTCTCCCCAAAATCGGGGGGGGGGGGGGGAGTGCCTGCGTCTTATACGGCAAATACAAAAGCCCACCATTTTTTAGATTTCCTCCTTTAAAATTGGGTGCGTCTTATACGGCGAAAAATACGTTATTTAAAAAAAAAAAAAAGATGCTTCTAAAAAGTACAAAATAATGTAATATTTAATCAAAAAGCTTGGGGCTCAGAAGAATGTAGTATTTCTACAAAGTGCCCCACGCTTTTTGATTAAATATTACATTATTTTGTACTTTTTAGAAGCATGTTTTTTTTTTGTTTGTTTTTTTAAATATATTTTATTTTTTTACTTTTTAGTCTTAATTATTTTTATAGAGAAAAGTTTGCGGAATTTAACAGAATGAAATGTATTTATTTTTATATAATTTCATTTAAAATTTAAATTAAGTAGGTTAGCAATTATTTTTATAGAGAAATGTTTGCAGAACAAAATTGTCACATTGATAGATACATACATACATACATACATACATACATACAGGTGAAGCTACTATAAAGCGTGTAAAAAGGAAGTGATTTAGGATTTTTGAATGTCGCTTGTTTTTTTTTTTAATTTTATTAAAACAAAATAGCCAAATATTTTATAACAGAATTTAATTATTATTTTATTTACATTTGTTTTTAAACAACATATCTACATATAAACTAATTAATAAATAGTGATATTCTTTATTTGAGGCATTGGTGTTCGTTTAATTTTCACAATATAACTAAATGTTTTATTTAAATTTTTTTTTTTTAATTTTAGTTCTATATGATTTTTTTCGCAAATTTATACCATATTTTCGGACAGAGGGAGTATAATTTAAAGAGGAAACACGCCCGTCACCAAAAGTGTAATTGTTTTGAATTACACAATTGTACAAAAAATTTTTTTACCTTGTCCTAAAGTTGATTTCATGATTTTTATATTGTGCACCAAAATAAAGAAAAAGTACCTATATTCCGTATAAAGTTTGCTTTTGTAGTGGTTATAATAATAATAAACGACGAAAAAGGCCATTTTGAACTATTTTCGAGTCCCATTCAAGGGCGGATCCAGGAATTTTTTATGGGGGGGGGGGGCAGAGACGCCCCCACACACACACACATAGAACTTTATTTTCAATTTTAAAATTTTTTTAAAAAATAAATGTTTTTTTTTTCAAATTTTTTTTACAAATTTCATATCTCATATTTTAAATTCATTAAAATAAAAAAATTGTTATAAATTCCCTGTCGATTTGGCCGCCGTTTTTTGGCCTCTGCGTGTGGCGCCAGGCACGGGCCTCTATGGGGGGGGGGGGGTAGCCCCCCTGGATCCGCCCGTGGTCCCATTAGATATTAGACAGCAATATTTGAAACCAAAATATTTTGTTGACGTAATAGAAAACAGTTTCCTCTTCGATTTTCAAATTACCACTTGTTTGTAACTCAATTAGAACTCGAGTTATAGCTAAAAAAGTAAGACCATAGGTTTATATATATGTTTATTATCCTTTATAATCACGTAGTTTTAGTTTTTTAGTTATAACTCGAGTTCCAATTGAGCTAAAAACAAGGCGTAATTTGAAAATCAAATAGGAAGCTGTTTTCTATTACCTCAACAAAATATTTTGATTTCAAATATTGCTGTTTAATATCTAATGGGACTCGAAAATATGCCAAAATGGCCCTTTTCGTCGTTTTGACCGATAATATCTCCAAAACAAGAGCTAATCGGTAATTTTTGAATTCAGCAAGTGGAAATAGATAAGAATCAGCTATTTTTGAGCCCGAGGCATTTTCATTGTTAGGCAGTGTTATGCCTGACTATTAAATATAGTTAAATAAAGAATACTGTAGAACAGGCTTGTCCAAGGTGGCCACATACCCTTGAAAGCTTTTTCTAAATCGACAAACAAAAGCGTAGTTTAGTTTCCCGCTTGATATAAATAAAATTTTATTTGAAACTTTTTTTTCGGTATATATATATATATATATATATATATATATATATATATATATATATATATATATATAAGTATATATATATCCCAAATATTTTAATTTTTTTGTTGATCAGGAAACTGCTTAATTCTCTGCCTAATTGATTATTGTTATTGTTTATGTTTTTCTATTAAAATAATAGATTATTCGAAATCTTTAATTTATCAATATTGTGTAAAGAAGATAAAAAAAACTCTTCCGGTATATATAATATTGGTAGAGAAATATGAAAATTGATGAATTAATAAATAATCTATTCTAAATACGAAGCCAAGTGAAGTGGAAGATTTGAAATAGAAAAAAGATTATTTTTGTATGTCTTCTAGAAAGAGTAGAAATTAATTTAATTTAAGGCAAGAGATCTCGATGCCGTCGCCTTTATATCGGCTGAGCAATTTGAGCATGGAGAGTTTTTTCTGTAGGCAACGGCTGCTCTCGAGCTCGTAGAGAATGCACAGGTTCAGTAGAACACTCTCGTGGAGGCCTGCGTTCGGGTTGTTGTTGATCGCCCCCTCTAGCAAGTTTAGGGCCTCGTTCAGCCGACCCACGTACAGCAGACACACAGCCATGTTGTTCAGAAGCTGAAAACAAACAAACAAACTAGCTTTTAACGCTCGCTTCAATTCTTCAAGACAAAAATATAAGCCTGATTCTCAACAAAAAAAAATCGATATTGATATCCTTGCTGATTCCTGTGAAATGGCATTCTAAGTTATCGTAACAAAGAATTTTTTGGAGAGTGTTCATGTGATGGTGTATCATGGCGATGTCTCAATCATATGATATTTAGTTGTCCAAAATTTAAATTTAGAGATGGATTAGAGGGTGAATTGATTGCCAACGATGTGCAAAGGCCATGGCATCTTTTGTCTTTCGAGAGAGCAGATATATATACAAATCATTGATTAGGTTTATCCTAGCAAATAAGATCAAGCTATAGTACAATTGACAACTACATATATAGTTATTATACCTAATTTATATTTAGCTGTGAAAATTTTAGACTCATGGTAGACTGGCTACAATGGAATTCATTCCGAGGCCATTAAGAGAGAGAAAAAAAAAAAAAAAAGAATTTTTTTTTATGAAACTACATCCCTAGGCCTACCAAATTATAAAACATATTTATATTTTTTATCATAAATAAAAAAATATATGTTCAAGTAAATACCCTAAAAATCGTTCCCTCACTGTGTCCCAACCGCCGCAAATTAACATACTATAGATTCAAAGACCTAATTCGAAAAGCTTCTTATAACTGTCTACTATCTTATTATTTATTCATATATAATAGTACTGGCTGTACATAAATGTGTATTTAGTTTAAACACGACAAACGGAAAAGTCAAAAAATATATTTTTAAATTCGTCCTTAAAAAACGAATCATTCCCTCACGTTTGTGTAAAAGTAGGATTAATAAATAATTTCAAATTAAATAGTGAACGCTGCCTTATAGTTTTTAGAAGTTAGCAATATTGATATTCTAAAAATATACCAGACTCGGCTATGAGTGATAAGATTTAGTGTTAAAACTATTAAAAATAATTTTTTTTTCAACTTTACATTTTGGACTGTCATTCCCTCACACCTTGTAAAAAGTTGAGCGCTTATTTATGTATCATTTATCATAAATTTGTATGTGTTCCTAGAATTAATAAAGTATCGCACATTCACATGGGAAATTATAAGGTTATTTTTACTACTTTTGTGCAATAATGTTTCTTTTTCCCAAAAGAGAAATAAAACAAAATTGAGTTTTGAATTGGAGAGTATTTCGGGGGTGAGCCCATCATCAGGAGTCAAAGTAAACTGACTCCTAATGATGGACTCACCCCCGAAATACTCTCCAATTCAAAAACTCAATTTTGTTTTATTTCTCTTTTGGGAAACCTACCTCGCATCTTGCTCAAGTTTTATTATTATACTAGCTGAAAGGCCCGCCTTCGGCGGCCCTCTTTCTAGCCAGGGGTCACGCCCCCTGGACCCCCCCCCTCACCCAGCACCCCCACTCCCGAAACATGCCCCCCCCCCCCCACAAACCCCTCCAGCACCCCCACCCCGCACCCGTTTCCAACCCCCGCCCGCACCCCATCCGCCCCGGACCCCACCCCGTGCCCTCCAACCCTGCGCACCACACCCCCGCCTAGCGCCCCGGGCTCCACCCCGTGCCCTCCAACCCTGCGCACCACACCCCCGCTCTAGCGCCCCGGGCTCCACCCCGCACCCCCACCCTACTCCGCCTCACCCCGCACCCCCACCCTACTCCGCCTCACCCCACCCCCATTCCACCTCCGCACCCACCTTCCGCACACAGTTTTTGCATTTCTAGCCTTCTAGTGACCCACAGATTAAAAGGGCAGAAACGGTTCTTCGGTGAGCCAGGGAGTGAGCCTTATACAGTATAAGAAGTTGACTGGGAGTATAACAGCGTCTAGAACTAAATAGGAGACCAAGCTTGCGCCCTGCAGCTTTAGCAGTGGTTGAGATATGGTCATTCCATGAAAGGTCAGACCCTAGAGTTACGCCTAGCATTGAAATTTTATCTCTGAATTCTAGTGAGTTTGAGTGGAATGATATGTTTGGGAGGTTTCTGTCGACGCGCCTCGAAATAAGGCAACACTGAGTTTTCACTGCATTGAAGTTAACTAAGTTTTGGGATCCCCAGTTTTTAAGTTTGCATAAGTCTAAATTAATTGAGGAGGCAATGTCTGCACGGTCTGCAATGTCTGCACAACTATTTTAAAACCAGAACTATATGGACCCCCTCACCCCCATTTATACTCAAAAAAGTTGGGGACCACTCTAACGTTTTAGACAATTAGCCCATGTACTATCAAATTTACAAAAGAAATTCCATAATAATTAAAGAAAATTTCCATCAAATTATCAGTCATTTTTCGATTTTTTTTGAGAATCAGCCACATATGTATTATATATATATATATATATATATATATTATTATATATACCTGACTTTTTGTTAATTGAATTTTTGTTTTTTAAAAATTTCAATAATTTCTAAAATTAATCTTTTTTTTTTTTTTCTTTTCTAAATTATAAAACTTTTCAAAAAATATACAATTATTGTCATACCATGATATTGGAGGGGTCTAGAACGGAGGCTCTCTGGAACGCCTCGTAACCCTCGAGGAAGGCATTCTGGGCAACGGCCACTAAACCACGGTCGATCAAATCACGCAAATCATTCTCATTAGCCAGATCTCCACTAAAATTGCTGCAAAAAAAAAATGGAAAAAAAAAATTACAATTTTATTTTCTACTAGGTGCGACGTCCGCCTTCGGTGGTAGCATATTAGTTTGGTCAAGTTCTGATGATATGATCAATGATAAAATAACGGAAATCTCCAATTCTTATAAGCAAATAATCGAAATTATAATAAATAAAATCTTTAAAAAAAAATAATCTTAAAACGTTCATTTAAAACCCGCTAACGTTTCGAGATAATTTCTCTATTTATGAATTGAATTTTATTATCAGTTTCTGATTCCTTAGCCCGAATCATTTCTCTTACGAGATGCATGCAAGGTATTATATTAAGTCCCTATTAATAACATCACTAAATAGAGAAAAATAAAAATATTTTTTAAAAAAAAACCGACTTCAAAAAAATTGGATGCAACAAATAAAATAATAAGAACTCAAAAATAAAATAAAATGCACTAAAAGGTATAAAATAATTATCTTATTTAGTTACAACTAAACGATGAAAGTGTTCCATGAAATTACTTTTTGAAGTCGGTGCCAAACAAACTATATAAGCGAGTTTAGGCGATGTTGTCTTCATTACCCGCCAAACGTACTAAGTAAGATCCATCGAATGCGATTCATAAAATGTATATGTTTGGCACCGACTTCAAAAAGGGATTTCATGTAACAATTTCGTCGTTTAGTTGTAACTAAATTAGATAATAATTATTTTATACCTTTTAGTGCATTTTATTTTATTTTTGAGTTTTTATTATTTTATTTGTTGCATTTAATTTTTTTCTTAATTGAATTTCTAAATAAGCAAAGTGCTCTGCCCCACCCTTATATAATAATGGATGTTTTTTTTTTTTTTTTTTTTTTAAATTGTACCTAATTTGTTTCAACTCTTTGGATTTATTGAAATTTCTTTCGGCGCCGATGACATCGCCCAGCTGAAGATAGACCCGGCCGAGGGCCGATTGAAGGGCTCGCTGTTGATGGCCACTCCATTCACGGGTGGAAAGTAACATTTCTAAGATTTCAATGGCAAGTGTGAAGTCCTGAAACAAATTTGAAATTTTCATTACTTTTTTAAAGAAACTATTTTTTAAAATATTTCAAATTTCCATTGATAAAGGGAGAATTTCTCCTGAAACGAATAAATTATTAAAAACAAAAAACTAAGCCTAATAGTGTTGGACTTAATAAAAATAATATATTAGGGATATATCTATATTTATATGTATATCCATTACTTTTATATATATCCCTAATATATTATTTTTAATTTCATTATAAATAGTTAATTAAGGTAGTTAGTTGTTTCACCATATGCGTTTTCTTAGGATTTTTTTGAAATTTAGACAGATTATTATTTAAATACTTGAGCATCGATTGGTGGCAAAACGAAATTTATAAACAATATAGTTCCGGAGATATTAAATTAAGATATAGTTTTTCAGACTCTTATACATTGCACTATATGGGATACCGGAAAGTTTACACTCATATTTAATTATAATTAAGAAACTCTTCTTACCTTTGGTATAAAAAACTAAACCAACATTAAACAATAACTAATACATTTTTTAAGAAAATTTTAATTCATAGTTACAACACAGTTTCTGAGATAATAATTAATAAATAATGAAAAATTTACACTAAAAACAAGCTGGCAACAACGCATTTATTTAACCTTAAAAAGTGGGTTAACTTTAGTAATTTTTTGACGTTTTTTCGCTTCATCCATTGTCGGAAGAGCTTAAGAACTTTTTGTTTTATAAATCTTCCTTTATAATGTACTTTATCTGACATTTCTATGATAAAATATATACAAGCTCGGACAGTGTTGCCAGATTTGTCAAACGAGCTCAGGATTGGCTAGTAGTGGTACATAAACAGCAAAAAGTTTTGGGCTTATGAATTATGAATCCTTATTGTCAGTTCTATATACTCTAGCATTAACTTTTTCCTAGTATTTTCGCGAAACAAATTATAATTAAATATGTATGTAAACTTTCCGATATCCCGTATAGTGCAATGGATAAGAGTCTGAAAAACTCTCTCTTAATTTAATATCTCCGGAACTATATTGTTCATAAATTTCGTTTTGCCACCAATCGATGCACAAGTATTTAAATAATAATCTGTCTAAATTTCAAAAAAATCCTAAGAAAACCCATTTGGTGAAACAACTATCTTAATTAACTATTTATAATGAAATTAAAAATAATATATTAGGGATATATATAAAAGTAATGTATATACATATAAATATAGATATGCCCTAATATATTATTTTTAATCAGTTATAAAAAGAAAATTACTTAGCCTATATGGTTTCCTAATTAAGAAGAAAGCGACCAAAAAGGATCGTCGTACGCGAAGCAGATACTCTACCAACCAATTTCAGCGATCCCTTCGGGTTTTTTCCCTTTCTAGCCCCCCCCCCCCTTGAGTTACGCCATTCCAAAGGAATCAATTCCTTTATATTTTAAGAATCTTGGGATGAGGTTTCATCCAGGAGATTCGACTATAGGTCACAATATATATTTTACCATTTGAAAGTTTATAACAGGAAAATAAGAAAAAGTTTTTATGTGTGACTTTTTTATTTATCAGCCAACGTTTCGTCGACTTTGCCGACTTCTTCAGGGCCTCAAATAGTCATGAGTTCCTGTTATAAACTTTCAAATTAATACAAATTAGGGACGGAAATTATAATAATATATTTTACCTTTTGATATAAAGCACAATTGACAATGGAATGTAGTACTCGAGTCTCTCGACTTGTCCATAGTTTAATGGATTCCGCTCTATCGTTTGGAGTTAATGGGGCTGGACTGCCATCTTCGCTAAGACCATCCGTTAAATTTTTTAAAATCTAAAAATAGAAAATAAAAAAAGTTAGAAATGTTAAACGAATTTCCGACTTTTTCATAATTAGTTTTAATATCAAAAGAATCGATATTAATTAATCTCGTATATTTAAATAAATATAATATAAATTGAACGTTTCTTTTGTGCCGAGAGTAGCAGAATTTTTATAAATTAAAGAAGACCATAAAAGAGTGTGTCTTTTGCTGGAAAAATAAATTTTTAATTTATTTATAACGAGACTATAGTTTCGAGGGCTTTGCCCTCTTCATCAGTCTCTATTCCAATTGATTCAGAGGAATTGATGTGTGAAAGTCATTCAATGAATCAATTGTAATAGAGACTGATGAAGAGGGCAAAGTCCTCGAAGCTATAGTCTCATTATGCACCCAAACAACGAGGTTCTTTTTGTAGCCTGCTCTTTTCAAATGATTCCAAACTGTCATGTGGCTGATGTTTAGTGCCTCCGCTATTTTCTAACAGCTTGCGTGCCGGTTTTGCTCCACCAGTTGCAAAATTTCATCGACATTTCTAGTGGCAAAAAACTTTTTCTATGATCCTTTAATTTCATCTCCAAGACAATCAGTATAATTGGCTATTTTCAAAATATTTATTTGTTTATAGTTGCTTCTTGCTTGTTTTATATTCCTTTTGTAATTTTCATTGATATGTGGGAGAATTTTTCCTGAAACGTCTGAATTTTTAAATAAATAAAAGCTTTGTATTATTTATATTTTATTAGTTAAACAATTATTCTATTTATTAATAACTTTTGTTAAATTGAAGAATTAATTAATATAAACAAGAAATTTTTTTCAACAATTAATTTAATAATAAACAATACATTGCTTACTAGATGATATGTGTAAACATTTGATGCTGGATTATAGCTAAATGGATCACATCTTTTTCATTCTCTCTTGGAGATTAATTAATAGCAAACACCTAACACACGTGTTAACAGATCGAGCGCTCTGGACTGGGAGATTGAATATATAACATCTCAGATTACAAAATCCATTTGGTGATCCAAATCAGTGTTTGGTATAAAAAGCGTCATGCGGGCTAAACGCGAAATGATGCTGGATTATAGCCAAATGGATCATATCTTTTTCATTCTTTCTTGGTCCAGACTTAAGACTCAGCAGACTCCAATAGCCTCAACCAGCAGTAGTCTCGTCACGATATAGGTATATCTTGTTTAAAAAGCACGATCAAAAACAATTCTCGTTAATATGTTGATTGTTCTTTGATATATTAATGAGAAAATTATAAATTTATAATATAAATTGAACGTTTCTTTTGTGCCGAGAGTAGCAGAATTTTTATAAATTAAAGGAGATAATAAAAGAGTGTGTCATTTGCTGGAAAAATTAATTTTTTATTTATTTATCAAGCCAAACCTTATACCTTTGTAAATATTGTAAATAATTATTTTGTGAATAGTCTCAAGTCAAAAAACATATTTTATTAACGTTTGTAAATAGTTTCAAACCAAAAACTTATATTTTTATAATTATATTATAATTACTTCCTGTCTCCTTTGACAATGCCAATTATTTTTTACAACCATCGTGGACTGCTTTCATCAACATCCAATTTGCATATTTATACTAGTCCGTCTCCTAAAGAAAAACGCTATCAATTATATTTTTATTTTATTTTTATTTTGGTTAGTTTTTTTTTTTTGTAAATAGTTTCAATTCAGAAAACTTATAAATTAAAATTTCCTATTTAATATATAATAATATTTCTTATATAGTATTAGTGGGTTTTAAAATTAAAAAACCAATTAATAAATTAAGAATTTAAAAATGTAAACACATTTTTATTGACATTTTAATCTGTCAATGATTACTTTAATTAAGAAAAAGTCAACTAAGATGAATTTGATGAGGTCCAGACCTAGCCAGATCGTTTTCTCATCCTCAAAACTTGTTAATAGAGTTGGTTTCATAAAAATCGGTAGTTCCGTTTTCAAAATAGAACTAAGATACAAATATATATACAATTTTCGCTCGTTTAATAAGAGTAGATAGATAGATAGATAATTAATACAAAGCTTTTTATTTTCAATGGAAGTTTTAAGAAAAATAGTTGCTTTAAGTCGAAATAAATCGCCGAAACGTCTGGCTCATTTAATAAAAAGTCTGTTTTTTTATTTACTGTCCAATTCCCTAATATTCCTGTTTTAATTAAAATAATATATGTTTACACATATCTAGTAGGCAATGGATTGTTTATTATTAAGTTAATTGTTGAAAAATTTCTTGTTTATATTAATTAACTCTTCAATTTAACTTCTTCGAAGTCGCATTCTTCTTTGCAGAAGTTACGTGACCCTATTGACTCCACACGCCCACAGATTTTATTTTGCGGATCACCGCTCTCCATTTGGAACGATTGCGGGCCACTGTCGAAGCCCCCTGGAAGCTCGCGCCGGTCCCGGAGGGGTCCCTTATTTGATCGGTCCATCTGGCCCTTCTCCGTGAACCCTCAACTCTTCCCTGGATCACGATCCGCTCTAACCCATCACTGGCGAGAGTAAGATGGCCAAAGTATCTCATAACCCTTGTGAGCACAATACTTGACAGACGCTGGTCAGCCCGCACTTGCTTAAGAATCGAGACGTTTATTCGCCGCGCTGTCCAAGGAATACGTAACATTCGCCTCCAGCACCATAGCTCGAAGGCATCAATTTTTCTGCGGTTGACCTTCTTCACTGTCCATGTTTCTGACGCATATAACATGACAGGAAAGACCAGTGATTTAACTATTAGTTTTTTAGTGTTGATAGTTAGGCTGTTATCCTGCCAATTTTTTTTAGTTTCGTCATCACAGATCTCCCCATCTGAACACGCCTGTTGATTTCATCGTCACATCCGCCCTTGTTGGTTATCATGGACCCAAGATATATGAAGTGATCGACCACATCGTAACCATCGATTCTTCTAATGTTGGATATGTCGTTATTAGCTCGGTCGATAATCATGATCTTAGTTTTGGTATGATTTATCTCCAGCCCATACTCTCTGCTTACTTTTTCAAGTCTCCCAAGGAGCTGGACTAATTCTTCTTCCGAGTTTGCAAGCAGGGCTGTATCATCTGCATATCTCAGGTTAGTCAACTTCAAACCCCCCACAGAGACGCCACCATTCCATCCCTCCAAGACCATCCGCATGACATATTCTCCATATATGTTGAAGAGAGTAGGCGACAAAATACAACCCTGACGCACCTATGCTAAACTCATCTGACAAACTGTTTTCAATCCGGACCACACCAGAGTTGTTGTCGTATAGACTCAATTTAACACAAGTTATTAATAAATAGAATAATTGTTTAATTAATAAAATAGTACCTGGAGCCACCGAGCGATGCTCGGTAACTTTTTGCTTCAGATAAAAGCTATATATATATATTATGAATGCGAGTGATATACCGTTATATATTCTTTGAGTTTTACCTTTCGTACTGTTGCGAGTATTTTATGGAGGCGCGTTAATGTTTCGGGGTGATCTCCTTGATACTGTGGCAATTCGGCCAACAGCAAACGGAACGCGAATGGAGCTAAGGAGCCCATCCGACCGCCGTATAGCTCTTGATAATATTGGAAATAGAGATCTGGCCTGTCGAGATCTCCAAATGGGGCCGCTTCTTCTTCCGCAAGTGCAAAAGCACGAAGTTTCACATGTAAAGCAATCCGGGTGAACCATAACTAAAAAAAAAAAATAATAGAACAGCAATTTTGAAAATATTTTCAATTTGGAATATCCAGTGAAATTTTTTTTTTGTTTGTAGTGGAATAATCGGAAGAAGAGAAGAGCCCAAATGATAGGAAACATCTTGAGACACGGAGGATAGCTAAAAGGATTTTATTGCGGAAAGGAAAAGAAAAGGGGAAGCCCAAGATTGGAGTATTTTCCCCAAATAATGCAAAAAAAGGAATGTGGAAATTTTAGAGAAGTGTAAGATTTGGCATAGGATAGAGTATTGTGGGGGCGGGTGGATCCGTCTAACCCAGGGGCCGGCAACCTGGGGCTCGCGAACCACATGTGGCTCTTTCGATGTCAAGATGCGGCTCTCCAGTTCAATATTTATTTATTTTCAAAACTCATAAAAGAATATTATACTGCAAAAAAATTCATATTTAAGGCTATTTATTTTAAATCAAAAATCAAATTTATATACTTAATACTAATCAAATACCATAATATTGAAACAAAAATCTTAGTGGCTCTTTAAAAACTGGGAAATTTTGTAAATTGTAACTTTTGGCTCTTCCGTCTCGAAAGGTTGCCGACCCCTGGTCTAACCAGTCTTAGGAATGTATACTCGATGATGATGATATGTGATTAATTAGGGAGAATAATTTAAGATATATTTATAATGTAGGCGTCAAAAGTTTTCGGCTTAAATATATTTATTTTAGCAATTCTTTATAGCTGTAGTTGTATTAATTTATGAAGGGGTTAAAATAAGAGACGTGGAGCTTTTATTTATTTATTTTTTATTTATAAACTCCCGCCAACGTTTCGCCTATTGGTTGTAGCCATCAGAGCCAAACAATGACAAACAATGTTAACAATGATAAATCAGCTTCATCCGAATACATCAATCAATTATAATTTTGTTCTTCTACTCACCGGGAATCTGTCAATATTCAATTAATAAAGTAAAGGGAGTGTACAAAGAGAAACAAAGAGGTTGTCCTCTGCCTGATGCAAACAAACATACACACATATATATCGAGATGATAGATCTGTATATATATTATTTATTTGTTTGAGACTATAGTTTCGAAGACTTGGTCTTCATCATCAGTCTTTCTTCAATTATAAATGTTTTTCATGGAGTCAATATCATATGGATATTGAAAACTTGGTGTTCCTTCGTCACTGCTGGACTGCTGGATCATCTCGAGATATATGTGTGTATGTTTATTTGCATCAAGCAGAGGACAACCTCTTTGTTTCTCTTTGTGAATCAACAACTCTGCTACTCTCGGCAAAACAAAAACTTTTCAATTAAAGGGAGTGTAGTTTCACAATGAATGAAATAAAACCCAAAGAGGTTTATACAGTTTTTAATCTGTAAACTCCTGATGATGGACTAATAACCCGAAATATATTGAGTCTGTATAAACCTCTTTGAGTTCTATTTCATTCATTGTGAAACTACACTCCCTTTACTTTATTAATTAAATATTGACAAATTCCCGGTGAGCAGAAAAACAAAATTATAATTGATTGATGTACTAGGACAAGGGCGATTTAATATTGTTAACATTGTTTGTCATTGTTTAGCTCTGAAGATGGCTACAACCAATAGCCGAAACGTTAGCGGGAGTTCATAAATAAAAGCTTACCGTCTCTTATTTTAACCCCTTCATAAATTAATCTTATTATAGAAGATATTTATTTATTTATTATATAATAAATATTTAATAATAAAATTAATTAATCACTCCTTCGAACTATATTTCAATCATCCATTTTAAAATTCAATTATATAAGTATTCAACGTATATCAACACCGAATTTATAATATTGTCAGATTCTCTATCTTGTCTTAAAGCCATCGAGAACTTCAGCAAGAAAAAAAACGCATCTTTTCTTATTCCCGAGAACATCTCTGAACATCACTACCGAACTCTGGCAAAAATGTGAAGTTTTTATGGATTCCTGGACATCGTGGGATCACTGATAACACAATGGTCGACAGCCTTGACCAGGCTGCTGTCACTCAGGGAACTCCTTTTGATTTGTATAACATTACTCCCGAATTTAAAAATTTCATAAAGAAAAAATCATATGCCGAATGGCAAAATTATTGGGAATCTTCATCTCAGTTAAAAGGTAAACATCTTTTTAGAATAATGCCCAAAATAGCAAAGAAACCTTGGTTTGATACCTTTGAATTGTATCAAAGCTTGCTTATCTGTTCAAGTAATTAGGCTGCGAATAGTTCATGCTATTAAACCTGAATATTTGCACAGAATCGGTTTCAGAAATGATCCCTTTTGTGACTACGGCTTTGCCGAGATTGGAGACATCAACCATTACTATTTGGGATGTGTCAAACAAAAAGACAGAATAGACAAATTTTTATTGAAGGAGACAATAAAAGAGTGTGTCTTCTGCTGGAATTATAAATTTTATTTATTTATAATGATCGATGGTTTCAACCAAACAAGATATTAAGCCGTATCAAATAGAATAAAATAGATCACTCACAAAAGTATATAATATATTTGGATTAAATACCTAAAAATTTGGTCATATTTGGAATGATTTCGATATATCTTGATTATTAATAAAATATCTTTGGAATAAATAAGAGCTCATTAAAAATACTCAACTCTCAATATATTTATTATAAAGAAATTGTTTTTTTCAGTGTAAAAAGCTATAATTTAATATGTAAAATATGCATGGCTTTTTAGAAATCCTGAATTTGGTTCAAAAACGTCTGATTTTTATTTTTAAAATCCTGAATTTGATATGGAAAAGTCCCTCCTGTCCATGCAGCAAGTTGAATTCACCAAATATTTAATTATTAATTTAATATTTAATTATGTTCAAAGGCGGATTTCTGCTCGAAATCAAGAGGCCATCAAAATTCAGCTTTTGAATTAAAAAAAATAACAATAATTTAATAAATGTGTTAATATTTAGTGTAATTAGTGAAAATATTTAGAAGGGGCCTCAAAATTGAATTGCAGCTGGGGCCTCTCATATGCTAAATCCGCCATTGCTCATGTTGTTTATTTAATAAATAAGATTTTTTATATACAATATGTTATATTTAAAGATAATAAGTAAAAATATATTTTTTTCTAGGTGGGTTTCACAAATAAAACAAATATATGTTTTGAATTTTTTATCTCGATATAGGTATATTTCGGGTTATGAGTTACAAAAGAAAACTAAATTTAAAATTGGAAACAAATGTATAAGTGACTTCACTTATACATTTGTTTCCAATTTTAAATTTAGTTTTCTTTTGTAACTCCTGATGATGGGCTCATAACCCGAAATATATATCGAGATAAAAAACTCAAAACATATATTTGTTTTATTTGTGAAACCCACCTAGAAAAAAATATATTTTTACTTATTATCTATTAAAATGTTTCACCTAGAACCGACACCTAATTCTTTAAAGATTATATTGTTATATTTAAAGTATAAACTCCAGTCAATGTATACATCAACGTGCATTTTTAGACAAAGTATCAATTGTATAATAAATTTAGTTAATGTATACATTGACAAAGACGCATTAGTTAAAGCATAAATAATAATTGTTTAATATTTTTTCATGAAAAAGCTAGTTTATATATATTTATAAATTTTATTTTAACCTCAAAATTACTAAATTACGGATAATACCTATGTTAAAAAATTCCTAATTATAAATATTAATTATAAATTAAGCTAGTTTTGAAGGAGACAATAAAGAGTGTGACTTCTGCTGGAATTTAAATTTTATTTATAATGAGGCTATAGTTTCGAAGGCTTTCCTGTGAATCAATTGTAATAGACTGATGAAGAGGGCAAAGCCCTCGAAACTATAGTCTCGTTATAAATAAAATTAATAATTCCAGCAGAAGACACACTCTTTTATTGTCTCCTTCAATATATAAAAATTCTGCTACTCTCGGCAAAAACTTTCAATTTAAGACAAATTTTTAATAACATCCAAATTAATATTACAACTCCCAATAAATATACAAATAGTTTTAAATAAAGTGTTTGATGACCCCGATATATTCAAATTGTTTATTAGATTTATCTCTAGTTTTAAAAAAATTGTAATTTAAATCTATACAATTATTATTATTATTGTTATTATTATATATATATATATTTTTTTAATACTATTATTCATTGAATTATTTACATAAGAAAGAACAAAAAGAACAAGAATGTAAAATTACAAATTTTTAATTAAGTTTCAAATTATATCTTAAATTATCTAACAATTTATATCTGAATGTTGTAATATTTTTGTATTTAATGATTTGATGACCAAATGTTCTAACGGACAAGGTCAATTTTAATAAGAAAAAAAAAAGTATTCAACATTTCTAAAGTCGTTTGCCAAGTGTTTTAGATGAAACAGGAACCTCCAACTATTCATGGAAAGACGATACTCTCCATAGTAATTGCAAACGCTCGGAATCGAGTATGGCATTTGAAGAAGAAGATGATTGGATTGGTTACTTTTATCCTGAAGTTTCTGGGAATTCTCTTTCCTTCTTCAAGGGTTTTAAAAAGCCAACTAAGGAAACGTACAGAATACTTGGCTCATTTCTTCTTAGATAGTACACGAATATTGCTATTTTTTGTGAGAATCATTAATAGAATTCGTTGACCCATTTAAAATCTGAAGAAGGACGGAATATTCTCAGAAATCCGTCCATTTTAAAACCAAAAGACCTAAAAAAAAGTTGAAATTTCCAATTATAGATAATTTTCACTTACTTGAACGGAATGTGCGGTATGTTTGCTTTGCTGTCCGGCTTTGCCTGTTCCCTGGCCGTAGATAGTCAAAAGACGACCGGTTAAATTCACGGCTGCTCGGTAACAACCCGCCTAAAAATAAGCCAAATTTATTATTATTTCACCTAAGTTCATTGAAAATGTGAAAAATAACTTTTAATTATTAACAATTAACAATAACTAAGTGTTTACACATAATCACACATAATTAATTATAATTATTTATTGAACACGAACAAATAATACAACATAAAACTACGACGTTTCGATCGACTTATTCTGCGGGGCTCATACTTGAGAACGATCGCAGAATAAGTCGATCGAAACGTCGTAGTTTTATTGTATTATTTGTTCGTGTTCAATAAATAATTATAATTAATCATGTGTGATGTAAATAAAAATTCAAATTTTAATGAAGGTCAAATGTTCGAAACTTATAGTCTTGAACAAATTAATATACCGGGTGAGTTTTTTTATCTTGAGACAGTCTTATAACTCAAAAACAGTGCATTATATGAAAAAAATTTTAAATAAAAGTTTATTTATATCAAGTGGGAAACTAAACTACACTATTGTTTGTCGACCTAGAACAAGCTTTCAAGGGTATTTCAAGGTCAACTTCTGTTTTTTAAATGGAAACCTATATTTTACTTTACATTGCCTAAATATACAAAACAAACTGAACAACATTCATAGGAACTATTTTTTGATACGACATCAAATAAACAAAATACATGAATCAATTAGATCTAAAAAAATCTTAATAATTATTTTTAACAATCATTCAATTTAATTATCAAATATCAAATATTTAATTATTAAATAAATAATTTAAAAAATGTTCTATGACATTCCAGAGTGTATAGCAAGTCTTCAGGATAAAACATGTGGATCAAAGTATAGCAATTTGATTATTTTGGCCTGTTGCAGTTTCTTCCTACCCTTTACATTACTTGTTTTATTAAACAGATTTACAACACGCTAAAATGAAGCTCGCGAGGGTTTTAAGATCATTTTAAACACTTATTTTCATTGTTGTGACTTTTCGATTTAATAATTCATTCATTATTATTTAAAAACTAAGTTGAATAATTGTTAAGAATAATTATTTATATTCATAAGCACTATTTTTTTATACGACATCAAATAAACAATTAGATCAATTAGATCTCAAAAAATATCATAATAATTACTTTTAACAATTATTTAACTTAATTATCAAATAATAATGATTAAATAATTAATTATTAAATAAATAACTATTAAATTGAAGAGTCATAACAATGAAAATAAGTGTTTATAATGACCTTAAAACTTCATTATACACAAATTTAAGAGATTATTTTCTACTTAATAGAACTATTTAAAATTCTTGAGTTTAAAAAAGTTTCTTTCTCGTGTCAATCCAGTAGATAGTTATATTGTATGCGTTTTTTTTGTTGAAGAAAGATGTTTCATCCAGAAGACTTGCGATAAACTCTGGAATGTCACAGTGAACATTGTCAGAAAATGATATATTATTAATTTTTATTTATTTATTTATCCAGAAAAATACACAACATACAATATGTCGTGTCCTATAGAGTTGACAAGTCAACTGTACATAGGACCGGATTAAAATCTTATATATCTTATATTATATAGCTTATATATCTATCTTATACCTATATAAAAATTAATAATTATTTAATTTTACAAAGAATTACAATAAATGAAATATGATGTACATTGATAAACATTAGTTCACATTACACATTTACATACATATCACAGGGTGGGTGAAATCACAACGATCCGATCCATTTAACCAATTTTGTTCTCAATATTTTCTTGCCACACGACAGATTTTTTAGATCATTTGGGAGTTTATTAAAATATTTAATTGCCACAATTATTAAATTATTTATTTAATAATTAAATATATGATCATTATTATTTGATAATTAAGTTAAATAATTGTTAAAAATAATTATTATTTGGATTTTTTTTGAGATGCAATTGATTTAATATTTCTTTTATTTGAGGTCGTATAAAAAAATAGTTCTTATGAAAGTTGTTCAGTTTTTTTTTGTAGATTTAGGCTATCAAAAAAAAAATATAGGTTTCCATTTAAAAAACAGAACTTGACCTTAAAATACCCTTGAAAGCTTGTTTGTTTTAGGTCGACAAAAAATAGCTTAGTTTAGTTTCCCTTTGATATAAATAAACTTACCCGGTATACATATTTATATTGATGGTGTATAATATGGTATGTTTATTTAGAGAGGTTAATTTGAAGGTATCTGGCGGCCAGTATAAGTGGAGAAGGGTTCAAAGCAAGGTACCTGGATAAGTTCCCTGAGGCCTTTTTCGTCCTGGGTGACATCGTTGGCGGAGAGGACTTTTCTTTTGCTGGCCTCTGGCTCGCCAAGATGTCTGGTGACAAGTTCGGCGACAGCGTCGGGCAGCTCGTGGGTGAGGGCGACGCCTGGCATGGTGAGCAGTTGCCTGTCGAGGGTGCAGGCGCCCGGGGCAGATGTCGCGCAGCATAAAAGGGCGCGTCTCGTCGCAGGACAGGGCAGCCAGGCATCGCGATGACGATCCGCCTCGCTTGACGCCTTCAAACAGGAGTTGTAAATTCATTCATTATGCGTCTTTTTATTTTCACAGAATGATTAAAGAAACTCTTAAGGATGATTTACACGGGTAGAGTTTTTAGTAGAGTAGAGTACTGGTTTGCTGATAGAGTAGAATCCTATCGCACATGTGGCAAAGTAGCTACTCTACTTACCCCCTCCATCTCGAAACACTCTACTAGCCTCCCCACCAGAGATGTGACTTATTTTAGATACAAGTATTTGAAATACGGATACAAGATACGGGGATTCTACGGTAACTGTTACGACCAAAATAAGACGAAATTTTTCGAGATTTCACTTAGTTTTCGAGATATCGAGTTTAAAAAGTACAGCGTTTTATTTATTTTTCAATTGTTTTTTTATAGAAACCATGGAAACCGTAGTATCACGGGGGTTCCGTGTGGCGCCGCTATCTGATGATAGATTCTTTTAGGACTAGAAGAAATAAGTAGGAAATTAAAAATAAAATTATAAACTACAAATTTGAACGGAAATTGAGTTTATGGACTGTGATGTCTCAAATTGTCTCAAGTGAGCCCCAGTGGGTGGGCGTTGGCAATTTTCATAGGTTCCGTTCTATTCATCATCTCTGTTCATTTAGATAAAAAAATGGGTTCCCGAACAAACTTTGAAAGGTTCGGTTAAGATATATTCAGTCTATATATTTAGCCAACCTAATCGCCTAAATACCAGCCCGAAATGAAGTTATACGAGCTGAACCGAGCCGAACTGAATATATCTTAACCGAACCTGCAAAGACTTTTACATATTCGAATTTTTTTTGGCTATTTACTAATTATTTTTTAATTAATATTCATTTATTGAAAAAAATGAAAATAAACAAGAATAAAACCAAGGTCCTAGTATGTACAAAAAAAGAACAAACGAAACAGGAATGCATCAAAATTAACCAAGAAAACCTAGAAGGAGTTAAGGAATTCCGCTACCTAGGAAGTAAAATAACATGGGATGGGAGGAGCGAAAACGAAATTAAATCAAGAATTGCCCAAGCAAAAATGGGGTTTAATTCAAAACAAAAACTACTCTCTATGCTCCTCCTCAATCAGCTTAGAAAACAGGAAGTTGCTATTGAAGACATATGTATGGAGTATAGCTATGGGTATGGGTGTGAAACCTGGACAATTAGAAAAGCGGAGAGAAAGAGATTAGAGGCTTTCGAAATGTGGTGCTACAGAAGAATAAGGAATATCAAATGGATGGATAAAATTACAAATGAAGAAGTTCTTGGAAGAATAGGAGAAAGAAGAACCTTGTGGAAGAGTCTGAAGAAGAGAAGAGGTCAGATGATGGGGCACACACTGAGACATGGGGGACTGCTTAGGGATATCTTGAAGGGGGAGGTGGGAAAGAAAAGGGGAAGGCCCAGATTCGAATATTTCAACCAAATAATTGGGGATATGGGATGCCAGACATTTAGAGAGGTCAAACAGCTGGCGGGGGA
This sequence comes from Forficula auricularia, assembly GCA_024734495.1. Classification (NCBI taxonomy): domain Eukaryota; kingdom Metazoa; phylum Arthropoda; class Insecta; order Dermaptera; family Forficulidae; genus Forficula; species Forficula auricularia. Next base: position 8,759,629 of record JALMQS010000150.1, on the reverse strand, counting down.
CAGAGTCGAGTGGAGACGGATTGTTGCATCAAACCAGTCTTAGGACTGTTTACTCAATGATGATGATGATTGAATTGAACCAAACTGCGTTGCTAATCCGTCGTCAGATAGCGGCGCCACACGGAACCCGTGATACTAATGTTTCCGTGGTTTCTATAAAAAAACAATTGAAAAATAAATAAATAAAAAAACTATATTTTTTTCCATTTATATTTTTTATTTATTTATTTATTTTTTCAATGGCCTCGGAATGAATTCCATTGTAGCCAGTCTACCATGAGTTTATAAACAATCAAATAGTATCACAGACAATGAAAAATAATAAATAAATAAATAATAAATAAATAAATAGAACAATAAATTAATAATGAAAATTTTGTTTTTATTGATTTGACATATGTATAAATTTTAACAAGCTACTATCGTGAATAGGGAGAGAGAACTGTAAATATTACCACGGTTTGTATTATAAACCAATTTTTCCATCTAATTATCCGTTGTAAGAGGAGGCCCCCTCCTGCGCGGCCAAAATAAATAATAAAATAGGGCGCCATGGAAAAATTTTAATTGAAAAAAGGCGCCGTGACTCAGAAAAATTTGGGAACCCCTGATCTATAGCACGGCTGAAAATTTACATAGTATTCGAAGAGCGAGTGATTTATTTTATCAGTAGATTTGTTTTATTTAATAAATTAGCTAATATGTTGTTGTAGTTCTATTTGATTGTAAACCTTGGAAAACGTTTCGTCATTGATTCCCCCGGTGGGCGTGGGCGTATTCGGTGTCATATAGGACCCCTCGGTTGTCGTAAATTCAGGCGATGTAACTAGACTGCTTGCAGAGCTATTTAAAGGTATCGAAGGAATTAGCAAATCCATGGAGGAGCTTTTGGAAACTAAAACAAACAAACAAACAATTGTTTATAAAGAATATAAATAAACTTGTTAGCAAAAATACATAATATAGAATATAAATAAATACAAATCATTTATTAAAAAACAATCTTCAAAAGTTTATAGGGACCGTGCGTCACGACTTTAGCGCCAACTGGCGACCAAAATGTCAACATAATAGGGATGTGGCGGCCTGAAGACGAGACATTTTATATGTTAATTAAATTTCCATTTATTCTCTTTGTTTGTTTACAGTTTTATATTCTTTGTTTTTCGCTTGTTATTCGTAACGATTCTTTTCTCTGTTTACATTATATATTTTTCTCATTAAACGAATTACGAATATAATTGTGTCTTTATTATTATTCGGTTTCGCAAGTAGAGAAGGGGATTCTACGGTAACTGTGCCGCCGCGATCTGACGATGGATTCTTATAGTACTCACCAAAATAAGACGAAAATTAAGAATACCATTTTTCGAGATTTCGCTTAGTTTTCGAAATATCCAGTTTAAAAAATACTGTTTTTTTGTATTTATTTTCTTTTATTTTTAAATTGTTTTTTTACATAAACCTTGGAAACCGTAGTATCACGGGGGTTGCGTGTGGCGCCGCTATCTGACGACGGATTCTTTTAGAACTAGAAGAAATAGTTTTTAAGGAATTTGGTGTTGGTACTTGGTGAAACATTTTTTATCCAATAATTCTAGAAGAAATAAGTAGGAAATTAAAAATAAAATTATAAACTACAAATTTGAACTGAAATTGAGTTTATGGACTATGATGTCTCAAATTGTCTCAAGTGAGCGCCAGTGGGGGCGTTGGCAATTTTCACTTTTAGAACTTTTCCTAGGTTCCGTTCTATTCATCATCGGTCGGGGAACCGGAGTAAATTACCCCAAATGGGTTAACAATGAAACTATCGGGGGTAATAAGGACATTTTTAAAATTTTCTATTTTATAAACTATTATAGTATTTTTACTTTGATAGCTTTTCCAGAAATTCAAAATCGTAAAATTAATAAAAGTTCAAAAAAATATAAAAATATTATTAAAAATTATGCGTTTTTTTCATGATGAGTGTTCGTATATTTTTTTCTTTTAACAAAGTCTTTTTAAAAACCAGTCAGTTAAACTCGTCATTTTTGACTTTATTAAACGTTAAATCGAATAACAGAAATCGGCTGAATGCCGAGGACTGTATTCAAATTGCTCTCACTTCAAAATGTCCTAATTTTGAAGTCATTTTAGCGAAAATGAAACAACATAATTTTTCTAAAATGTAAAAGTTGTTAATGCTTACAATTTTTATTTATTTACAGATAGTTTTCATGTAAATTCCAATTAATTCAATAAATAATAAATAATATACATTTAAATTGTAAGATTTTTGTGGGGAGGGTAGCACAATTTTTATATATTGAAGGCGAGAATAAAAGAGTGTGTCTTCTGCTGGAATTATAAATTTTTATTTATAACGTTATAAATAAAAATTTATAATTCCAGCAGAAGACACACTCTTTTATTCTCGCCTTCTAGGCTGAGTACTTGGACTTGAAAAAATTATAAATAAATTTTCAAAATGTTGTTATGTTTCGCAGTATATTTTTATACTTCCTCAGGCAATCTACAAAACAATAAATAACAACAATTGTAATCATATGAAATCATTAAACAAAACATAAATAAAATTTCCTTTTAAATCATTTAAAAGTAAATTTTGTAAAAGAGGAAATTTTATTTTTATTTTGTTTAATGGTTTCATATGATTACTCTTGTTGTTATTATTTTTTAGATTGCATGAGGAAGCAGAAAAATATACTGCGAAACGTAGCAACATTTTGCAAATTTAACTTCTAATTTATTTCAAGTCCAAGTACCGAATAAACAGCCACAAAGAAAAATTTTCAAAATGGAGGATAACAACACCAATTGATATATATAATTAGATATTTAAAATTTTCATTAAATAGTCGCATCTAAATAAAAATTAATAAATTACCATTCAATTTATGAATAATGGGGATAGACAGAAACACGGCGGACTATATATGGAGGGGAGAAACGGGGAGAACAAACCTATATGTCTACCAGTCTAAAAGATTGATAAAATATATGCTAAAGGTCAAAGAGATGGAGGATGACAGATGGCCGAAGATATGCCTGAGGGAAATAATTAGAGGAATTAAAAATAAAAATGAAACAAGATGGGGAAACAGTTTTAGAAAAAGGTGGAATGGATGGGGAGAGCCCACAATAGTTCAAGAATTACTAAATGCGGGTAGAATTTTTATTATTGACCCTCCCATTTATTTTGGGTGGTTAGTTTTTTGTGAGTTAGCAGGTTTACACTCTAAGGCGAGGATATATACCGGGTGAGTTTTTTTATCGTGAGACAGTCTTATAACTCAAAAACAATGCATTATATTAAAAAAAGTTTCAAATAAAAGTTTATTTATATCAAGGGGGAAACTAAACTACGCTATTGTTTGTGGACCTGGAACAAGCTTTCAAGGGTATTTCGAGGTAAAGTTCTGTTTTTTAAATAGAAACCTATATTAAAATTAAATTAGGTTAGAGTTGGTGGTGTTTCACACTCTCCTTGTGAAACACCACCAACTCCAACCTAATTTAATTTTAACAATGTTTCACTATAAACCAACACCGCGTTCCCTAAATTTGAGAAACCTATATGTTTCTGTACATATTATGAATCTAGAAAAAAAACTGGACAACTTTCATTAGAACTATTTTTTTATATGACATCAAATAAAAAAAATATTAAATCAATTAGATCTGAAAAACAAATCCTAATAATTATTTTTTAACAATCATTCAACTTAATTATCATTTAATAATGATAAAATATTTAATTAGTAAATATATAATTTAATAATAATTTAATAATTTTGCCCCCAGGAGCTTCATTTTATCGTGTTGTAAATCTGTTTAAAAAAAAAAACAGGAAATGTAAAGGCTACAAAGTAACTTAAAAGGCCAAAATAACGAAATTGGAACTGGAATTCATCCAGATGACTTGCAATACACTCTGGAATATCTCAGAACAGTGTCGCAAAATTATTAAATTATTCATTATTATTAAATTATTTAATTAATAATTCAATATTTTATTATTATTAATTGATAATTAAGTTGAATGATTGTTAAAAATAATTATTAGGATTTTTTTTGAGTTCTAATAATTGATTTAATATTTTTTTTTATTTGATGTCGTATAAAAAAATAGTCCTTATGAAAGTTGTTCAGTTTTTTTCTAGTTTAAGATTATGTACAGAAACATATAGGTTTCCATTTAAAAACAGAGCTTGACCATGAAATCACCTTGAAAGCTTGTTCTAGATCGTCAAACAATAGCGTAGTTTAGTTTCCCCCCTGATATAAATAAACTTTTATTTGAAACTTGTTTTCATATAATGCACTATTTTTGAGTTATAAGACTGTCTCAAGATAAAAAAACTCACCCGGTATTTATATATATATTTACCTAGCATATCGAAGAATGTTTTCGCAGACGAATTGTTTGAATCGTCGGAAACATTTTCTTGTGAAAATATTCTACAGACGACAGGTTCATCCTCCCTGCTGGTTGGGGTCGGGGTTGACGAATACAGGTGGTTGTCGGCGCTCTCATTAAATGTTCTCTGCGTGTCCGACGATTCAATTACATTTTCTAAAGTGGCTGGCAGACCTGAATATTTATTCGAATGTTGATCATTTAAGAGAGCCTGAGAGGCAGCTATAATTAAAGAAATCAATCAATTGATTTCAAATCCACAATATACATTACTAATATAACATAATAATTTATAATTAAACGTTTAACGAGTCAATAATCTGACTCAATTATATACAGGGTGGGGCAGATCAACTTGCTTATTTAGAAATTCAATTAAGAAAAAATTAACGCAGATATATAGGGTGTTCCACAGAACTCGTTTATTAAAAGTTTTCATGGAAGGAGTTGAGAGAAAATTTTGAACTTTGACATATTTATGTTTTGGAATATGCTCTTTTTAACCGACTTCAAAAAAGGAGGAGGTTCTCTATTCGATTGAATTTTTTTTTTGTTTCCTCATATCTCCGCCAAATGTGAACCGATTTTGATGATTTTTTTTTTGCATTGGGTTCAGTCTAGCTTCCGATCGGTCCTGTTTTTTTTTCATTGGTATTGGACCTTTTTTGATATGTTTGCTCAGGCATAACTTCTTTGTTTATCATCCGATTTTAATGATTCTTTTTTTATTGGAAAGAGGGTGCCTTAGGGATGGTACCATATTAATCTGGTCAAGTTCTGATGATATGATCAATGACGAAATAACGTACATTTCCAATTCTTATGACCAAATAATCGAAATTATAATAAATAAAATTTTAAAACGGTCATTTAAAACCCGCAAACGTTTCGAGAGAATTTCTATATTTATGAATTTTATTATCATTTTCTGATTCATTCGCCCGACGCTTTCTCTTACGAGATGCATGCAAGGTATTATAACTAAACTAAAAAGATAAAAATAAAAATAATTTTTATAAAAAATAAAAAAATAAAACCGACTTCAAAAAGTAATTTCATGTTAATATTTCGTCGTTTAGTTGTAACTAAACAAGATAATTATTTTATACCTTTTAGTGGATTTTATTTTATTTTTAAGTTCTTATTATTTTATTTGTTGCATTTAATTTTTTTGAAGTCGGTTTTATTTTTTTTTATAAAAATTATTAAATAAATTATTAACAACTTTTGGACACTTTCTGCTTTACCGCAATCGCTATCAACTTTCTTATTTTCTATGGAACTCCCCAAATATTTTTGCATCATTAGATTAAGTGTTAAAAACTAAGATGATTTTGTATAATGCACTTGATGTATAAAATTTATAATTTCTGAGTTATTTTAGATAGTTTGTAAAAATTCTTCTTCTTCGGGTGCCATACAGATTCCTGCGTTGGCGACGAAATGTACCGAAAATTGCGTCAGCAGCAGCCGGAACTGGTCAACAGAAGAGGTCCGATCCTGCTCCACGACAACGCCCGCCCGCACGTTTCACAAATCACCGTCCAAAAATTAAACGAATAGAGCGTCGAAGTTCTGCCTCACCCACCATACTCCCCAGACCTCTCGCCAACCGACTACCATCTTTTCAAGCACTTCGATAACTTTCTCACCGGTAGAACCTTCGCCAATCAGGACCAGGCAAAAACGGCCTTCGTCGACTTCATCGAATCCCGAGCACCCAATTTTTATGCCGACGGAATTAATAGACTTGTGTTACGTTGGCAAAAGTGCACTGATTCAAATGGCGCTTATTTCGATTAAATTGAATAAGTATTCACTGAGATATTACAGTTTAAAGTAGACTCATAAAAACGGACAAAACTTTTGAAACAACCTAATATTAATCTGTTATTCTTTATTAGAACTATTTAATGGACATCTTTGTTGATGTGTTTATAAATAACTTTTTTTTTTTTTTTGGGGGGGGGGGTCGGACTGGTCTAGTGGTTAGCGTCTCCATCTGCTAACCAAGTGGACCCGGGTTCGAGTCCGGGCCGAGGCGTTCGGCTGATGGCTGATCCCCTGCCTTAGAGACAAATTTTAATAAAAAAATAACTGGTATCGTAAATTGGCTTATGGCTTGAAAGGCCGAAAAGCCAATAAAAAAACATTTTTTTTATTTTTTGCCGCCCTATATAGAGTGCCGCCCGGGTGCCATGCCCCCCTTGCATCCCGGCACGGGACGGCCCTGACCGTGATCATCTTTAAATTCCATGCTTCGACTCCTTATAAGAGGACAGACCACACATAGCTTTTTAAGATCCTGAGCCTGAGTTTGATATTCAGATCTCCATTCACAAAGAATCTTCGAAGCTTTAAGAAGGTCGTTCTAGCCTGTTCCACTCTGCACCGCACTTCCTGTCCTGGATCCCATTTTTCGTTCAGCATACAGCCCAGGTATTTGAATTTTGTGACTCTTTCAATGTTTTCTCCGATTATATATATATTGGTGTTCGGGATGTTGTTTCGACTGACTATCATTATTATTTTTTTTTATTTATTCTTAACCCTAATTTTTCGGTTGCTTCATTAACCTGGTTAAGAAGTATTTGGAGATTATTTGCGTTATCTGCTATTATTGCAGTGTCGTCAGCTAGTGATGGGGATGGGGATACCGTTTACTTTAATACCGATGGGGTTGTCCGAGGTTGCTTCAATGAAAGCTCTTTCTGTATACAAGTTGAACAGCATTGGACCTAACACCTTTCCCAATCCAGATTGCCTCCGTTATTCTCAATACACTGCATTAATTTAACTCGAAGTTTCGTTTAACTCTTTCCAGCATATCGACAGGTATGTTGGTGACAGCTTGTCGAATGTTGTTCGTCAGGTGAGACTGGGTCTTAGAACGGTTGTTGAAGGCAAGTGATTTTAGATAGCCCCATAAATCAGGCGACCGTGTTGGACCGTAAGGAGATGAGGCGTCCTGGGAAGAGTTGCCGCAAAACACTCATTGACTGCTGGAACTATACATCTCCCACATGATCTCGTTGAGTCTTGGCAGGTAAACCTCCTGAATCATGTGGTCATAACGGTCAAAAGTCACCGAAACTGTCCGTTCGTTTTCTTCAAAAAACCATGGACCAATTATTTCAGCTCGCGTTAGTGAACGTTGTAGATATAGGACGCTGATGAAGTTGTTTGGTGCTTATGTTCTGATTGTTTCCAGATTCCGAAAGATGGAAGTGAGCCTCACCGAGTTGGATTAACCCAGTGTATTGAGAATAATGGACGCCATCTGCCTTATGTTATCTTTAAAACTGTGTAAACACAAAATTTAAACGTTGTAATTGATGCTGAACAAAGAATTAAATATATATCTGTGTTACTTTTTTCTTAATTGAATTTCTAAATAAGGAACGTGCTCTGCCCCACCCTCTAGTGTCCATTATTTACCAAGTTTTTTTTTCAGCGCCCCCTAAATTTTTAGCTTATGGTCTAAAAAAACAAAATATCAGACCAATAACAGCTCTTAATATTCATATCGCCCTAAAGACGATACATTTCCTATTTAATGGGATTTTGCAACTTTTTACATTTAATTTTTTTCTTCTTTTGTACAAGTGAACATACAGCAACGAGAAATACATATTCTGGTAGGAAATTGAACGATCTACAAGAAAAGTCTCTTATAATTTTTTGATAAATTCACTTCTTCAAGAGTTATTCGAAGTTAAAATTGAACTTATAGTAAATTTTTAGATTTTATTACTTTTACGGGGAAATTAATATTATTTTAAAAAGAACCGTGTTTGGTGGCCCTATTTTATTTAAATTGAATTGGATTAATATTATTTAGATTAAATTTTTGTCATTTACTTCTAAAAATATCTATTTCTGACTGTATTATAATAAAAAATTGAGGAAAAAATTTTGAAGAATGGAAAATAATGTATTACTTGATAGAGTTTTTCTTTAGGAGACGGACTGGTATAAATATGCACTTGGATGTTGTTAACAAATAAATGTTAAATAATAAAACCTCTATAGTCTTATTTTTTTACAACCACCGTGGTCTGCTTTCATCAACATCCAAGTATAAAGTATTACATTACATGTATTTGGATAACGAATTTGTACTTCGAATAACTCTTGAAGAAGTGAATTTATCAAAAAATCATAAGAGACCTTTCTTGTAGAACGTTCAATTTCCTACAAGAATATGTATTTCTCGTCACTGTATTAAATGTAAAAAGTTGTAAAATCCCATGTTATTTAAATGGGAAATGCATCGCATTTAGGGCACGGTTTAATATGAAATATTAAGAGCTGTTTTTGGTCTTTTTTTAGACCATAAGCTAAAAATTTAGGGGGCGCTGCAGAAAAAAAAATCAACTTGGTAAATAACGGACACCCTTCTCTACAATCAAATCATTATTTCAAATATTTTATACGCTAATTGTTATACCTAAAAATAAATCTTGGGAGGATGCACTTTCTCGGACAGATGTCATCATTGCTGATCCATTTTCCGAGCCGCCTCCGGCTGTTGAGATCTGGTCGAAGAAACTGGCCGCCGGAGAAGTGTGGTTTTTGAAATATTTCGTTATATCGGGATTGTCGCTCATTGTTGCGCTCTATTGACAAACAATCGATTATTAGCCTCAACAATCAGAACAAATTTTAAGGTTAATGTGTAGATAGATATCCATTATAATAAATATATATTAGAGATTTATTACTTATGATATTCAATTCAAAATATATTGTTGTTTTTTGTTTTTTCTAATAAGTTAAAAAAATTTATTTGATAATAATTTAAAAAAATAAAATTAAAAGTGAAACTAGCTGTCATCAATTTATTGACAGATGAAGATATTTAAATATTATCGAGATTTATCGAGATATCGATATTTTTAGGCGGTATTTTTAAAAACTTATCAAAGAGAATGTATCTTCTGCTTGGTGAAAATAATTATAATTTTAAATCATTCGCTAAATACCCGTTAAACGCGAATGATCTATACTTTATACTTAAAAATTAACAAACCACTTTGATACTCTCGGCAAAAAAACCTTATTTTAATATTTGTAGACTTGATACTTTGATAGTTGAGTTGATTAACGAGAGAAAAGTTTAAGCTAAAACCATATAAATTACACATTTTTAATGAGAGAATTATATTAGAATACACGACGTTTCCATTCCAGAAATAAGTTTCCAAACTTCGTGCAATATTTAATGTGATTTTCTAGGTAGTTTTAGCAAAATTTTCTCTCTTTTTTTTTGCAAATTAATCCCCTATAAAAAGAAACATTTTTTTATTTTATTTTTATTTGTCATCTTTTTCTTAAATTCCGTACCCCCCCTTCCACCAGATACTTTTAAAAACTTTTTTTTCCCCCTAAATGTCAATTCAATTTTTCCGCTCTCTCTTGAAATCTCGACTTTCGATTGAAATACGATATAATTATATCGAAATTTTTATCTAGGATCCTAAAACAAGCATACGTTAGTAGTCAGGAAGCGCCCGGCCAATCAGATGAAAGAAGCGCTTATTTAAAAAATCGAATGAATTATGATTCTATTTATTATTTTAACTTGAAATTTTCGAATAAAAAACGTAATATCAAAATATATAATTTATATTATATTTTAATCTTATATATATTTTATTTTATAACTGTGTTTTTTTTTTAAATTGTAAGATGGTGCACCATCCAAAAAAAAAATAATAAATAAGATTATGACCGATTATAAGTTAAAATATATATATTATACATCTTGATATTACGTATTTTACTGGAAAATTTTAAGTTAAAATAATAAATAGAATCATAATTCATTAGATTTGAAATAAGCGGCCATTGATCCACGACTTCTTTCATCTGATTGGCCGGGCGCTTCCTGACTACTAACGTATGCTGAACCAATGTTGACAGTTGACTTAAAAATATTATTTCTTCTTTAATAAATATTAACAAAATCTGTCATTTATAAATGAAAAAAAAATTAATCAACTGTGATTGTATTTATTTTTCTAAATTTTTTTTATCATTCATTTTACTTAAATGAACACTTTTAATACAATAATATTTTTTTGTTATTTTAAATCATATATTTTGAAAATAAATAACACATTATTTCCTAATAATGTAAATAAACAAACACAAATTTATTAAAAATATCAACAAAATAAATATTTTTATATTGTTTTTTTTTAATAATAGTAAACAAAACAAAAGAAAAATGAGTAAAATTTCTAAATTAAATTCATATAAAAATTGTTTAATCTGTTTTAGTGCAATTTCATTAAAAAGTTTTAATATTTTTTTAACATATTTCAATGAACAAGTTACATTAGTGAGTATTTTACAGAAAATTGTGAAAAAAAATTTTCAATCTAAATCTGCAAAATTGCCAAGTACATTAATATGTGAACAATGTTGTGAATTATTGCAAGAATTTGCAACAACAGAGAACAAATTGAAGCAAATTAATGATAAAATTTTGATAACATTTAGAAATAATCCAAAATCGTCGTTTGTATTGGATGAAATCCCGGATTTTGGAATTGCATGTCAAACAGAGGATCACAACCCGGAATTCCCTTTTTGTGAAATTGCAGAAGAGAATAATAAAGAAGAGCAGAAAAAAAAGAATCCAAGCCAGGAGAAAAATGTGCGTTTGCAACTTCTAATAAATACTATACACACACAGCAATAGGGTGGAGTGAAAAACAAAAAAATTTGAATTTTAATATGCCTGACCTCTTAATAGTTGCCTATGGGGCTTAAAACTATTCTCTAAAAATTTTGAGCCAAAATTCAAATGTCTTGAGTTTGCACATTTTATTTAAAGTTTCAACCATATTGTGTACAGTAGGGTGCAGTGAAAAAGCAAGATTTACATTTTTTCTCCGGATATTACAATATTAGTTGTAAATGAACATAACAAACAAAATCTTGTATTTTCTCAGAAGTCGTCTTAAGGTTTCACAATTCACTTGAAGAACTGTTGTTTAGACTGGAATTACGGAATTTCCTTCCTGGACTGAATCTGGGTTCTAATAAAACCATCTCTGATGGTTTCCTGCCCACAAACAGTTGCTGAAGCTTCAGTAACTAGTTCAATATGTCTTTTTCAACGTCCTCTGAATGACAAGGAAACTTGGCGATATTCATTTTGAAGCCAGTTTTGATGATTTCATGCAAGTTTGATTCGAACAGCAGTAGAGTGGCTGCCAGGTCATGAATGATAGCGTCACTCCAATTAATCATGCTGTAAAATTCCTGTGAAGAAAAATTTAATTTGGGAATGTGAAACGGGCGTATACCACTGCTCCGAATGAATCTTTTAGTCAAGTTCGTCATGAGAGTTTACGCCCCTTCTTGGCTCGAAATTAAAAATCTCCCAGAAGCCACACATGGTGCCCGACATCTACATGGAATTATCACAAATTATCTTACCAGAAAAATACCAAAAGTTTGTCTTTGATGCTATCCAGAGAAATGATAACTTTGCGTGCGCACTCGGAATACTTAATACTCGCCATGTTGCAGGATGAAAGGCAACATATTCGTGAACTCGGACTGCGACGGATAATTAAGGCTAGACGGCTAGACGCATCATATATAGCATAGCAGTGGTATACGCCCGTTTCACATTCCCAAATTAAATTTTTCTTCACAGGAATATTACCGCATGATCAATTGGGATGACGCTTGTAAATAAATTTACTTGTGAAACTCGACTATAACCCCTTTTAAAAACTCCTGTGTTTAATATGTTTCACTATAAACCAACACCGCTTTCCCTAAATGTTATAAACAACAGTTCTTCAAGTGAATTGTGCAACCTCAAGATAATTTCTGAAAAATCCAAGATTTTGTTTGTTATGTTCATTTAAAATTATTGTAATTACAAGAGAAATAAAATTTGAAAAAAAGAATTAAATCTTGCTTTTTCACTCCACCCTACTGTACATAATATGGTTGAAACTTTAAATAAAATTTGCAAACTCAAGACATTTGAATTTTGGTTCAAAATTTTTAGAGAATAGTGAGTTGAGCCCGATAGGCAACTATTAAAGAGGTCAGGCATATCAATATTCATGCATGCGGTCCAGCACTGCAATGAATGCGGCCCAACATCAATTTATAAACTTCCTTAAAATATCGAGATTTATATATATGGTAGTTCCTGGAAAAGACATAACAATTTGGCCTGATAATTTTATTTCTCTAAAATTAGAAATATACCGAAAAGTTTTCGAAAAATAAGTACTAATTTTAAATTTTGAATCTGGACTAAAATTAAGATTTCCGTAAAAATAATCACCATTTCGGTCTATTTTCGATTCGATTTTCATTATATATGTTATAATTTGTTTACCTGCAAACTTTCTGACAATATAATTAAAATATATAAATAAATAAATTTATTAATATGTTCATATACAGGGTGAGTGAGTTTTTTATCTTGAGACGGAAATGGTAAAGGCTACAAAGAAACTTAAAAGGCCAAAATAACGAAATTGGAACTGAAATTCATTGAGACGACTTGCGATACACTCTGGAATGTCTCAGAACATTGTCGGAAAATTATTAAATTATTTATTTAATAATTAAATCTTTGATCATTATTATTTGATGATTAAGTTGAAATAATTATTAAGAATTTTTTTTGAGATCTAATTGATTCATGTATTTTCTTTATTTGATGTCGTATAAAAAAATAGTTCTTATGAAAGTTGTTCAGTTTTTTTCGTAGATTAAGTAGACGTATAGAAAAAATATAGGGTTCCATTTCAAAAACAGAACTTGATCTTGAAATACCCTTGAAAGCTTGTTCTAGGTCAACAAACAATAGCGTAGTTTAGTTTCCCCCTCGATATAAACAAACTTTTATTTGAAACTTTTTTCCATATAATGCACCGTTTTTGAGTTATAAGACTAGATAAAGATAAAAAACTCACCCGGTGTATGTGTGTATGAAATAAACTTTCAACAATTAACATGATTATAAACAATTCATTGCATACTAGATCAGAAATTTTGAACAATATAATAATAAAATTATTAATATGTTCATATATTTATATTTTTTTTAGATAGATAAAGAGGAAGAGTCAACTGATAATGCTAGTGATGGTGTCAGTTGGTCGAAAAGGCAAGTTGGCAAACGACAACGTCCTCTAATCCACCCCTGTAAGCAATGTGGTCGTCTATTTCGGCGTCCCTGCGAGGTGCGACAACATATGTTATCCCACGGCGGTAACAAGCCGTTCCGTTGCCGAGAGTGTGGAAAATTGTTCGGATCCCGTTCCGGCGCCGGAAATCATACATTAAAGAAACACGGCAAAGTCGATGACATTGAACTACTGGTCTCCGATAAAGAACAGGTGATTAATTAAAATTGAGAACGATAAAGAAGGCGTAACCAACTTCTTGCTTTCTTATCATTAATATACAGGGTGATTCACAATGAGGTTAAAATACTTTAGAAATTTGTTGGGCAGTTCATTTTAAATAAAGAATGTTAATATGATGGATGCTATTTCAATCACTTACAGAACTACAGCTGTTCAAAATGTTATTTAGAAATATGTAAATACATTTCATATTTATTCAACAATGAAAATAGTACAGAATTGATATTAACTCATCATCATCATCATTGAGTATACAGTCCTAAGACTGGTTTGATGCAACAATCCGTCTCCACTCGACTCTGTCCCCCGCCAGCTGTTTAACCTCTCTAAATGTCTGGCATCCCATATCCCCAATTATTTGGTTGAAATATTCTAATCTGGGTCTTCCCCTTTTCCTTCACCTCCCCCTCCAAGATATCCCTAAGCAGTCCCCCATGTCTTGAGTGTGTGCCCCATCATCTGACCTCTTCTCTTCTTCAGACTCTTCCACAAGGTTCTTCTTTCTCCGATTCTTCCAAGAACTTCTTCATTTGTAATTTTATCCATCCATTTGATATTCATCATTCTTCTGTAGCACCACATTTCGAAAGCCTCCAATCTCTTTCCCTCCGCTTTTCCAATTGTCCAGGTTTCACACCCGTACATGGCTATGCTCCATACATATGTCTTCAATAGCAACTTCTGTTTGCTAAGCTATTGAACTGTTATCACTGAAGGATTTCTGCACTCAGAACATGAGCAGTCTTTATAAATTTAAACCAATATTTAATTTCGGCTCGAAGGAACAATGTATAAAACTGTTATTTGCTAGTTCTTCTTTTAACCGACTTCAAAAAAGGAGGAGGTTATCAATTCGACTGATTTTTTTTGTGTTTATGTTACCTGATATCTTCGCCAATTGTAAACCGATTTTGATGATTTTTTTGCATTGGTTTCAGTATAGTTTCCGATTTGTCCCGTTTTTTTCATTGGTATTGGACCTTTTTTGCTATGTTTGTTCAGGCATAACTTCTTTGTTTATGAACCGATTTTAATGATTCTTTCTGCGTTTGTATCAGTATAGCTCCAAGATAGTCACGATACCTCATATAAATATAGATATATCCCTAATATATTATTTTTATTAAGTCCAACACTATTAGGCTCAGTTTCCGATATCCCGTATAGTGCAATGTATAAGAGTCTTGAAAAACTCTATCTTAATTTAATATCTCCGGAACTATATTGTTTATAAATTTTGTTTTGTCACCAATCGATGCACAAGTATTTAAATAATAATCTGTCTAAATTTCAAAAAAATCCTAAGAAAACGCATATGGTCAAACAACTACCTTAATTAACTATTTATAATGAAATTAAAAATAATATATTAGGGATATATATAAAAGTAATGTATATACATATAAATATAGATATATCCCTATATATATTATTTTTATTAAGTCCAACATTATTAGGCTCAGTTTTTTTGTATTTAATAATTTATTATTTAAAAAAAATAATAATAATAATCAATCACCTTCTTCAGTAATTTTCATTAAATTTCCTAGCTTTTCAAAATCGACGAGTTCCTGAAAATAAATAATTAAATAAATATACAATTATAATTAATTTTATAAGCTATTATAAAGCAAAGCTCGGTTTCTCGGGTAGTATTTAATTAAACCTGTTGTTTTTGTTATTAGGGTGAACAAAATTCTGAAACAACAAATGAAAACGAAACACAGAAAGCGATTAACGAAAATGAAGAGGAGGACGACGATGATTGTGATTTGGCGTGGAAAGGGGACGACATCACCTTCGGGGTAGAACCCATCACGCAAGACGGGAAAAAGAAACGGGAGCGGGTCCGGCCGTCTGTCTCCGCCGAGCTCGAATGTCCGACTTGCGGCGCACGATGGCGCACGAAACGCGAGCTGCGGCTGCACGTGGCCACGCACAGCGACGTGCGGCCGTTTATCTGCGAGATCTGCGGCCAGGGGTACAAGCACATGCACGCGTTAAAGGTGCACGTGGGCATGCACGAGGGCGTGAACCCGTTCACGTGCCCGCATTGCCAGAAGGCGTTCACGCAGAAGGGCGCCCTGCAGCGCCACCTGCCACTGCACACGGGCGACGCGCCCTTCCAGTGCGAGCTCTGCGGAAAGCGCTTCCTCCACCACACCTCCTTCAACATGCACACCCTCGCGCACACCGGGCAGAAAAGCTACAAGTGCGAGGTCTGCGGGCTGATGCTGCTCTCGCGGTCGCATCTGCGACGACACTCGCGAGTCCATACCGGCGAGCGGCCCTACGCCTGCGATACCTGCGGGAAACGCTTCGCACAGAGATACAATCTGAGCGCCCACCAACGGGTCCATGACACGCAGCAGAACCCGGAGGAAACTCAGCCCGCCAAAACGTTTTGGTGCTCGTCTTGTGACATCACATTCGATCGCAAGCCGAATTTAGAACATCACATGGCCATCTGTCATAATAAATTGCCAGACAGCGTGGATAATTATAAATGGTTTGGACATATAATCAGCAACGAGCCGGAGACGTTCACTACGTGGCAAACGCCCACACTGGCGCCGCCCACGCTCCCACCCTCGATTCCCCATTATCCCAAAATCTCGACCGGATTCCCCACCCAGCTCTAAAATCATCTCTCTTCTCTGTGATATTTATTTATTTATTCCATTTCAAATTTTAATAATGAATTATTTGTATGAAACAAGCAACTTAATTCTACCCTGTATATAATTTATAATTATTATTTTTCATTTATGTACATACTGATTTTCTTCATATATGATACGGTATGAAGATACTCTTGATGTTTTTAAATTTTAGGGATGCGCCACATCCACATCATCCATGGATATACTTGGTGAGTTTTTTTTATCTTGAGACACTCTTATAACTCAAAAACAGTGTATTATATGAAAATAATATTAAATATATTTATATCAAGGGGGAAATTAAACTGCGCTATTGTTTGTCGACCTAGGACAAACTTTCCCAGGTAGCCAAAGAATAATCTATAAATATTCTGATAATATCTTTTCTGGACATTGGAATATCCTGTGAATAAACAATTGGATGTTGATGAAGGCAGTCCAAGGTGTTTGTAAAAAATAAGACTATATCAGTTTTATTATTTTACATTTATTCGATAACCGACGTTTCGGAGATTTACTCTCTCCTTCTTCAGGGTAACGAAAAGTGTGGATAAAGTTTCATTCTTCGTAGATATTCTGGGAATTTTCTTAGAACTAAAATATTCGTCTAAGTCTAAGACATTAAATTCAATTTACTAGAATATTCTTAGATTATCCACCAAAGGATATTCCAGGAAGATTCGCCCAAGAATTTTTATTGTGCACATATTCTAAGAACCTCCTGAGGATAATTGGAATATATATGTACTTTTAATATACTTAGTGGATATTCGTAGAATCTCTTGTGCTACCTGGATTCAAGGGTATTTCGAGGTCAAGTTCTGTTTTTTAAATGGAAACCTATATGTTTCTTTCTGTACATATTGTGAATCTACAAAAAAACTGAACAAATTTTATTAAAGAAAAATATTAAATCAATTAGATCTCAAAAAAAATCTTAATAATTATTTTTAACAATTATTCAAATTAATTATTAAATAATAATGATTAATTAATAAATTATTAAACAAATAATCATTAAATCGAAAAGTCGCAACAATGAAAATAAGTGTTTATAATAATATTAAAACTTCATTAAATACACAGATTTAAGAGATTATTTTGTACTTGATAGAACTAGTTAAAATTCTTGAGTTTAAAAAAGTTTATTTCTCGTGTCAATCCACATAAATAGATAGTTATTTCTGTATTACCATAATAAAAATGGAGCATTTTTTGTTGAATTCAGAATTAAAATGGTATTAATTTATGGTGAATGAGGAGGAAGTCTTATGGCTGTTATTGAAATGGATGCCGAGCGATTTCCTGATAGGAATACACCCTCACAAGATTCATTTTATTGTGTTGTAAAATCTGTAAAAAAAAAGAAATCTAAAGGGTACGAAGGAACTTAAACAGGCCAAAATAACGAAACCAAACTGGCTACCAGTGAAGAAACATCCAATTTTCAATATCCATACAGTATTGACTCCATGAAAAACAATATTTATAATTAAAAAAGACTGATGATGAAGACCAAGTCTTCGAAACTATAGTCTCAAACAAATAAATAATATATATATATATACAGATATATCATCTCGATATATATGTATGTATGTTTATTTGCATCAAGCAGAGGACAACCTCTTTATTTCTCTTTGTCAAAATAACGAAATTGGAACTGGAATTCATCCAGAAGACTTGCGATACACTCTGGAATGTCACAGAACATTGTCGCAAAATTATTCATTATTATCAAATTATATTTATTTAATAATTAAATATTTGATCATTTTTATTTGATAATTAAGTTGAATGATTGTTAAAAGTAATTATTAGAATTTTTTTGAGATTTAATTGATTTAATATTTTTTTTAATTATTTGATATCGTATAAAAAATAGTTCTATTAAAAGGTGTTCAGTTTTTTTTGTAGATTCACCATATGTACAGAAACATGTAGGTTTCCATTTAAAAAACAGAACTTGACCTCAAAATACCCTTGAAAGCTTGTTTTAGGTCGACAAACAATAGCGTAGTTTGGTTTCCATCTTGAGATAAATAAACTTTTATTTGAAACTTTTTTTCATATAATGCACTGTTTTTGAGTTATAGGTCTGTCTCAAGATAAAAAACTCACCCGGTTAATTCACAGTCAATACAGGTCGCTGGATTGTTGTTCCCATATATTTATTATTTTATAATCTTTTTGGTAACAATTAGGAGACCTTGTTGGGGAACTTTTGTATGTGTAATCAAAACTATAGATATAATTTTTCAAAAGTTATTAGGTGTCGGTTCAAGGTGAAACATTTTTAAATAATAAGAGTAAGTAAATAATATCTCTTAAATCTGTGTATAAATGAAGTTTTAAGATCATTATAAACACTTATTTTAATTGTTGTGACTTTTCGATTTAATAATTAATTATTTGATAATTAAGTTGAATGATTGTTAAAAATAATTATTAGGATTTTTTTGAGATCTAATTGATTTAATATTTTGTTTATTTGATGTCGTATAAAAAAATAGTTCTTATAAAAGTTGTTCAGTTTTTTTTTGAATATTAAGGATTTGTAAAGAAAAATATAAGTTTCCATTAAAAAAAACAGAATTTGACCCTGAAATACCCTTGAAAGCTTGTTCAGTTTTCCCCTTGATATAAAACAACTTTTATTTAAAACTTTTTTCATATAATGCACTGTTTTTTAGTTATAAGACTGACTCAAGATAAAAAAACTCATCTGATATATATCGATCGAGATAAAACTCAAAACATATATTTGTTTTATTTTTGTGAAACCTACCTTGCAATTTTACTTTTATTATTTAAAATGATAAAAAACACTAATTGTAAATTAGCAAAATTTCGCTTCCAGTGTGCTTGTCGGTTTTGATTTTAAGGATTGATTGTTTTTTTTTCTCTTTTTTTTTTATATTAGGTTCTGATGATGTCGGTTTTCGGTGAAACAAATTGTAGGGGTCGGCGCTTGAAGTGTTACCATCTACCGTGAAAAGATTTTAAATGATCCTTTGTTACCTTGGGCACGTAAACAATTTGGTAGAAACCATTGGAGGTTTCAACAAGACTCGGCACCATCCCATTCATCGTTTTTTACAAGAAAAAGTTCCCAGCTTTATTTCTTCACAGCAATGGCCACCATATTCCCCGGACTAAAACCCAATGGATTTTTCCATATGGTCTATTCTTGAGGTATCAGACGGTCAACGACTCAGAGATTGCTCTTCGCAAAATACCATTAGACCACATTCGTGCAGCGTGTGAACCCTTCCCGGACAGACTCGATGCTATAAATATGTTTCTTTCACCTAAAACCTACACCACTTTCTCTAAGTAAAATCGATGCTATTATCCGCTCTAAAAGTGACTATATCGAATATTCAGTTTTTTATAATATATTTTTAAGCCCCCTTGGTTAAAAGCCTCGTTTAGTTTCCTCACCATGTAGTCAAGATCCATTTCATCATTTGCAATAACCAGCTGGTTGTCCCCAAAAAATAGCGTAGAAATCATACTTTCGCCGATTTGTATTCCCATACTGTTGCACTTTCTTGACCACCCGTGAAGAATCCTATCCAAATAGATCTTGAAGAGAGCAGGCGATAGGCTATATCCCTCTCTGAGACCTTTTGAAATTTCAAATGATCAGACATATTGTTATTTATTTTTATTTGTAAGGTGTTATTTTTATATAGATTTACAATAGCCTTGATTAATGTAGGATTTATTTTTAGTTCTTCCATTTTTTCCCAGAGATAGTTAATAGGAACGTTATCATAGGCTTTCTCGAGGTCTATAAAAGCAAGATGTGTTTCCTGATTTCTTTGAAGTCTTTTTTCTAATATAATTTTTAGGGTGTATATATTATTATCTATTGTGGACCTTCCCGGTCTGAAACCAGCTTGTTCTTCTGGTTGTTTATCCTTAATTTCTTTTTCTAATATATAAGTAAGGATCTTTGAGTAGATTCTTCCGATTAAGGGTATTACGGCAATTCCTCTATAATTTCCTGGATCGTTTCGGCCTCCTTTCTTATATATAGGTGTTAGATAGGCTGCGCGCCATTCTTCGGGAGTATCCTCTCCATTAAGGATTTTTTGGAAAATTTTTGTTCACATCTCAAATAGTTTTGGAGGTCCACATTTAATAAGTTCTGGGAAGATACCTCCTGGCCCGGGTGATTTTTTTTGTTTTAACCCTTGAAATTATTTCAAAAACTTCTTGAGTCGTCAAATTGAATCCAGAACCTTCTTTCTTTTTATAGTTTTGCAGATATTCGGGGCAAGATTCCTCTAGCAGTCTTTTAAAGTAGTCTTCATTCATGGATATTCCGCCTATTTGTACCCTGTTGTTATTATTGGTTTTTATCATTCTTAGAGTCTTCCACGCTTCTGAACTTTTTGAACCTCCGATCAGCCGATCAATATCTTGGCATTTCCTGACCCAACTATTGTTTTTTTTCTTTATAACTTCTTTCTTAACATATCGGTTTAAAATTTTATATGTTTGTTTGTCTGTATCATTTTTTGTTTTTAAGAATCGGAGATACGCCTGTTTTCTTGGATATCATATTTTCAATACCCTGGTCCCAAGAGTAGGGACGTTTTATAGGTTGGTAAATACTAAAGCTTTATATGCCGCTTGATGGATACTGTGTTTTATATGGAGATATTCTTCTTCTATTGTTCTTTTATTTAATGAATTTAATTTTTCTTCTAAACGTTTTTGGTACAGGTATCTGACGCCATCATGATTTAAACTATCTAAGTTATGTTTTTTATTTCAGGTTTTGTGGCTATTTTTTGGCCTTGTTATCATATGATCTAAATGGGATATATAGTTTTCCTGTAAGTAGACAGTGGTGGCTTCCGCAATTTGCTCCTCTAGCTACTCGAACATTTTGTATTATTAAGCTGCCTATTTAGCGGGCCAAAAGTCGATTTGGCAAAATCGCTCATATCAAAAAACTATTTACTACCTGTAACTCTTGATTAGTTGCCAGATAACGAGTCAGTCATTTTTTGTCCCCTAGTGCCATCTGGAATTAGTTATCTCAGTCTGAATTTCAATATTTTTTCCTAAGCATCTGCATTCATTTTCGTCAACATTCATACTTAACATTTCGAAGTGATTTTCTAAGTTTTTGTGAAACATCAACAAATTTTTTTAGCATGGATATTTCTGAAGCAGGTATGTACTAGTTATTTAAGTGTTTTTAATAGTGATAAATCATGATTTTATATTAGAAATGTCGTTTTGTAATACATAGTTTTAAAATCATTTTGCCGTTAAAATTTTTTTAAACTTTAATGTTTTTACAGTGAAAACAAAGATTTAAGTATCTTGATGTCCTTTAAAGTTAAATTCATTTAATGTTTTTGTTTTATTACCTGGCAAGGGGGGGGGGTTTGATTTTATATGATAATTGTTGAACCAAGTCTCCTTTAATATTCCCAATAAATAAATCTTCCGGGTGCTTCTGCGTACTTAAAAAATAGTAGGAATTTCTCAAATCGTCTGATTTTTTTATTTTTTTTTTTTTTGTATGTCCAGTCGAACGGATTTTAAAATAATATAAAATAATTAGATAATTTGTTATTAATATTATATTAATAGGTAATTATTATTTTCCTAAAAAAACATAATACAGGGATTTAACATCGAATTTTGAAACACTTAACTTTTATGTAGTCAATTATTATCTTCAAAGCGTATATGAACACTGAACAGTACAATGTATATATAGTACCTGGCCACCGAGCGATGCTCGGTAACTTTTTGCTTCAGTTAAAATCTATATATTAATCACCGAACCCCCCTCCCCCCCCAATCGCCCCGGACCACATTGGGTCTTATAGTAGATGTTCCTAAAGCTGGTTTTGGGAGCAGCAATGATGGAAATACGAGTAGAAGATTTTTCATGGACCCTATGCTCTCATCAAGAATAATTGGTATTAATTATGGACTCATATATCGCCTCAAAGTTATTTTAGAAACTATATCAAGCGGCCATAAAATAGATACAAATAAATTTGAATCATTTTGCATTGACACTGCGAAAATGTATGTGGAACTATACCCATGGCATCCAATGACTCCCACCCTTCATAAAATACTAGTGCATGGATCCATTATCATTGAAAAAGCGTTGTTGCCCATAGGGATGATGACAGAAGAGGCAGCTGAGGCAAGAAACAAACACTTCCGCCAATACCGTCAAAATTATGCTCGGAAGTTTTGCAGAGAGTCCTGCAATCTTGACGTGATAAATAGACTCTTATTGAGCTCGGATCCCTTTATAACTGGCATGAGACCACTTCCAAGGAAAAATACGAAACCATTCCTCAAAGAAACCATCGAAATGCTTCTTCCCGCTGAAGTTAATTGCTCTATTTCATCCGTGGATGAAGACCTGGGAGAAGAGGCATCGGAGTCTTCAGATGAATCTTGTATATCATTATCAGAATGATAAAATTGTTTATTTTCACATTTATATTCATAGAATATAATGTGAAAGTATTCCGATGCCTTGTCTGGGTCCTGACTCTGATTTGTTTTGTAATGTTTTGATTTTTTTTTTTTTGTATTAAATGTATTATTTTTTTTTTGATTTTTTGTTTTTAACAATAAATGTATTATTTTTTGTAATAATTGTATTTTTTTGTAGATTATGTATTATTATTATTATTAAACTTTAAGTTTTAAACGCAATTTTGTCAGTTTTTTCCTATGTATGATCTAAAATAATTTTTACAGATTTTTAAATCAAAGGTTTGAAAAGATAGAGGCACAGCAAGGCACAAGCAACTTTGTAAGCTTTTAGCGCCGTACTGGGGAGTCAAAATTAAAATTACAAGATGACATTTATAGTTGGATTTTAAAAGACCTATTCAACGGAACCCCACTCAATGGGGTGGATAAAAATAAATTTTTCGTTAACCCTTTTTTGAAGGTCATTAATTTTTATTTTTATTTTTTACCAATGGTATATCTTTATATTATCAAACTTTAGCTACATGCCAAATTTCAAGTTCCTAGCTATATTAGAACCCTTATAAATAATTTTGGCCCGCTAAATAGGCATAATACCCCTATGTGGGCTGGTCGGAGAAACAAACCTAAATGATGAAATTTATAGGAAATTTTATGAACTTTCATTTTTCATAGGAAGATTATTTACAAAAAGTTGATAGTTTTCCAGTTATAAGCAAAAAACCGCCAAAAAATGAGATTTTTCACCTTTTTTTGGCATTTTTGACAATGCTTCGTCAAGAAATTTTGTTAACAAACATAAGATTGGGATTCAGCACACTTCCGAGTAAAAACAGAATTTAACTGGACTAAGTATTTGTTTTAATAAAAAAAAATTCCCACTAAAAATTTTGTTTTGTGGATTAACCCCCCCCCCACTGAAAATTTACAAGTTCCTCACAAAACATTATTATTTACAGGAATTATTTAACGGGTTATAGTGGTGTTTGTGAAACACCACTATAACCCGTAAAATAATTCCTGTGTTTAATATGTTTCACTATAAACCAACACCGCTTTCCCTAAACTTTATTATTATTTACACTTTACTTCAAATTAAAATTAGGTATACAATGAAAATGAAAAGGGGGCGATAGGTGTTAGTCAACCTCCAGAAAGGCGCGATGAGCCACAAAAGGTTGGGAACCACTGGTCTGGACCAGTGGTCAGCAAAGTGCGGCTCCAGAGCCGCATGTGTCTCTTTGGCTCCTTAAGTGCGGCTCTGGCACAAATATCCACGGAAGCTGTTGTTTCCCTTTTCTGTTCTACATATATATGCGAACAATCTTTTTCAAGCATGAACATTATCAAGAGTAAACTGAGAAGTCGTCTTATTGATGAGAATTTGGAATCGTGCCTAAAATTAAAAACAACAACATACAAACCTGACTTACTCAAACTTTCCAAGGAGATGCAACCACATTGTTCGCATTAATAAATATTTATTAAGTATGAAATTTAGTTTTATTTAGTATACTACTTATTTAGTGTAATAAAATTTTACTAAACAATCAGATTTGGCTCCAAATTTTTTTAAAATTGTTGTAATGTTCATATTTGGCTCTTTGGCTAATAATTTTGCCGACCACTGGTCTGGGCTATCTGGCTGCCGGTAGCGGTTGCGTTTACTTCTGCACATCCAATTTGTACAGGTAATAATACTAACTTTTGAAATATTTTTAAGAAGGTTAATTTTTAATATTTTATCTTTAGATAGGTTTAACAAACATCCATCTCTTATTGCCAGACATTTTTATCATACTATATATATTTGTCTAGATTAATTTGCCGCAACGCTGACGTAATGCTGCCGAGAGAGAGCGCCATCGGTATATTTGCGGCAAATTTGAAATATAATCGTAATTTAGACTCCAATTGATTTTAAATTAAGAAAAATTAAATATATTGATAATTATTGCCCCCCCCCCTTCACCACTCAAAAATTAAATATTCAATTCGCTTTTCTTTGCGTACAGAAAAAGAAATCAATTACCTCTTATTTGATTTATATATTATTTGTTTATTTTTTAACGAGCTTTTCGTGCGTGCCTTCGGCACGCCCTCGAGGATCGGCCCTCCGGGCTGGTGGCCTGGCGGGCAGCGTCTCGGTCAAAAAATTTTATTCCTCTTAAAAAACCACACTCCAAATGTATACCTACCTGTAAACTACCGAAAATACATCGTCTCTTAAAAGTTTCGCCTCTTTAATTTTTGAGTGGCGGGGAGGGGGGAGGAATAATTATGAATATATTTAAATTTAAAATTTAAATTTCATTTTTCCTTTTCAAAACAAAAACAATGCCTACGGCATACAATGAACAGAGATGATAACAATACACAATTTTTTTCTATCAAAACTTCTTCTATTGATGACACGATATGATCAAAAATATCTTTGTGAATGTTACGATTTTTATGCCAAGAAGTGTACGGAATGTCTGAAACTACTTTATTATAATCGTTTAGATAAATTAATTCACACGAATGATGGTAAAAAATTGTTTTATTCGCGGATTTAAGACGATTGATTTTCTGTAACAACTCTTCATTATTTAGTTTTTCCATCCACTCAATGATTTTTTTATAAATTTTCGCGTCGTTTGACGAATGAAGAATTTGTTGTTTACCTTTACTCTGCTTACGATCTTTACCACAATAAAAGCCAACAATTTTAAGTTCTGGGCCTGTTTCAATATCTCGAATATTAGTGTCAGAGATTTCATTACAAAAGTTAGTTTCGTTGATATTTAAAACACAAGTGGAGCTTGCTGCATCATCTCCTAGCGTGGATTGACTATCTAAACTTGGAGCAGCATCTTCTGATTGTATTTCACTGTTTGAACCAAGGGCGGATCCAGGAATTTTTTATGGGGGGGGGGGGGGGGGTGAATGTATATAAGGTGACCGATGTATATAAGATCTACTTTTTATCTCGAAAGTGCGTCGCGATCGAATTGTCCAAGCGAGGGGGGGGGGGGGCTCAGAGACGCCCCCCCCCCACACACATAGAACTTTATTTTCAATTTTAAAAATTAAAAAAAAATAAATGTTTTTTTTTTGCCAAGCACGGGCCCTATGGGGGGGGGGGGCGCCCTTGGTTTGAACTTGGGTCAGGATGTCCTGACATGGTCTGATTATTTAATCATTATTATTTGATAATTAAGTTGAATAATTGTTAAAATTAATTATTAGGGTTTTTTGTATATTCAGAATATGTAAACAAATATATAGGTTTCTATTTAAAAAACAGAACTTGACCTTGAAATACCCTTGAAAGCTTGTTGTAGGTAAACAAACAATAGCGTAGTTTAGTTTCCCCCTCCATATAAATAAACTTTTATTTGAAACTTTTTTTCATATAATGCACTGTTTTTGAGTTATAAGACTGTCTCAAGATAACAAACTCACCCGGTATAGTGTAGTTCTCTATCCCCCTTTTTATGAAGGATGACAGATTTTGATGTCTTCCAAGGAGTAGGGATTGTTTTGTTCTTAAGATAGCGGTTGAAGCGTCTAGTTATGGCTATTGGGGGACCGAAAGATTTCAAGATTTCTGCAGTTATTCCGTCGTCGCCAGGAGCTTTTCCATTCGGAAGATTTTCTATAACGCCTCTGATCTCGAACACCAAAAACTCCGGCTCTGATGATATTGAATTAGTGTGTTGAACTGCAGAATGTGATGTTTTATATAAATTAGTTTAGAAGTCCCTTATGGTCTCTTCTATTTCAGCTTTGGCCGTAGTTCTAGAGCCATTTTTATGAAGGATGACAGATTCAACCGCTATCTTAAGAACAAAACAGATCACTCTT